>CM059340.1:3144325-3429325 GCA_030340685.1 Protosalanx chinensis
ATCAGGTACTGTAGGGGACAAATAAGGGTGCTTGAATAGGAAAACAAGTAGTCCCATGCCTGGTCCCCGCTGCCCCCATCACATGGAAAGTGGTTAGCCATGCTAACAAACTTAGCCACTTACAGAAGCGTCTTTCTTCTAGTCCGAGATGCCTTATGTGTGACGCACATTACCTCAGCAGGTGGTCTGTAGATGACATGTTCTAACAAGAGTGGCGAGGGGGAAGTTTCATTCCTGGGTCATGTGAATAGTAGTGGGGGGGGGGGGCTATCTTTTTTGGGGGGGGGTTCCAGCAGAGGTGCTTCTGCAGGGGTGCTGATAAGGCCATCAGCTGAGAAGAAGCCTCGTTTTTGGGGCCACAGCACGAACACCGTGTCCTGGAACCGTATCTCCGAGGTGGATCTAGACTGCTGGTGGCGCGCAGATAGTCTAGAGAAAGAACCGGCTTTGAGAATGCACTGCAAACGTACTCCCCCCCCCCCCCCCCCCCCCCCCCCCAGATGTTTTCTGGTAAAGGGATACCAAACTGTTCAAAATAGCCCCGGGGGGGGGGGGGGGGGGGCCTGGAGCAGACTGGCACAACTGTGGACGAGCAGCGGAACAACCCTGTTGTATGTTTCCCCCCCCCCATGTATAGGCCTCTGATGGACGTGTACAACAAGTGTTACTACATCTCCGTCCCCTACGAGGAGTGCAAGAGGAGAAGAAGGTGAGTGTTCAGACCCCCCCTCCCCCCCGGTCTCATAGCAGTGCATGCTAGCCCCAAGTTCCCCTACCTCCCCCATCATCTATTCCTCTCTCTTCATGGAACGCACGGGAAGCGACCAGCGAAGCTGTTGTGCTTCCCTAACCGTGTTTCCTCTTCCTCAGTACCAGACAGTACACCGTGCCCGATCCCCCGGGCCTCTTCGACGGCCACGTCTGGCCCATGTACCTGAAGCACAGGAAGGAGATGGAGGACAGCTGCCTAGACATTGGTACCTACAGCCTTGATTTCGGGGGAGTGTGGCGGGGTTGGTGTGAGAGGTTGTTGGGGATATTGTGTGTATGTTTGGTGTCGTCCGTGTCCAGGAGGATCAGTGGTGGAAGATACTTTTTGCACTGTATCACTTGAGAAATTGCACTACTGTGTAAATCAGGGGTGTCCAATCCTGGTCCTCGAGGGCCACTATCCTGACTGTTTGAGATGTTTCCCTGCTCCAGCACACCTCCACAGAGCTTGATAACGACCCTTAATTAGAATCAGGTGTGCCGGAGCAGGGAAACATCTAGAACTTTCAGGATAGTGGCCCTCGAGGACCGGAATTTGACACCCTTGGTGTACATACTCCACCTCCCCCTGTAGCATATATCCGTTGTCATCCATATTCTATAATTTTTCGTAACTGTACTTGTTATAGTTTCAATTATTATGGGCTATTGCCCACTTTTAATTTATTTAATTTGTTTAGTTTTCATCTTATTTGAGTTCCAGATATGTTCTCTGTGTAAACATACAAACTGTGCATGGCGATTTAAAACAAATTCTGATTGTAGCTGTCCTTTTCCTTCCAGAGTATCTGGATGGCTTAAAATCGAAAGAGGAGATCTTCCAGCACGTGTACGAGGACATCGAGAACACGCTGCTCAATCGCTTATAGGTGAGATCCAACTCTTCCATGATGGCCGACACGCCGATCAATGAGACGGTCGGACGATCGGGTTTGAGTGACCTAACTGGACTTTGTCTCTCTCCACAGCAGGAAGATGACTTCCGACCTGTAAAGAATTCTGTACATAACGCCAAGTTTGAAGACCACTGGCTTTCTTCTCTTTTTTTTTTTACCGTTTTCTTTTATTCCCCAACGTTATTTCCTTTTGTACATAGTTTGAAGCAATGTTAATTTATAATTTTGTAGTCTGATTTTTTTTTACGTTGGGCATGTATTCGTTGCCATACCGACTTGCTCTGTTGCTGTGAATTCCAACACTGCCCACAGTTGATATTCAGTATTGGCTATCCAGCACTAATAAAATGTGGATGCCAGCCTATTCTTTTTTTTAAACCTTACTACTGTGTCCTGTCCTCAATACTAATGCAGTACTGTTGTAGCCGTGTAGAACCTTCCAGCTGATCCGATCATGAGGCTGCTAACAAACCCATTCCAGACGTTATTGTTCTATTGCATTAGGTCCACGTGAACCACATGATGCATCAACTCGAGACAACTCACCCTCTTAGTTTAGCCTCCCGATTCAGACATCAGAAGAATTAGCTAGCGTATCCTGGCTAGACCTGGGACCTCGTCAACAGGAACGTTTGTAGGTCACAACTTTTCACATGAAACATGTGAAGGGGTAGTTAGTGCTTGTTTTGGAAGATTCTAGAGGTAATCAGACTAAACACCAGATTTGGCTCATTAGTTTTGGATTAAATAAGTAAAAATTCATTTAGCAGATGCCTTTATCCAAAGCAATTTATCAAGTACAGGGACATTTCCCCCTGAGGCAAGTAGGGTGAAGTGCCATACCTAAGGACACAACACCACATAGCTACAGCCGGGAATCAAACTCGCAACCTTCCGATCACGAGGCCAACGCCTTAACCCACTGAGCCATCTGACCCCCTTCAGATTAGTGGATATGAGAGGATGGGAGCACGTGCCAGCAGCAGCACATTCTCCACGTCTATCAACAGGCCAGCATGTTG
Source organism: Protosalanx chinensis (assembly GCA_030340685.1). Classification (NCBI taxonomy): domain Eukaryota; kingdom Metazoa; phylum Chordata; class Actinopteri; order Osmeriformes; family Salangidae; genus Protosalanx; species Protosalanx chinensis. Next base: position 3,147,015 of record CM059340.1, read on the forward strand.
GCGCAGGAGTGCTATTCTGGCGTGTTCTGTAGGTTCGTAGCTAGCAGCGCTAAAGCTAAGGTCACAAGGCTGACAGGAAGGTCAAACCTTCAAGAGGACAACTTCAACATGGCATGAAATTCCCACCAAGGTGTGGAGAATATGCTTTGAAGGACCGCTAGGTCAAGCAGCTGGGTTTAGCATTAGCCAGATAAGTGATTTGTCGGCTGAAATCTGAATTCCGTGCGTGTGAACGCTGGATCGCGTCGTGGTCGAGTAGCTAACGAGAGGAATGCGACTGAGGTGGGGTCGTAGGTCAGGCAGCTTGTGTCTGGCCCTGCAGTCTTAATTACTCAGTCTTATACAGAGTCCTTAGAACTGTTTTCTAACTGTTTTCCAAACACTGCACTATCTCTATCACCCCCCACCCTAGACATGCCTACCCCCTGCCAAACCTGTGTACCAAATGTCCTGCTGCAGCGTTGTGTAACTCGGTGACAACGAATGCACACTGACAGGTAGAAGTGACACTGTTGACTGAACTGAACTCACTGCAGAATGTGTGGGTGTGTGGGTGTGGGTGTCTCAAAGCTTGTTATCGCTGTTGAGTTGTGAAGCTGCAGTCCTCTTTAAGGAACTCTGATTAGCTTCAGTCGAAACCCACCCAGACGTCCTACGAATGCCTGCGGTCATTGCTGAGAGTTCACCTTAGAAATGTCTGCACCATTTACACAGGATTTATGACACTGGTGGGGTGAAAGGTCACAATATACACGTTCTGGTTCAACTCCCCCCCACACCCAGTATATCCCTATGAACACACATTCAGCACTAACAAGGTCTGGATTATTGAAAGCTGCTTTACACTAAAGTATATACAGAAGTCTGAAATGTGAGGAAGCATTCTGTCTAGACACATTTCCTGTGAGGAAACGAACTTCGTTTTCAGAGAGGGAAAAGGTGGTGGGTGAACGACCACTTCAACTAGCTAGTCTGTGTAGCACCCTGTGTTCCACCTCCCACTGTTGTGGCACACGAAATGATCCAGAGTTAGGTGTAGGGATTGTTGTGTTCCTGTCAGAGAGAAGCTCTGTTTGACATGAGGACAGGCCGTTCACCTGGGACCGGACAGACAGCTGAAGCCTAACCCATGATCATCCGACCGTTGACATCTTTATGGAATCGAATATGTCGTTAGTTATGAGGGAGATTGTAAATCTGTGTTGTATTTTGACACAACTCAGATAAGAACATGTTTAACAGGAAAGGTGTTACAGGGTCAGCAAAATATAATTTTATAGACAACCAGTGCCTTGACAAACATCAGATGTGGCTGGTTTGGTGTGTTTTTCAACACATACGTTACATTTAGATTTAATAATTTAGCAGACGCTTTTATCCAAAGCGACTTACAGTGAGTACAGGAACATTCTCCCTGAGGCAAGTAGGGTGAAGTGCCTTGCCCAAGGACACAACGTCACATAGTCACAGCAGGAAATCAAACTCACAACCTTACAATCATGAGCCTAACACCTTAACCGCTGAGCCATGACTCTCTCCATACTACTTGGCCCTGGCTGTTAATCGTTTTTTAATCAAATAAACTCTGACATTCTACTGTTTGAAGTGACATGAAATAGTACCACGGTAACTGCCCTCCTCCCATGGCTGGCTGGCTTCTCCTCGAGACCTGGAGGAAGATGTGTCGACTGGCGGGAGGAGGAAGGGGATGGGGGGGGGGGGTGTTTCCAGCGTCTAAAGACCACATGCTAACGCTCACATCCAGTTAGAGCCAGCCGAAGCCAACCACAGCTCGTGATGACTGACCCATTCTCTCTCTCTCTCTCTCTCTCTCTCTCTCTCTCTCTCTCTCTCCACGTCTGCTTCTCTTTTCTTTTTTTTCTCTGCCTCGTACACAGACACACACACACACCTACATTGCTGAAAGGCCATAAGTGCCCGTGGACATAGAGAGTGTTTGTTTATATTTAGCTGGGATTCTTGCGGTGTCAGGGGAAGATATGGGGCGGGGGGGGGCTTTGACAGGGACAGACACCCTGCGAACCCCACAGCATGAGTGGTGGGACGGCCACACATACTGTGGGGGGGTGGGTGGGGGGGGAGCAAGCAGGGGAAAGGTGAGGCCCTCTTGCCCCCTCTCTCTCTCTCCTCCCTACGCTCACTACCTCACGTCAGTGGAAATAGAAAGAGAGAGAGAGAGAGAGAGAGAGACATAACCTTTCCTCTTGTTTGGTCGCTTGTAATCCCTGTCATCCCCTGGCAACCAGAGAGCAGAAAGGTACTCGGTGAAAGAAAGGTTGAGCAGAAAGGTTACCGTGTGATGCCAGCGTGCAGGGGACCACGCAGGGGGGAGCTGAGGGGCCCCCTCTGGGCCAATGAGGGGCCAGGTATCAAAGGCCCCCCCTGTCGTCCCCAGAGGATACTGTTGGAGGGGGGGGGACATCAGCTGTGTCTCCATTGGTTAACGTGGGAGACCAGGAATAATGCTAGCACCCGAGTCAGTCCCTCACATGTACTCTGGCCCTCTGGAGGGGATGAATTCTAGGTTGTGTAACCGAGGGGTAACAGTTAGTGTTGGCTGGGGACTGAGGAGATCGACTGTCAGACTATTCTGAGACGTCTTCCCCCGGTGAGACGCAGCACAGGAAGGCACAGCTCCCTCACAGAAGCAGAGACAGATCACTCACGAGTGCAACTGTTGTTCATGTCACTAAGATTGACATGACATCTCATAAAACTGTCACAACACAACAAGCTATCTGCATTATTCCTTAGAATAGTCTGTAAGGATAGACGTCCCACCATGACAATAACATTTACAGTTGTACATTTAGCAGATGATTTACAGCAAGTACAAATACATTCCCCCCTGAGACAAGTTGGGTGAAGTATCTTGCCCAAGGACACAACATTATGTAGTCGCAGCCGGGATTTAACTCACAACCTTCCGATTACCAGCCTTAACCGCTGAATCACCTGATAATCTTGATCGTTCTTAATGAGTTACATATTTGATTCGTTTTTTTTCATACAGGCCCTTGTTGGATAAGTTAAAACTCACAAGATTTTTCTTGAGTTAAAAATAGACCATTGCCCACCTGCATGACAGGATGGCCAAACATGGACTGGGCTGTAAGGACCGGACAGTCCAGTTTGCCTACGCTGGGCCTTTTGTAGTTTTCCTTTGAGGGGGTCAGGTGCTTTTCCGTGCCCATGTGGAACCGGAGAAGGTGACGTTGACCAGCGGCAGTGCTCTCCGATCCAGGATCAGCTTTCCAAAACCTACTCCTAACCATTCAGGGGACGAATGTTGCGCAACAGCGTCGCTCTAGGTGAACACTGCCACCTGGTGGTAGAAACTGTGGCAGAAAGAGAAATGGTGGAGCAAAGAAATACAGACAGATGTGCTTTTGCTTCTTTTGAAGTCGGAGTTTGTTGTTGTTCTTCTGTAGTTTGTTGCTGGTCGGTGTTAGACTAGGCTTCTGCAGTACTGCGCTTCATTAAAGTTGGATGAGGTATCGTAGAAGCGACAAAGCGCATTTTGACCACGCATAGGGACGTCTGAGCGCTTTACAGAGGCAGAGCGCCACCTGTATGTGAGGGGGGTTCCCTATTCTCGTTAGATGTTGATTGGAAACATACTATGGTTGTGATTCCAAGCGTAGTTTGAGAAAGTCAGTCTCTTCCCTTTATCAACAACAAGTATGCGTCATGCGTAAATGCGGTACAAGAGAACCTGTCCTCGAACTGAAAATCATATAAACTGTTTAAACGGTTCTGTCACATAAATACCAGATTCTGATAGATTCTGTCTGAGCAGCAGACCTCTCGCCTCTCAGTTCAGGGGTGCAGTATTACTCTTAAGAGTCCTCCCACCTACGCTCAAGATTGACTTTATGCTGAACAAACAGCCCAACTTGTGGAACTCTCCACGGGCTGGTGAAGAAACGGTTAACGTGACACATGGTCTGGCGTTTTGTACCGCACAATTCCTCCATCCAAGTCGTTCCTAGGCGCGCCATGGTGCCTTGGTGCGCAATCCGGTGACGGAATCACGCGTGGCCACAGAACACCGCCTGTGTTCCCGCCATATTTTCACCCAAGTGTCAAATACGAAGCTGACGTGTTTGTGTAGCTGCAGGAAACTGTCTGTGGGCTCACTCCGATCCGCCATGGGGAAGACAGCTCTCCTCCTCCTCTGCCTCCTCCACCTTCTGGTGCGTCTCAGCGCCGGGCAGCAACTTGTACGGGCGGCGCGTCTTGGCGCACCGTGGAAACACCGAATCCAGTGGCAGAACAACGGGCACGTGTACAGTTTACTCAGCACGGGATCCGAGTATCACTCTCCGGTCCAGGCAAGGAGACAGCCGCAGGTTTACCTGACCAGCAAACGGCACACCAGACACCCCCAGGGCGCGCCGATCAGGTCCCCCAGGACGCGTTCAAACGGTTTAGGGCAGCGGGACGGCGGGGATTCGGACCGCAGAGCGCGCGGAGGGTTGGACACCGCGGATCTAGGGTCCGAAGTCCGTAAGTTTATCGTCGCAACCGGCCGCCACACCACAGGTGCGAGGATTCAGGAGTACCCGGGGGGCACCCGCCCCCCTCCCCAGGAAGCCCGGTCCAATGTCTCCGTTTCGTCGCCAATAGCAGAATTTTCTGGAAGTGGGATTCCGAGAAGTGGAAGGAGACTGACTGTGAGTGGTTCTGACCTCTCAGGTCACCTCTCAGGTCCAGAACAGATCAGTTCTACTGCGTCACCAATAAGATCAGTTGATTTTGCGGATGGTCAGGACGCTGTTCAGGGGCGAGAGGCAAGTCCAGAACCGACCACACGAGGACCCACAACAGCGAGTCTGGACCACGTGGAGGATGACAGGAACGGACGTCAAATCCCGCTGCGTTCCGGTGCGGACGGCGCGCACGGTGCGCAAATAACGCGCTCCGCTCCAACCTCCGGGACCGGCGAGGCGCCAGGGAGCGCATCTCCAACCGCTCCCTCCCAGAACGCCGTCGAGATGCATTTCACACGCCCACAGCGCGGGGATCCCCGGACCGCGGACAGCATGACAGGCGACGACCAGCAGAATCCCAACAAAAACCACCGGAATTCGGTGTTCTACAACATGTACCCGTCCTCAGGCGCGAGGACAAGAGGCTCCACGCGTCAACCGCGGCCGCACGCGGGCTATGGCACCCGGTTCTTCCATAATGGTAAGCTGAAGTATCAAAGCATAACAGCCATGCAATTAAATAAGTAAAGTAGTCATTGGATAGAAATGCATTTTCAGTAGCCTGGTGGACTCTAGTGTCAGTGTACATTGACATTTATTTATTTAGCAGACGCTTTTATCCAAAGCGACTTAACAAAAGAGCATCGGTCACTAAGCATAGCAACTTGATAGACCCCAAACATAGCAGGGGTTATAGATTATGAAACATACATCATGAGAACCAATAAGTGCCAAGGGAAGAGCTATAAGAACTTTTAGCTCAGGGGTCACCAACCCTGGTCCTCGAGGGCTACTGTCCTGAAGGTTCTAGATGTTTCCCTGCTCCAGCAAGCCTGATTCTAATGGAGGGTAATTATGAGACTTCTACAGAGCTTGATAATGATCCATTCATTAGAATCAGGTATACTGGAGCAGGGAAACATCTAAAACCTTCAGGGCAGTGGCCCTCGAGGACCAGGGTTGGTGACCCCTGTTTTAGCCTAACCTAGCTAACACTGCTGCGTTTGGTCCTCAGGACTCCCAGACCTGGTCCCTGACCCCTACTACATCCAGGCTGCCTCCTACATCCAGCGTGTGCAGATGTACGCCCTCAGGTGTGCCCAGGAGGAAAACTGTCTGGCAAGGTCAGCATTACTATGCTAAATGTACATTTGCACCGCATCATGTCGGCGCAGCCAAGGTTTCGAACCGGTAACCTTCTGATTATCAGCCCAACTCCCTAACCGCTCAGCCGCCAGACGAGATCCTATATCAGTGCCGCTGATAGCCATTTGGGTGCCCTATGCACAACACCTCACCCCCCCTTCATGGTTACTATAGTGCCCCCCTCACCACTTGGTGTGTGTGGTGGGGGCGACGGTACTGTGCTATATTCAGCTCTTTGTCTAACAACGTGAGCGATTTAGACCGCAAGCTCATGTCTGGACCCAAGTTTGACACAGTTGATCCGCATCCAATGTCCAGTTTTACCAGACGCTGGGAATGAATCATTTCGTACCTTTTTTGGGGTCGTCAGAGCAGATGTCCGCTTCGGTTGCCAGGTCTGGTTGTGTTGACCAGACTTCCTTGGCTCCTGCCCATTTGGAAGTTACAGTTCAATGATAAAGCAGCAGCTCAAAACCTGGCAACCAACCTACTCTCTCTCTCCTTGCCTCCCTGCCAAGTAAAATAATCGCTACATGAAAGCAGCTTGAGGTGAATGCTAAACTGTGCACCGCCGTCTCCCCAGAACATCACATCTTGGTAACACACTATGGTAACTGTTACCAACAGCCTAATCTGGTCCCTCGGTTACCGCATCCCCATGGTTACCCAAATGACAGCCTTCTCTCTGTTGTCAAGAGCAAGGTCAAGCTAACAGACCCAAGACCGTACTCAGATTAAGTCTTCCAAGTTCTCGATGTTCTACTTGGTTCCATGAAGTCCATTGTTGCGGTGCAGGTCGGCGTCCCATCCGAGGGTCCGAGATCTGGACTACAGGGTTCTGCTGCGGTTCCCCCAGAGGGTGAAGAACCAGGGGACGGCGGACTTCCTTCCTGTCAAGCCTCGTCATGAGTGGGAGTGGCATAGCTGTCATCAGTGAGTCCAGGAGGCCTGTGTGTGTCTGTGTTTGTGTGTGTGTGTTTGTGTGTGTGTGTTTGTGTGTGTGTGTGTGTGTGTGGAGGGAGACCCAAATCCCATGAGTGCTCTTTGATCCATTTCTGCGTGTGATGTATGGAGGACTTTTATTCCAGGACACCTGGGAATGTTATTAGACGTATTCATTTGGACGTGTCATATTTTCTGTAATGCAAAGTAATGAAACGTCATCTTACTGTCCTGTCCATGTCCCCAGGCACTACCACAGCATGGAGGCCTTCAGTAACTACGACCTCCTGGACATCCCCTCAGGCAGGAAGGTGGCCGAGGGTCACAAGGCCAGTTTCTGCCTGGAGGACACCAGCTGTGACCCCGGAGTCCGACGCCGCTATGCCTGCACCGCCCACACACAGGTGCCTCACACACACAGGCCTGCCTGCCTGCCTGCCTGTCTGTCTGTCTGCCTGACTGTCTGACTGTAAGTACAGGGACATTCTCCCTGAGGCAAGTAGGGTGAAGTGCCTTGCCCAAGGACACAACATCACATAGCCACAGCCGGGGTGCAAACTCACAACCTTCCGCTCATGAGTCCAATGCCTTAACCTCCTGAGCCACCTGACTCCTGTACCCTGCTGTATTCACATGTGATTTGCGTGTTTCCAGGGCCTCGGCCCGGGATGCTACGACACGTACAACGCCAACATCGACTGCCAGTGGATCGACATCACGGACGTGCCGCCGGGAAACTACATCCTGAAGGTTGGACCCAGACGACTCACACAGTGGCAGAGGAGAGCAGGGCCACATCCAGTGAGCTAACCCAGGTCGTCTCTCCCCCGTCCAGGTCACCGTGAACCCGACCATGCAGGTGCAGGAGTCCGACTTCTCCAATAACGTGGTGAGGTGTGACATCAGATACACTGGCACTCATGTCCAGGCCAGGAATTGCCTGATCACCGGGTAGGTCTCACTCACTCTCTCTCCCCCACCTAGACACACACATACCCACCATACATCGATCTCTCTCTGGTTTTCCTGGATAGAGGTGGAGAGGTCTCAGTTTAACTGGGTTTGCTTGTCCGCAGAAGTTAACGTGGACCTCTGGATCCTGGCTGATGGACTCTTCAGCCTGCCTCCGTCTGCCTCAGCTGGGGGCAGCTGCCTCTCTGCCTCTGTCTGCCTCAGCTGGGGGCAGCCACCTCCCTGCCTCTGCACTACCAAGCTAGCTTGCACCATCCAGTGTCTTCCGACGTGCACGTACTTAGCCCCCGCTAACCAACTGTATATATTTTCATCGTGGATCTCCAGAGCTGCAGTAGGGTTGTGTGTGTGTGTGGGGTGAGATTCAAATCAAATGTCTTTGTGTGGCCTTGTGACCTTGGCGCTGGGCAGCGACTGCGTGTTTGAGAGTTATCTCTCCTCAGACATAAAAACAAGCCAAGGAGAACTCCGGTAAAATCCAAACGAAAGCTATACTGTGTGTTTTTCAGCTGGTGAATGTTTTGAGAAGGTCAGCGATGATCCTGTCTCTCGTTCGCATGCTGAAGGGAATTTTTTACTGTATGAAGTCATTCATTTACTCTATAAAGTGTCCAGGGAATGTTATGTGTTGAGCCAACACTGTGTAGTACCATGTACTGTGTTTATAACATAAAACAATATTAATCTAGTCCATATCCCTATCTACGCATCAATGTATGTATGGCATTAATTACTTCTTGTACTTCTTTTGGACTTGCACTGCCCGTGCTGATTGGTAGACACACAAAACAACTGTTCAAAAGTTATGATGTATTGTTTTTGTTTTTATTAGTGACAGACCGAATTGTTTTTCTGTCGTTAGCGAGTGGATGTACTTTGTCTTAAGTGTTATTGGGAATAAAATGGGCCTCAGATGAACACATTGTTCTGTGTTTACAGTCGACCAGAAGCCTCCATTCACCGACATCCATGAAATAAAACACATTTTCACCGAATAATTTGTCCAAATATTTGCTTCTGTGTCATCCCAGCAGCCTGTGTTTTATTTCAGTGCTGAGAGGAAGACTGGCTCATTTCTTTAATGAGTTCGAAAAACGTGTGCCTGAGAGAAAGAAAACACAGAAACCACCCAATTTAGCGCGTAACGAGTATCGGAAATGCAAAGGTAAACATGATGGAACCGTGTTTCTGTCTGAACCGTGTGTTCAGCAGGTGGTGTGTGAGAAGTGGGAGCAGGTTCATTCCACTGGAGTCTGCTCCATTACGAATGCCTGGGCAGCGCTGACGCATGTCTACATATTACCACGTTGGTAAGTAAGGCCACTGTCTCCTGAGCGCCCGAAAGAAATGGAAAACATTTCGCCTGAAGGTTCCTGATTTATTCACGGGAGTCCGACTGTGTTGTGGCAGTGTAGAGTGCGTGTGCACGTGGGGAATGAGAGATGAGAGGACAGGGTTAGACCACAACCTCATGGATCTGTTATGTCAAACTGATGAGCCCAATGTTGGAAAAGTGAATATGTTGGATTGTGTCTTCGGTGATCCCCCAAAAATGTTCAGAAGCTAAGAGTACTTTAGCTGCCCTCCGCAAGCATCCAGACTCTACAGCAGATGTAGCACCTCTAACATCCTCTGAATGGGCATCAAGGAAATAGACATGGGGTGTTTATGAGAGGTTGATGGCTGAAAGGTGGAGGCTGAGACCATGGCTGAGGCTGGGACTGAGGCTGGGACTGAGGCTGGGGCTGAGGCTGGGGCTGAGGCTGGGACTGAGGCTGGGACTGAGGCTGGGACTGGGGCTGAGACTGAGGCTGGGACAGAGGCTGAGGCTGAGACTGGGACAGAGGCTGGGACTGAGGCTGAGACTGAGACTGGGACAGAGGCTGAGGCTGAGACTGGGACAGAGGCTGAGACTGGGACAGAGGCTGGGACAGAGGCTGAGACTGGGACAGAGGCTGAGGCTGAGACTGGGACAGAGGCTGAGACTGGGACAGAGGCTGAGGCTGAGACTGGGACAGAGGCTGAGACTGGGACAGAGGCTGGGACAGAGGCTGGGACAGAGGCTGAGACTGGGACAAAGGCTGAGGCTGAGACTGGGACAGAGGCTGAGGTTGAGACTGGGACAGAGGCTGAGGCTGAGACTGGGACAGAGACTGAGGCTGAGACTGGGACAGAGACTGAGGCTGAGACTGGGACAGAGGCTGAGGCTGAGACTGGGACAGAGGCTGAGGCTGAGACTGGGACAGAGGCTGGGGCTGAGACTGGGGCTGAGGCTGGGGCTGAGGTCATTGATTCAAATGCACTTCATAGCTCACCATCATTTCCCTCCATTAATCTGTAAAGAAAACTTTAATATCCTTCCTGTCCCTATTCATAGTCCTTGACAGCAGGATATGTCTGCTGTAAAGCAAGGTAGCATGACAGGCAGGAACACACAGTTCTGGCCCCCATCACACACGAGCCCTTAAACGGTCCAGACCAGAACCACAGATTTGATCTCAGCTTCTACTTGTAGAGTAAACAGGTATCGCACCGCCAGCAGACTCTCTCTACCCCCAGAGCTTCGCCCCCTCCAAACACACAGCAGCCACTCTGCGCCCCTGATATCCGTCCGCAAACCAAAATCCACGGAGTCAAATAAAATCCTCTCCTGGCCCCCGTCCAAACATGGGACGGGGCCCCCCCCCCCACCCCCCGCCATCTTTGGTCAAAGGCAGGGGGTTCTGATCGTTTGAGCGTGACAGGAGTTTGGAGAGGAGTCTGACGGGGGGGAGGCGAGAGAGGGGGGGGGGGGCAGCTGGATGTGCTAAATCCAGAGGGGTGGGCAAGCTTGTTCCAGCACCCGTTCCTGGACGATGGCAGGGAGCAGAGAAATTCCACAGGGCGTGAGTCAGCCCAGGAGACCCGGCCAGATCCTGCTTAGATCAGCAGCTAATATAGGAGCTTCCCTGAATTTATCATAGACCTGACCTGTCTGTCTCCCTCCTTTATTTACCTTGCCTCGACGTTTCACAGTAAACAGACTGCGGCCCTCAAACCATCCCACCGTTCAGCGGGATACAGAACGTCCTGATTGTGTGAAGTGACCCACCGTTTGCTCCAGACGAAACCCTGAACTTGAGACTTTCGAGACGGTTGTTATGTCTCACAGTGTTGACCGGTTCTGATACCGCCACACCTGTTTGTCAGTGGACAGTTTGAGACGGGGGGGAAACACTGAGGTAAAGGCTTCATTTGGAGTTGACTAGCCAAAAAACCTCTGACGTTTTAGCACGTAGACAGTGTTTACCTCGGCAGGAGGGATGACGGCCCGGACTGGGAAGGTTTGCACATCATTACATGTTAACAGGTTCCCCCAGTTTGCAATAGAAGAATGTTGGTTTGCTTAATGGCCCTGTACTTTTCCTCCAAGGCTCCTGTGCAAACATTAAAGTCAATATGGCATCCGTAGCGTAGACAGTCCTTTTTAGCCCCAGTGAAATCCTGTTATTTGATCATTCTTGGGGAGGGAGGGTGAGAGAGGAAGAGTTAAACTGAAACTTTTGGTTTAAAAATAATGTTACAATTCTAGTGTTAATGTGCACACAAGTTTTTTTACATGGTAGTGTGTGCCAGGCCGGCTCTGCATCTGCCCACCATTCCCAGAGAGGAGGCCACTGGAGGAGAGGAGGCCCCTGGAGGAGAGGAGGCCCCTGGAGGAGAGAGGAGGCCCCTGGAAGAGAGGAGGCCCCTGGAAGAGAGGAGGCCCCTAGAGGAGAGAGGAGGCCCCTGGAAGAGAGGAGGCCCCTGGAGGGGAGGAGGCCCCTGGAGGAGAGGAGGCCCCTGGAGGAGAGGAGTTCCCTGGAGGAGAGGAGGCCCCTGGAGGAGAGGAGGCCCCTGGAAGAGAGGAGGCCCCTGGAAGAGAGGAGGCCACTGGAGGAGGGGAGGCCCCTGGAAGAGAGGAGGCCCCTGGAGGAGAGGAGGCCCCTGGAGGAGAGGAGGCCCCTGGAAGAGAGGAGGCCCCTGGAAGAGAGGAGGCCCCTGGAAGAGAGGAGGCCCCTGGAGGAGAGAGGAGGCCCCTGGAGGAGAGGAGGGGCCTGAAGGAGAGGAGGCCCCTGGAGGAGAGGAGGCCCCTGGAGGAGAGGAGGCCCCTGGCCTTGAGAATGCACATTACTGACTGTTTGGAAAGTGTTTAACAGGTTTGTCGATTTTATATCTAAATGAAACCCCTCAGAAATGCACATCTATATTTTGAATCACCAAAGACCTATTCTATTTGCTTACAGTCTTTTTTTACTGCTACATTGTCTTATTCAGCCCTCTCCTGCCTATGTTTGACCTGTTCATGGCCAGACATGTTTTCAGACATGTGCAGGAGTAGACAGTGGGAGGGTGGAGACAGCAGGATCTATAGGGGTGGATGTACAGCCCAGTACATTTCAGACACCAGTCAAATAAACAGAGACATGGACACTGCCCATGTAGAACCCCAAATATACATGCAGTGGACTGCCATGTCGCTGTTATTTCCCATCACATAGACGTGGTTTTCAGTCCAGTGCGATTCACTCAAAAATAGTAAATGTGTGATTTTCAGGCCTTATAAATACATACTTTGGATGTGTTATTGCACCTCTATACAAAGCACAGGTACTAGTAATAAATCACACCTTGACAGGCAGTGCTAAAAGACGAAATGAGAAAAACTAGTTCTGGTCAGGAATTTCCATTCCCCAGCCTTTTCTTATTTCTTGAGGTTCCAGAAGTCTGCAGTTCTTCAGACAAGGGTGCCCTCTGGTGGTTATAAGGTGATACTTGAGGATGTGTGAGCGAACCATGACCGTAGGTTTAGGGGCGACACTAAACCCAACTAATAATTTCATAAGTCAAATTCGTCCCGAAAAGTATTTTAGCAAACTTTTTATAATTATTTGGATCGATTCCGACCATCGACAGTACAAGAAACATGCTCATTTGATTGGCTGAGAGACTGAAGAGGGCGGGGTATATGGGCTCATGGGTTATATGACCAACGCGCGCAAGACAGCGTCAAAGCTTGTAGCTAATTTTGTAGCGCTCGCGCTGGCAGACAAGCGAACGGGTGGGTTCATTACAAGGGCTGTCTGCCAATACAAACCCCACTAAACGTCAGAATAAAACATTGTACATTTATTTTTGCCCTTCAGAATGTATGTGTTAGCCACCCAAGAAGAAGAAAAGGGGACATATGAAGCTTTTTCTTTTTTTCTTTGTGAAAAAAGTATAATCTTGGTGATATATGTTACCCAGGATATTATTACAGCTAAAAACAGCTTCTGGAAACTTCAACTTTTTAGCCATAGGATACGTTTACATTTTGCATTTAGCAGATGCTTTTATCCAAAGAGAGAAGTTGACTAAAGAGCATCGGTCACTGAACAAAATGAGACAGTCCCCTTTTACAAATATGTTCATAATAATAATTAATGTGAGAAATAATTAATGTGATCAGTGTTTTCACATAGATGTGATGAGTTTTCACATAGATGTGATGAGTTTTCACATAGATGTTCATAATGAATTAATCATTATTAATGATGTATAACTAAAGGCTAACTGAGCAAATGTGTTTTTTCATTAGAGCGTATCAAACTGATAACCCTTCATATGACTCAGGATCTATTAAGTAGTTCTCAGTTTCAAAAAGGTTTGTGACCCCTGCCTCAAACATAGGGGGTTTATAACTTATGAAACATAATCGTGAGAAACCAGACAAGTGCCAAAGAGAAGGGCCATAAGAGTATTCAGCCAAACAAGTTACAATTATATGGCAGTCAGGTGGCTCAGCGGGTTAAGGCAGTGGCCTCATAATCGGAAAGTTGTGAGTTCAAACCCTGGCTGTGGCTATGTGACGTTGTGTCCTTGGGCAAGGCACTTCACCCTACTTGCCTCAGGGAGAATGTTCCTGTACTTACTGTAAGTCGCTTTGGATAAAAGCGTTTGCTAAATGAGGCATAATAAATCATTTAATAGGCTATTTTGTATGCAGGTCAGACAGCACCCAACCACTACAGATGCACAGCTGGCTGAAAAAACAGCATCTGTCCTTCAGGTGAGGTTTTAATTAGCCTGTTAGTCCATCTGGAGTCACCAACATTGCTTTAGGATGCTCAACCACTTACCATATTTATTTAATCATGGATTATTTGACTATAGGCAGCTCAGATACCCAGAACCCAGGTAGAGGGAGAAGCACCTGGACCTTCATGGCTCACGGTGAGGTCTTTATTATCAAAGCATGAAGCAAGGAAGGGTTAGGATGTTTAGAACATGATGACTTATATGGTGATGAATTACTGAGGGAAATCATGCATGTCGTAGGTTCCGCTAAACCATGTCCCATTCATATTTTAAATGGCTCTGAAATATTAACATGATGCGTCAAATGCATACTGTCATATGTGTGCATTCGATTCATAATTACATTATTTAAATATAGCTGCGAGCAGCGATGGTGGATTCCTCCTGGAACAGTTTATGGAATTGATATGTAATTCAAATGAACAAAAGAATGAAGAAAGGAAAACAAGGCAATGGTGTGAATACATCCAAGACTGTAGTGACCCCTGTGCTGCAAGGGACAAAGGAATTCATATGTGAATGAGAAATATTCTGTGGCTCCACCGATGGCTGATGATGTGTAATTGAAGGTGGGGTGTGGCCCTTAGCGCCCCCTTGACTCTAGCAGACAAATAAAATCTAAAATGTTATTGATAGCATTTGTGAGGGTTCTTCTGACGATGATAACTGGCAAGGATGAAGAAGATTGGACAACAATTTTAGGAGGAGTGGCAAAAAAGCACGACTCATGAATTTATGATGTACAGAAAAATCTAAGGACTTGCCATTATAAGTTGTTGAGACTTTTTTGTTCATTGTGACAAATAAGGCAGCTGTAATGAATTTCAGGATTTTAGGACAAAAGGACTACAAATGACATCACTTTGAAAAATGACACAAATGGTTGGTCAAATTAAGGCGTGGCCTGTAGCGCCCCCTTTGGTCTCAAGGGAATCAAATGGGTGTGGTAGTTCATAATGTTGTACTGTTTCACCATGCCAAAAATCTCATTTTTACCACTGTGATCCAAGGGCTGCCATCAAACCCATGCTACAATTGGTATAATAATAATACCTTCAATAACAATAGGTTTCCTTCTGACGGAGGAATCCTAATTACATATATTCATTCATTATATACCGCTCATTCATTCATTATCTACCGCTCATTTATTCATTATCTACCGCCCATTCATTCATTATCTACAGCTCATTAGCGGTGCCGCTTATTCCCGTTAGGGGTCACAGGTGACCAGAGCCTATCCCAGTTACTTTGGGGCCTTAGGCAGGATACACCCTGGACTAAGGCCAGCAGGTCGCAGGGCTAATAATTACATATAGTAATCTGGTAAATGTAGAGAGCTATAAAAGCAAGAGGTCCTAACAAAAGGGAAAAAAGTATCACAATCTTCTCAATAAAAGTTCATTTCTCAGTGTATTCTCAGATTTGTTTTACTGCACACTTCTGGCCACTTTTACACAAATCCACAAGGTGGGGCTGTTTCAAGCTTTGGTGGCCCTCAAGGGCACACATTTTAAACAAATGAGTAGGAGTAACTCATTCACACAGCCCCAAATGATCAATGATTCTCCTCTTTAGACTTGGTGAATGAGCATCTTTGGCAGATAGTGAATTGTGCCAAATCAACACACACACACACACACACACAATATGACAGTGCCATGGTCATGCAGTTCATGACTGGCGACTAATTACATCTCGTTCAGCCTTCCTTCCTGATTCTGACAACAGAAGTCCATTGTACAACGTGAATAAAACATCAGTCGCTTCAAGATTACCAAAATAAATATGTGAATCTTTGCAACTTACCATGAGAAATGCCAATGAGAAAGCATTCAAATAGATCACTAATTACAGTAAAATTGCAAATAATGTCATATTAGGTATATTCATTTACTGGCCAGGTTTATGGATAGATAAGATGTCTTGCTACACTGAAACTAAAATCATCTCATTTTTAAGGTTTATGGATCCTGATATTCCATGTGAATTCATAGCTATTCATTGCTATAAAATAAATCTGAAATAATCTGCTGTATATGTAGCAGTGTTCTGATTCATAAAATCAATTAAATGTATTTAATAAATCAGTAAAGAGGCTTCAGACTTCAGTCTGGACAAAGGTAGGACGACACAAACCCACCAACCAACATTCTTAGTGAATGAGGTTCACAGTTTAACAAGGTGAGTCATGATTCCAGCCTGCTTAAACATGTTTACAATGACGTGTGAAAACTGGGTTAGCTGGAAGTTCAAAAATCTAAAGGAAGTGGCAGTATGCAATAAACAAACTTTATCATTTTGTCAAGACTTTGGAGCTGTCAAAAGGAGTATACAGTAATCCCTTGCTATATCACGGTTCACTTTTCACGGTTTCGCTATTTCACAGATTATTGCATCGTGCATTGTGTTCTGCATTCTGATTGGCTGAACAGTCCCTGCGCTTCTTCTCTACCTGTGAGTCAATAACGTTGCGGTTTACTGTAATAATGTATGCACTGTACAGGTGCAAAACAGCTAGCCAAATAAAATACACGTAAATGTCTCTTGTACAAGCAAATTCTCTTAACCAATAATGTCGACAAAACGTTCTGCACCGACAAAGGCACCTGCGGCCGGACCAAAAAGGCAGAGGAAGACGTTAACAGTCGCAGAAAAAGTTAAACTTCTGGACATGCTAAAGGAGGGTAAAAGCTGTGTGGCTGTAAGTCGGCATTACGGAATGCATGAATCTTTCATTTAAATTTAATTGTACAGTATAATAATTGTAAAAAAAAAAAAGAAAGTTTCTACTTCACGGATTTCACTTATCACGGGTGCTTTTTGCAACGTAACCGCCGTGAAAAACGAGGGATTACTGTACCACGAATTTAAAAGAGTATACCTAAAAATAAAGTTTGGCGGTATGTAATAAACATTTGCATTTTGTCAAGACTTTGGAGCTGTCAAAAGGAGTATACCACGAATTTAAAAGAATACACCTAAAAATAAAGTTTGGTGGTATGTAATTAACAAACATTTGCATTTTGTCAAGACTTTGGAGCTGTCAAATCAGCTGGGATTTAAGTGCTGGGTGAGTTTTTAGCTTCTTGGAAACAATGACCTCTGACAGGTAATGCTGAAGTTATTCTAATGGCATTTGCATATTTCATTAATGACAGATATCATGAATATCTCAAGCATGTGACTGCCCATTTGGTCCACACCTGCCGAGGGGAATTATGAAGATGTAAAATAAATCCATCACTCATCCGAGATGCAATCTTTACTCGTAATTGCATTTCCTGCATGAGAAAACTAGATACAAGCACTTCAACCACTTCCTTTGTAGTCATGACTCACAAGGCTGTGAAGGTGTTGTGACATTGATCACGCACTCATGTGTGACTCAAAAAGTGATGGAGGTGTGGTTGTGATCAGCGCATGAAATGTCCTATGACTACGTTTAAAATAGGTTTACTGGCTGAAAACCTACGAGCATCTTAACACCTGAACGTTTACGTCGGTCCCACATTGGGAGGAGCAAGAACTCAATTGACGTTCACTGACATTCTTAATAAAACAGTAATTTATTTGACTAAAAACTAAAATTGTCAGAACAGCACATTACAAGGGCATTGTTTTAAGATCTTTTCTCCAAGGCTCAGTGATCCAGTCATACAGTACACTTGGCATGTACACGACATCTTCCTTCAAACGGAAACAAAAGAGGAAAAATATATAACCCAGCTGCAGAAAAAGGAAAATCCAAGTTCTTCCCATAAAGATGACTGATTGTACAATTATAGACCATTTTGGTTTGGTTCTAAGCCACAAAGGATGAACCAGGGTGGCTCCCAACAGAAGCCCCTGGTACAGGAGGCACAAAAGACATGGAACACAGACAGGACGTCTCATACGCTCATACTGAATCTGACCGGGTTCTAACTGTTGTTGTGTGAAATGTACATTGGTTTCCATTGAGTTCACTTATATATTTTTTTCTATTTTCACTTATAGTCGTCTCATTCTTTTCAGCAAAGTACGTGTTGGTTTACTATAACCGGAACGCTAAACGCTTGCATTTATTAAATACATTATAATTTGCAATGTAACAAAATGTGTTGTCTGCATATGAAATTCAAAACAACATTTACACTTTAAAAAAAGAAAAGAAAAAAGATGGCTCACTTTTTTTGCAACTAGTGTGCTCCACCTTGGACCTTCCCACACGCAACAGTCCATTCTTTTTTAAATTCCCTACAAATTCTGTTCTTCTACCATTCTATTCCTCCTGCCTCCATTCTTTCTCCATCTTTCACAGACTGCCTAGTTATTGTTATAAGAGTGCTCGATACAAACATGAGGTAAGAAAGTGGTTTGATTATAGATCATGCAGGACATGCTAAACAGAAACAAAACAAATTAAGTGAAGGAGAAAGTAAAAAAAAAAAAAAAACATTATACATAGATGTGTACATAAAAAAAAAGAAAGATAAATGGAAAAGTATTACACAGCTTTACGTCTTTGGTTACAAAGTAGGTTGAACAATTTCACAGCTTTTCACCTTCAGCCCAGAAAAGAAAGTATGCGAAAGCAGAATTCCATAAGGTCGGGGATGTATGGCAATCTCTCTTTATTTTTTGACCAAGAAACTATAGCAAAGGAAATGAACAGTTGTCTTCATCAAAACATACCACTGAAGATATTATATCTCTGGAACTTGCGCTCCCCTGTACAAACCCTCCATGCTCTTTAATACTTTACAAAAAAATGTACATTCAATCTGTATTTGAAGTGAACAGTTTTTAGTGTTGCCGTGGGGAAATTGACTTGCTGAAGGGTTCCTATTCTTATTGCCTACACAGGAACTACTTGTTGCAATATTGACTACTAATGGAATACCTGACCAATTATCTAACATACCGATAAAGAAAAAGAAATGGTAATTATTGTATTTTTTTTATATAGAAGTATGTCTGTGACATTGTTCATTTACATTATGAAAATAGCAGCCCTGAAATAAATAAATGCAAACAGTAAAACTGAACTTAGAAGAGTACTGTGACATGTCTACGTATGGTGGCTTTTTGGAGGGGAAGAAGAGGGGGAAAAAATATATATATAAACTAGTCTTGCAGCATTAAACAAAAAGCAAAAGGCTCACAGTCTACCTTCTATTGGTCAGTGAACCTACTCATCTGCGTCTCATTTGTCCTTCTCTCTTGTCCCGCCCCAACTGGCTGCATAAGAGCCAATAGGTAAGGGTAACTGGAGTACAATCCATGGTCTCCTAGGTTGCTTGGGAACAGCGTCGCCCCCAGTTTGCAGTATCGCCCACCACCAAATCAAGCTCCGAGCGTCCTCTCTCTTGCCCTCAGCGAACACGACTGCGCTCCCCTCGAATCCTGGACCTGACCGCCCCGCGGCGAACATGGGCCTCCCCCGGCCAGACGCTTTCACAGGATCACAGACGGCTGTCTAATACTGGGAAGGCCCTAAGAGCGAGCGTGCACAGCGAAGCATGACTTATCACGCAGGTCAAAGACCAGGGTGGCAAACAAGGCTGATTGTGTAGCATTTATCCCCCACCACCCCCGAAACCCAAAACATGTCAAATAAAGTTCTTCTCTTTTCTTTTAAGTAGCTCGGATGACGGTTCTTGTCTGGGTGGAGAGGGTGGGGGTAGGGGGGGTGTTGGGGGTGAAATCCTCCGTGATGATGGGAGGTGTGTGAGAGGCAGGGAGGATCACGCGGAGTTGACGTTAGGCTGCACGGGCGGGCCGAGGGCCGGGCTGCCCTCCTGGTTGTGCCCCAGGGGGGTGGTGGCAGGGAGGAGGCCGGCCTGCTGCTGGGGTGGGGAGGTGCTGCCCACTGGGCTGAGCTGGGTGGACAGCTGGGTGAGCTGGTCGCTGTTGGCCAGGGACTTGAGAACAGCGTTCTCCCGCTCCAACATAGAGTTCCTCTCGTACAGCTCCTTGATCTGCTCTTTGAGAACCTCCACCTCCTCGCGCACTGCATACATTAGATGGCTTTTCACCAGATCCTGAGCCAGAGAGAGAGAACAGTGTGAAGAGAGAAAACAGACATCAAGTCAGACCTCATACAAACACAGCTGTTCCTGGATTATTAGTATTTACTAGCAGAATGGACTGTACTGTAAACTACCATACTGTCAGGTTGAAACCTACAGGGCATTATTGCGATTGTGTATTTCTTTTACTTTAAAAGTATAGGATACACTTACCATTGCCTGCTCAATCTTGTTATCGATGGCTACAACACTAGCACCAGATGTACTGTGGGAGGGAAAAGAAGGAAATGTGAGATAATAAATTCCAGAGTGCACAATCATCGCCCCTCTCGTTCCAGTCACCTCAGAGCACCTTCCTGTCAGTCAAGCTCCGGCATGTCTAACACAACCACGTCACCGAATTTCAGAAGTAGGAGACGTGAAAACATGAAACACTTTGGAAAGTTTAACGTTGCAAAAAAGGGCAGCCGAAGATGACTCAAGCCCAAGTCCTGTCACTTCCTGTCACAAATACACACAAATGCAGGACAATGGCAGCATTATTGGGGGCTTGACTTCAGTTAATATGAAAAAGGGAATGTGTGCACTGATGTTTTTCAGGTCAGTGGAAGAAGCCAAATGTGGACAGTTGAAGGGCAGGGGGTTCATACACAGAAAATGCTATCCACCCTATTGCTTTATTGTGTGTAACATGATTTTTGCGATACAGTGCACTTTCAATAGGCTGCAATAAGCCGTCACTAACGCAGGAGCGTCGCATGACGCATTTGAACAGTACAATGCTGCACACACACCTCTACTGGGCCCCTCCAGCCTCGTCGGCACACCCTAGAATGACTGAAAATCACATCCAGGGGCAGTAACTTGATATTAAATAGATACTGTACATAAGGTCACGAATGTCACACAATAAGCATTAATAACGTCAGACTTCCCACATATAAACAAGCAGAGTGACGGAAAGAGGTCAGGAACTATTGGAATGCACATCTACATCCGCTTCAATGCAAACAACTTAAAAAAAAAATATATATGACTGTACGTTCTCAATGCAAATGTATCCAACACTTTACAATACAGAACGTTTCGCCCCCCCCCTAACATCTTATAAAACAATGACTAGTCCCCAGTCTAACTGAAGAACAGAATCTTCTATGCATTGCCAAGCATGCTTTGTAAATGCAGGGATTCATATAACATAAATGATTCACAAATATATACTAAATACCATATTGATCCATATCTACAGGAAACACACAAAGCTCTATCGTCGAGTTTTCAGGCGATTCCTCGTCTCCCAAATCGAAGATTTTACCGGTATGTCCTCGAAAATGCACCATACTTACAGTGTCCTGTCCTCTACTTCGGTTTACAACATTGAATCTTTTTTTGGGGTGAATCTGCCAGAGCTTTTAGGTTTTTTATCCGTGGATCTGTGCTCCCCCTGCCTCATGTGTGCACCACCGCCCAGCCAGCCTGAACAAAGAGGCTGGGTCCCTGCACACCGCTAGAAGGTGCTCTGACATGCTGTCCGCTTCCTAAATGAACACTTTGTGCAGAGAATCTGAATCTGTTTTAATTCTCTATGCAAGATATTCAAGCATAGATATCGATATATGGCAGGAGAGAGCAAACATGGAACATGTATGGAACATGAAAGAGGCGGTCACACCGTCAGACAGAATGACACTTTGGGAGACGTTTAGGATGATAGGGGACATCCAGCCGCTCTACCACGCTGTTTATCAATCCTTAAAGCGAATAAGTCTTATTATAAGACCCCCAAACCGATTCGTCAACGGGTGAAGAGGGGGGGCGGGGTGGCGCGCTCCTGTTCACGGGGGGAAAGTGTTCGGAAATACACGGAAAATCCGCGCTAACGTGACTTTCTCCGCACCGTGGTCCTGTTATAAACTAGCGAAACATAGTCTCAGTTTGCTGTAATCGATCTGTTTGCTCAAAGTCGCAAACGAGGCCATTACGTTCAGTACGTGACTGCATGTGGTAGAAGCGTGTCCGCGTGAGGGCGCGCGGGGACCCCTGCTGCCCGGTGTGCTCGCGCGTGAAAGACGATTCACTGTATCATTATAGTGAAAACCAGATAATACAACATTATAGTGAAACCAAATAATACATCTTAATTAAACAGCTATACAAAAAAACGTATAATATGCTCGCACTGAGTCAAACTCTACGTTTGTTAAAAATCTTGGCACGAGCATAACGAAAGGAAGATCAACGTTAGACGCGGTCAAGTTAACATAGTTTTAACGACTTTGTCATCAATAACGTTAACAAAATACCAAACACACAAGACAAGGTAGGCTGTCATATACAAGTTTAGCAATGTCCGACCATTACCTGATGCATCTTGCCCTGTAACGAACCAACTGTCCTGAATATGGTGGTGAGGAGGGGGAGCAGGGGAGGCTGTAACTCATTTTACACCTCATGGTTGAACGGATCCAACAATGATTGTTAAGTCACACAAACTACAAAGATGATCTCTTCGTGCAGAAAGGCAGTCCGGTGTTTAAGTGGTAACATTACCATCCACAGTCTTTAAAGAAGTTCAAATCACATGGCCTTCTTCCAAAGACTGGAAGAGGAGGAGTTAAGCTTGTGATCCACCCCCATTCAGACATGCTAAAGCAGTGATCCTCAACCCTGATCCTCAGGGCCCCACTGTCCTGCATGTTTCCCTCCTTCCCACTCCTGGTTCGTTACCAGGATTCTTCAGAGCTAGATAACAACCCAGTCATTTGAATCAGGTGTGTTGGAGCAGGGACACATTAAAAAAATGCAGGACAGTGGGCCCTGAGGACCTGGGTTGGGGATCACTGTGCTAAAGCTTTTCCAAGTACTTAATTGACATCTTTGATGTGATGTGTGATGTGACGCCAACACTCATAAATCAGGTCCCGAAACACAATTACATAACATGATGGTATTTTATGAGGAAATATTAATAATGAAAGATGATTCATTTATCTCATGTCCACACACGTGTATAGGATGAAAATGACACTGAATGTCACTCATTCAACATAGTCCGAATGTTTCACAATATTTCACAAAATATGTTTCAAAGGCAAAAAAAAGGCGTAAATAAAAACTCCTACTAATTAAATAGAACGTAAATATATAATGTAAGTGAAATGTTCTGAACCGTATATTTTAACAGACGATTCACGGTGTAAATCGAGTCTCCGCTGCCTGACTCTTCAGTCCTTATATAATGATGATGATGTAATCTATACATTTGCCACTCAGCAATCCTAACGTTCCATTTCAAGAAACACATTTCAAAGGATGTGCTTTGTAATGATAAGTTGAATATTTAGAAGATAGTTGGTCTGTGTGCTAATGTAATTTCCCCTCCAGTTCATGAAGCCACAGAAGTAAATACTAAAAAAATAAGAATAAAAAAAGCAGCTAGGATGGGTCCTCCCTAAAAGTTCAATATAAAGCGTCTCGCTTGTTACCTTGACGAATGTAAAGACACATCTAGACACCATCTTCTATCATTGTAAACGTTCATAACTTGGAGAAATGCCTAACTTAACGCTGGGTCCTTTAAGGAGGTTGAACAGCAGAGCATCACTGAACATCCTTACTCTCCCCACTGTGATGACCCACTTTTCTCTTCCAGCCAAGGTATGTTTGAGGCAGAGAACTGCTGGAACAACAGAGACAATGTATGGTAGGGAGGAGGTGCCACAAGTGGGCTGGATGCTAACGTGACGGAGCCAGGGAGCAGCATTCCTCCTCTGGGGGAGACTTGATTGCAATCTGGCCATTGATAAACAAGAACATGACATTCTTTCCTTTGAACAAGTCATTAACACATCCAGGACAAAGATGAGAGAATTACCAACAAACTTAGGATGGAATGTGTTTATATCCCTTTCCAAAACATACTGACACCATGGAGACTGGGTCAAGTGATCCTGGCTGTCTGTTGGGATGATGGCCATGAGGGGTTAAAAGGAAATTAACCCAAATAAAGCCTCAACATTGGCAGCAATGTAATTTGTTGCCAATCAGCTTCCAAGTAAAATAAAACTAGCCTGTACGTTATATTCCAGGAGGAAAACATGTGGGGGCGTTTACGTAAGGGATCCTTGCTGGGTGTCACACATAACAAGGTCCCTCTGTGCAGGAACACAACAGCGCACACGTGTGTCACTTCCACCCCCCCCCCCCCTACACAAACACACACAACCCGCCGGATCTGTAAACCAGCAACACAACAAACGCCCCCACTCACGCATACAAATCAAGTCAAACCCTCCGGTCAAGATTACATTAAAAAAAATATATATATATATATATATATATATATATAAAAAAAACGTTCTGATTTGGGATTTGACCATAATATTGTAAAGTGAAAAACATGGGGACACGTGCACAGCCCTCCTGCCCCCCCCCCCCTCCCCGCCCTGCCCCCCCTCTCCTCTATCACATGATTCCGTTATGAGACACAAACCCCAAATGTTGACCATTAAAGCCAGATGCACAGGCACACGTCCCCATCCAAAAGGCATACAAACACACGCCGCCAGAGAAGGCAGCTGAATAAATCCTCACGCAGCCCCTCGGTGGGACCCCCGCCCCCTGCAGGGGCCCGGAGGGGAGACGGGAGGGAGGGGAGAGGGGAGACCACGGAGGAGGAGCTTACTGACTGAGGAGTCGCTGTGAGGCTCTTTCTTACTTACAGACCTGGTTTATCTCCAGCTTTAGCGTCGCTGCACTTCTTTGCTAAACCAGATGATGTCAGCAGATGTTTCCAAGTCCTTTTCCCGCTTTCCTATAATTAAAGGGTTAAAGGCCCCATTTTGTAATGATGACAGCCAAATAAGTGCACTTTGTCGTTTGTTTTCAGGATTTTTGGGTTGTAGTTACCTTGGCAACTTAAGCTGTTGCTTTGTAATGGTAAAACCTTTGATTGACTTCATCCAAGGAATTTTCGGTAGGTTTAACTAAGTCAGTAAGCAGAAGTAAACGCCTCCTCGTTTTCTCCTTAATACCCTCTTATTTGACGACTCCCTTCGTTTAAGCACAAAGGCAACTTGCTGGTGGTCTGTGAGGACTGGTGCCATGTTGAAATATTGCTTCGCAAAATCATATTTGTACCAAGAACATGAAGTTGTGGTCAACATTAAGCTAATATTTCAACTGCATGTTTGCCTTCAATGCATTTAAGCAATGTGATGTTGCCGAGTTAGGCCCTGTAGGCTAATGGGGGCCGTTTAACGGGAATACGTTCTAGAAACGCCAAGACTTACATGCGAGTCAAGTTTAAGACCCAACAACAGGACTAAACTGGTGAGTCAAGTTTAAGACCCAACAACAGGACTAAACTCAGACATTTACAACACGCGAGGTAAACTCTGTGTTTAACGGGTGAAGCACAACCCACAAAGCAGGGAAGATCCTTAATTGCTTGGTTTTCTTCTATGTAAATATATTCAGAAGAAGTACGTCACAGAACACACCATGCCTCAGCATGCGGAAGGTTCTGGTGAAGAGATGAACGTGTTCCTCTGCTGTGTTCCAAAACTGGCACCTGGTGGGGATTTTTGGGGCGGTTGGAACAGGAACAAGAGAACGACAGAACCCCTCGTCCTCCATGGCAGTTATGGACTGGTAACTGTTATTTTTCCACTGCTAAATCAGAGTCATGGTTGGGAGCTTGCAACACCCCCCCCTCCCCAAATCAGCTTCTCTGTTAACAGACCACAGGGACCTGAACTGGAGCCTGCCCAACTCGCTAGACTGTTGCATAATGCTTATTCCTGGTGCGAACCCCCCCCCCCCCCCCCCCCCCCCCCCCCACCCCCCTCCCCCCAGCTGCTGTTGTCTGCAGATGTCCTAGGTTGTTAGTCTCTGGGAGCCTCCTGAATTGCAGTCCTTTATGGAGGTCTAGAATGAGGTTGTGTGGGAGTGTGTTGATAACTAAAAGAGGAGGGAGGGGGAGGGAGGAGGGGTCTTTGATTGATGCAGGCAAGGAGGCAACGAAGGAGCTTCCATGCCTTTCGGTAGAATCTAGGAACACACATATCTCTCCATGTCTAATATCCAATTGAGGCACGGTGTGTTATGTTAGCCTATGTTGGGGCTAAAATAACTTCCAGATGGGAAGCCTGTTGGATGGCAGAGGATCCTATCCTGCCTTGCAGAAAGAGTTACCCCCCCACCCCTCCTCCTCCTACTCTGTTCGTTATCAACCCCCCCCCCCCCCGGATTCCTGAGGACATGAAAGGTTAACGAGGACCTGCTGTCAAGTGACCATCAAATTCCATATGCGAGAGCGGCCGGGGGGGGGGGTTTGGTTGTGTAACATCTATGGAGTCGTCCGGTCTTCAATTATCACCTTATAAAGGTGCCTGGCACTGTCAAAGGTCAGGTTCAATATGTTCTATTTACATTTCTCTTGCCCTTTTTAAAATTATCTTTAGACTTCTCTTGCCTTTATCACTTTCTGAGGGGGGATAGTCCCATTGGAGGGTGTCTAGGGTTATTGTGTCAGCTAACTCACTGACAGTCCTTATCATCAGGTGACACTGATGCTTAACGAAACACAATAGTACAACCTTCCCGCTTGTAAGCCGTCGCATTCACAAGCTCATTATCACAGGATCAAGGAAACAGAGTCATTTTGGGCCTCTGCTCTGAAAGAGAGTGTTTCCTGGTCACGTTAGCATGGAAGGAATCACTATGCTGATTGCCTCCCCCCCCACCTTCCGACCACTAACCCAACGCCTTAACCGCTGAATCCCTGTGAGTCTGATAAATCGGTGTCTCACCCATGAGATTCCCACCTCAACATGAAGACCATGTCTAGCAAACAGCCATCGTGATCAGCCTGGTTAAAGATCAGGGGTCAAGACTAGGTTGCCGCCTACTAAACCTTTTGACGGCGTGTTCTAGGGACCTGGCTCTTACATAAGTTCTTTAAATTAGCATTTGACATGATCCGGGGCCGCCTCGACACCCTCGTAAAGTGAAAGATCAGAGTGCTTTCCAGTGTCACGTTCACTGGGAGGCCTGGAGATCGCTGGTGCTCTTTTAAGTGGCTTGGAACATACAAATTAGGCTTTGGTTTGGTTGGGGGACGTTTTTTTCCCAGTTACCTCTGAGGTAAGGACAGGCCATTTGATCTAATAAAACGTAAACTACCGCCCTCCAATACTGAGCCGTGACAAAGAAACTGCATTTACAACGTGGAACATCAAGGCTCGATCCCCCCCTACTTTCCCACAAGGAAGTTTCCGCTTTCTTGAACTGTTAGCTGCCTCTGTCGTAAAACTGCTGCATTCCCTGCCTGGGCAAACCTATGCAGCAGATACTGGAATAACTAGTCAGGTGATATTACTCTATATATAAACCTGTCAGATTTGTAAAGCCTGACATCATAAAGTCTTTAATTTAGAAGTAAAATAAAAATGTCATAAAAGCCACTGCTTTAGTGGCTTTTTCAGATTAATTTTTCGGTGCTGTAAATAGTTACCATGTCCCATTCAGCTGGTTACTGGAAAATCCCCCAAAAGAATGTCTACAAATGCAGCTTTAACTAGTTAACACGGCTACCAGGAAATACCTCTTTATTGTGTTTGAGGGAGATTCTAACAAGCAGAGACAAGTGGAATCAATTCAGTTCACTCACGACAAGAGGCATTGTCAAGTCCCCTTTACTTATAAAGAGTTGGACAAACTCAAAACGGTGACTTGTTAGTACCTACAGGAGTTTAAGCATAACTGTGGAATGCCATTAATTATTTGACATTTTTCTTTGCCATCAAACTGTAAACACTCCCAACAAGTCAGACCTTGCCAAGAACTGGAAACAATGTGAGCTGCATTGAGACCTGCAGGTTCACCTGTAGCCAAGATGAACCAGTTCTGAATAAAGCTTCTCTGTTCATCACAGGGGGCCTCAAAGACGCTCTCAGTTGGATCGGGATCAAACCAGCGCTGTGAATCTGGGGCCCGAACCAAGCCAAGACTCTTACGCAACTGCTTCTGCTGTTAAGGGTGTTTACCTAAACACTTAAGTCCATCTTCCTTTCAAAGACAAGCACAGGGGTGGGGTTTGCTGCTTGTGTTCAGCGGACCACAGGTATCGTTCGGTCGCATCACATGTTCCACTGAACTTTATCGTGGAAAGATTACGGGCTAACACTTTATGACGAAGGACTGGGGAGTGCGAACACACAGGAGGCGTTCTGAAGTCAACCTACAGTGCTCGATGTGACAATCGAACAATATCCAAGTCACGAAGGGTGTGGATGTCGTAAACGGCCCGAAAAAAAAGGGCATAAAGAGACAAAAATATGTAAAAGGTTGTGTCCAACATGGCAAACATTCCCAACCTCCATAAATCCACACCACTGACCTCATTTGAACTCAGCAGTTACTCAGGAAGCATTTTAAATAGATAGCCAAGGTTGTAACACTCTGTACCAACATCTATGTGAGTGTTGGACAACATTCTTTAAAGATGACCTTTCGTTACACAAGCCATTAGGTCATGCAGACTGGAAGGCAAGAGCCCTTCCATATCTCCACAAACACACCCAAATTAGATGTTTCCCGAAAGGGCAACAGAGAAACAAACTAAATTAACTCTTTAAAAAACAAATTGTTCCCATAGCAAGGTGCCACAATAGGCTTGCCAAGAACTATCAGCTTTTCATCCATGTTCATACCAGAAGGAGCAGGTTTAAGACCAAATTTCACCTTCGGCAATCTGCTACCACATAAAAATTAATTGTGTTCACATTAGCCAATAAAAACTAATAGCTTATGAAAGCCATATTAAGCTATATTAGCGTAGACTGTCAATCAGCGTACTGTAAAAATATATGAACAAATCTGACTCGATTCATCCTATAACAACTTTTTAGTTCAAGATGCATACAAGATATAAAAACAAGGCAGTGATTCTGGGCTGTAGTTTAGAGGACTCAACAAATGTGATTCAACTTCTCCGAGTTACTCATTATCAGTTGAACCTTAGTGTTTCAGTAAGAAATGAGGTGTAAACAGCACTACCATGTCAACAACACAAACCCTCCTCAAAGTTGGTTATTCATAAATGAACCTTTTAGTGATGTCAGTAAAACATTAAGTGACTTTTCCTCCTTATAAAAGCGATGACTTTTTTTTTGTACACCAAAATAACAATATTTATTGGTCTTCCTCAGGGTTGTTCTCACCCTGTAAATTTCCGTTATTCGCGATTAAAGTGAGTTGTGTTTTTTTGGCAAACTTCAGTGCACATGCATCTGATCTAATCACGATAATCAGATCATCTCAATGTGATCTTGTTCTTCAGACCCTCTGGCTCTATGCTGTGCACCAGTACACGGGTAGAAACTTGAGCACCAGACCCTTGTGACTGTCAGATTACCACACTAAAAGTGTCAACGAGTTCTGAAGAGTTGCTTGCAGTGTGCGGCAGAAACTCCATCCCACAATGCCATGCTTTCTCCGTGCACACACACCGTCACTGGCACGCGCACACACAGCACACGGCAAAGCTCATACCTATTACTGAAAGACTTTGAGCCACGTAATCTGCTAGTTGGGAAGGCTTGGTAAAAAACTGTAGACGGGTTCCTGCATTTTTACCAAAGAAATAGGAAAGATGGAAGAAAACATGAGTGAGGGGGGGGGAGAGAGAGACATGGACAAAGAAAGGAGGAGAGAAAACATGAGAGAGAGAGAGAGACATGGACAAAAAGAGGAGGAGAGAGAAAACATGAGAGAGAGACATGGACAAAGAGAGGAGGAGAGAGAATGCATGAGAGAGAGAGACATGGACGAAGAGAGGAGGAGAGAGAAAACTTGAGAGAGACATGGACAAAGAGAGGAGGAGAGAGAAAAAATGAGAGAGAGACATGGACAAAGAGAGGAGGAGAGAGAACGCATGAGAGAGAGAGACATGGACGAAGAGAGGACGAGAGAGAACGCATGAGAGAGACATGGACGAAGAGAGGAGGAGAGAATGCATGAGAGAGAGACATGGACAAAGAGAGGAAGAGAGAATGCATGAGAGAGAGACATGGACAAATGAGAGGAGGAGAGAGCACGGATGAGAGAGAGAGACATGGACAAAGAGAGGAGGAGAGAGCACGGATGAGAGAGAGAGACATGGACAAAGAGAGGAAGAGAGAATGCATGAGAGAGACATGGACAAAGAGAAGAGGAGAGAGAACGCATGAGAGAGAGACTCCATGGAGGAGGACAGGCTGGCTGTCCCAGGTTGTTGGCCTCTAAATTCAGATATGACGTATCCAGGGTCCCTGGGCAAGAGCAAAAACATACTTCCAGGATAAATAAACATTTGGTCTTAATGGGGGTCAGATGCCAGTCACCGGTAATACGGACAACTTTAAAATGTCCTTCCAGATGTTTCTCTGCTATGCATGATGGGGGAGGACATAAGCACAGAGTACCTAGGCATTCATCACCTTTAAAACGACTCCACAAGTCCGAGGTTATTCTTTTCCTGTTTAGCTTTACGCTCTAAGGCTGGCGTTAAAGATACACAATGATGTTCTTACGAAGATATACTTAGCCTTAAATACAACTGAAGTTGAATAAACTGAAAACATGGTCAGACAGGCTCTGCTATAATAGAGGCTACAGGACCATACAAGAACAGTCAATAGAGAGTACTTAGGGGCCTATAAGAACAAGAGTGGTCTCTGAACCGTAAAGTTGACAGCTCGAAACCACCGAGACCTTCCCCCCCCTCAAAAAGGTCCCCGAGCACAAACAAGATGAAACCTGAAATGCCAGCGAGAACAGGAAAAGCAAGGTCGCCCATCCAATCTGAAAGGCTCACTTGGAAGGCACTGCTTCATTTACGACTGAATGGGGAATTTACGACATGTTTCCGTGCACTTCCAGTCCCGCCGCTGGACTCCTCTCTGCCCCCCCCCCCGAAACCCCCCCTTTTTGGGTTCGAGTCACGAGGGCTGAAAGAGTCCATTTCACCTGATGTTTTCCTGGGGCGCAAGCAGCACGCCTTAAAGAAAGCTGCGCTCAGGGTTCAATGGGCCAAGACACCTTTACCTCTCGTCTGACCCCTCATGTCAAACTGTGGAAGACACAAACTGATATTAATGGGCTGTGTTAAGGCAGGTTGGGGGGGAGGAGGGGGGCAACAAAGTGAATAGGTTTAGGCTCGATGCAGCTAAAAGAATGACCTGCCTGCCAGCCTCCATTCTGATGGATTATTTGAGAATGTCAATGAATAGGCAAAAAAAAATCTATATTTATTTGACAGCGTTTTATGAAATGATGTTAATAGAACGAGGACATGGTTGACAACTTGTTTCAACAAGCTTGCTCTGTTATATTGAACACCGTAGTCGTAGGTTGTCAAGACTTAGGTTCCAAGAATTTAATGGCACTTTGAAATATTAAGGCACTTATAGAAATATCATTTGTTGGTTCAGAATTACTTGTTAATCCCCGTGCGGAAACTAGCTAGTGCTGTTGCTTTATTGTTCGCATCCCTTAGGTAGACTACTGTCTGTCGGAGACTCACCTTAAATTTGTCATTAGTTCGGCTAAAAGCTATTGTAGCTCTTCCCTTGGCACTTATTGGTTCTCATGATGTATGTTTTGTAACCTAGATGCCCGCTATGTTGGGGTCTATCACGTTGCTCTCTCTTGTAAGTCGCTTTGGATAAAAGCGTCTGCTAAATGAATAAATGTAAATGTCAATCACACACTGGTGTAGGTCAGGAGACCAGCTCCTTAACTGACACATCGCCAATACATTTACATTTAGTCGTTTTCAATAGTGATTTTCATCAGAAAAACCTCAGGCTCTGATTTACATGGACGCTAAAGTTACATTGTGTGTGTGTGTGTGTGTGTATAAAACCTTGAGGGGGAATCCTGCTCGACAGGTGTCCAAAATTAAATTTCCACCTGGTTAAGTTATAGCCTGAAGAGTTTGTTAATAGGAGCCTTGTGTATCCTTCAGGGCTTCACTTCACTTGACAAATGCCTGTCTAAAACTTTGCATATTCGTTTGGTTGACTAATGACTAATGTTTGCCTTGAAGCAATGTCATGTCATTGTGACAGGTTCTATGAAAGCTGGTCAATAATTCATTTAGAGAGAAAAACCTTTCAACTTGAAACCTTAAACATGCTTAAACACCTTAAACTTCAAATAATTAGCAAGTCTGCTGTATAGAACATAGTGAACGCATCTCATTGAAAGTCTTCTGCATTTCTGAGCCTCTAAGAGAATTGTGAGAGCTTCTACATTCATGTTGCACAAGATTGCCTGAAAACACTAACAAAGAAAACATTGCAAAGTCAAAACCGCAATCAAATGAGCACAAGTTGTATTACAAGACTTCATCTTAGATTAACAATACTATTGATTTAATCTCCATCCTAAAACGCACTCTATAAATGACATAAAGGTCTATTGGGATGGTGTACCCCATGTCTACCATCACCATGGAGATCACCTAGAACCACTGAAATACCTTCATTATAATGACGGCCCACATTCCCAGCCTAAAGCCATATGAATGCGGCGGATTCTGTGGACTTTAATACCAATACCTCGTTTAGCAGACGCTTTTATCCAAAGCGACTTACATTAAGTACAGGGACAATCCCCCTGAGGCAAGTAGGGTGAAGTGCCTTGCCCAAGGAAACAACATCACATAGCCACAGCCGGGGTTCGAACTCACAACCTTCCGATCACAAGGCCAACGCCTTAACCCGCTGAGCCATCAGACTCCCTCCTACTTAGTGTGGAAGTTCAGCCTTCACAGGGCTCACATTTTCTGATGTCACTTCCTGTTCCACTGCTACAGTACTTCCTGAGTCATACAGGAAGGCAGGTCCGATCCTCACACGGATGTGAGTGCGTGTGCGGGTCAATCCAGAATGAGCTCACTGTGGAGACGGCTACATGACTGAAGCAGGAAGTGGTTAGGCAAGGCTGGTGAGGGTGAGTCAGCTGGATGGTGCAGTGGCTGCAGTAACAGAACCAGTCTGAGTCCATTGAGGGATCGCCCTTTAGGAGAAGAGGATGCCTTCAGAGTATGCAGCCATTACCTGCAAGCTTGCTCTGTTCTATTGAACCCCATAGTCTTAGGTTGTCAAGAATTAGCTTCTGAGAATTTAATGGCACTTAGAAATATTAAGGCACTTATAGAAATATCATCTGTTTTTGTTGTTCAGAATGACTGGTTAATCCCCGTGCGGAAACTCGCTAGTGTTGTTGCTTTATTGTTTGCGTTGCTTTATTGCTCGTGTCCCTTAGGTAGACTACTGTCCGTCGGAGACTCACCTTAAATTTGTAATTTGTTTGGCTAAAAGATTATAGCTCTTCCCTTGGCACTTATTGGTTCTCACGATGTATGTTTCATAATCTTTAAACCTGCTATGCTTAGTGACCGATGCTCTTTTGTAAAGCTCTCTCTTGTAAGTCGCTTTGGATAAAAGCATCTGCTACATGAATAAATGTAAATGTAAATGTCAATCACACACTGGTGTAGGTCAGGAGACCAGCTCCTTAACTGACACATCGCCAATACATTTACATTTAGTCGTTTTCAATAGCGATTTTCATCAGAAAAACCTCAGGCTGTGATTTACATGGACGCTAAAGTTACATTGTGTGTGTGTATAAAAACGTGAGGGGAATCCTGCTCGACAGGTGTCCAAAATTACATTTCCACCTGGTTAAGTTAAAGCCTGAAGAGTTTGTTAATGGGAGCCTTGTGTATCCTTCTGGGCTTAAGTTAAGTGGTCGTTTTGTTTCATCTGCACTTGACAAATGCCACAATGCCTGTCTAAAACTTTGCATATTCGTTTGATTGAGTTAACTAGAGAAATGTGTAACGGCACTTAGAAATATTAAGGCACTTATAGAAATATCATCTGTTGTTGTTGTTCAGAATAACTGGTTAATCCCCGTGCGGAAACTCGCTAGTGTTGTTGCTTTATTGCTCACGTCCCTTAGGTAGACTCCTGTCTGTCGGAGATTCACCTTCAATTTGTAATTTGTTCAGCTAAAAGCTCTTATAACTCTTCCCTTGGCTTCCATTGGTTCTTACGTATGTTTCATAATCTGTAAGCCTGCTATGTTTGGGGTCTATCACGTTGCTATGCTTAGTGACCGATGCTTAGTCTCCTCTGAACAAGTTTCGGGTGTGCAGCCAGCTAACCATCGACTCAGCATGATCCTGTCTCCCTCTTTAGAGGGTGCGTTTGGGACACAGAGAGGGACAGTGCTGTACACGAAAAAAATGAAGCTTTGAATGATTGCAGAGGCGAGATAGGGCATGGCACAGACAGGACCCGGCAACATTTAAAGCACGCAAAGTAAGCAACACAAAGATGGCATCGTTACGCAACCGCCATGCATACAAAAGGGTGTTAAATTCCCCTCTAATGACACTTTCTTTTCCTGGCACTAACATGATGGTGCCACCAAACTGAGAAGCTACTCTAGAACTTGGCCTCGTCCTAACCAACTTATTACACTAACGAACCCTGACGAGATGTCTAAAGACAAGACTACAAGCTTTATTTCACTAACCAGGGTCGTACACTTTATTTCACGTACAGGTCGTACGCAGTAACTCGGTTCCTAAAGCGGGACCTTCTGACCTCTGGGTGTCCCTCACTCCCCCAGGTCAGTTGTAGCGGTGCCAGACACGGCTTTTTAACAACGCTGCCACTCTCCAGTGACTTTGCCTGGGGTTCGATGTGGGGGGGGGGGGGGAGACGTGAACTAGGAGAGGCGATGGGGTTGTGATGCGGTGCGGTAGACAGGAAGGCGATGCGACAGGCCGGGGAGCGTGGGAAGACACGGCGCAGCTCTCTGGAGGCTCCCGGCAGATCCCTGCCCTACTCTACTCATTCAGGAAGGGTTACAAATCAACACTTTTGACTTGTTTTGTCGTTTTCAAGGGAAATCTATGTTTGGCATGTGACTTTTGATCTCCCAATATATCCCCTGCAGGTCTTCCTAACTGTCCACTAGACAACCAATTTAAAAAAGGGCAGGACCAGACTAGGGAAGCCATCGGTCCAAGCATCTCATTCCTTTCATCTATAGAGCAGCTGACAGCTTACAAACATCTGTGAATAATCACAAGAAACTTCCTGTACATACCACACCCCCCGTGGATGAGTGTGTCTTTAGGACTTCACACTTAGATACCCAGGGCCAACCTTTATCTGACCTGGATTTCCAAATTTAGGAGCTTTTCAAGTCGGTGTGAAAAGGCTGATGCAGTGAGAGGGATTTTGAGGGGAAAGAGTTATGATGAAGTTGGGAGGATCTGCATTGGTCTTTCTAAGTGTGAAATATTTTGTCGTTGTTGCACAATCTTTCTTTATGCAAAAGTGTTTTCATGCTTCTACGGGGATTGTGAGATTTACTGTGTTGCAGATTGGGCAGAAACAAGCAGCTGGTTTGAGAGCACAGAGGCAGGATGGTTGGAGAGCTTAGCTCACATTAGTCATAGCCTCATTTCGAGGTGTACAGAGGTCACCAGGGTGTCACCATGGTGTGGAAGGTCACCAGGGTGTACCTACGCCAACATGACTAACCGACACTACTGTGACAGTGCATTGATGACTCAATATCGTGAGTTCCCAAGAGTCAGAGGGGATGACTACCGTATTTTTCGTACTATAAATTGCACTTTTTTAATGGTTTGGCTGGTCCTGCGACTTAACTCTTTTGAATTATTTTTATATATTACAAATATTATATATCAAAATGAAATGTCTGTTCTTGGTCTCTGATTTTATCGAATACATTTCCCCCCCAAACATGTGACATAGTCCAGTGCAACTTGTGTTTTTTTTCATCTTCATTATGCAGTTTTTGGCTGGTGCGACTTAAACTCCTTCTAAACAGCTTCTTTAGATTGCCAGTAACACCCTTACCAAATTCTCAACATCGGTCTCTTGATTTGGAGAAAAGAGGTGGGGAACCGAAACTACTGAACTGCTGACGATAGGAAACGGCTCCAACGACTCCAGAGAGATCAAAGCTCTCCAGAAAAAAAATGAAGCTCATATGAAAAAGAAGCTCTGTAGTAAATAACAACCCATCAACTTTGCATTAGGCCATTCAAGGACTGCCAGATTTACGAGAAGAAAATAAGGGATGCCTCATTTGACGTTTTTATGTTCTGCTCTCTGTATTTAACCCAAAGCAAACCCCATAAAACAGCCTTAAGGATTATTCCCCTGTACTGCTGAGTCAATGCAGCCACAATGTTCCACTTCTATCTAAGCCTGGTCTACATGGCTGGAGTAACACTGGCTACAGATGCTTTGCTCATCGCTGTTCCTATCACAGCTGACAGACTAATCAAGTCACTCAGAAAAGGAATCCCAGAAACACCAGCGAGTGAACGTCTCCCAAAGCAGCTGCCTGCCTTGCTCTCTGCACATCTTCATTACTCACTATTCAGACATTTGCGCTCTGAGGGGGCCTGCCTGCAATGGAGCCCCCTAACTGGGCCTGCCTCCCTCCCTTCCTCACTTACTCCCTCCACAGGGCTCCACCAGCAGCCACACTGACTCAGCTCTACGCTCTCCAAAGGAGGCTAGCATTTAATATAACAGTCAACTGTGATGTACAAAAGCAATATGAAGCCACAGACAACTTCTATATTTATGCCAGTAACTATGATTCAGCAGGAAAAAAATTGATCCCCACTCACATCATCAACGCCAGTATTCTTTTTCTAAAGGTTCTTCTCTGAACTGCTTGCTACGTCAGTGAGGTTTATTGACATACCTGCCGCTAGCTTTAAAGCTAAAACTCTCTGAGTCAGGTTGGCTGTTGGGTACTTTATCATTTGGAGTTCTCTGAAAAAGTAAATAATCTAAAATGACAGGTGCTAAGATGGATTTCAGTTGCCTTTCACTCAGAGGCGCAAATGTGAATGCGGGTTTGACAGCTAGTTGTAGATGTTGGAGCAAACCTGTTGTTCCCAGTGTCAAAAGGTATTTGGAGAGACTTACATTTACATTTATTCATTTAGCAGACGCTTTTATCCAAAGCGACTTACAAGAGAGAGCTTTTACAAAGAGCATCAGTCATTGAGCATAGCAACGTGATAGACGATAGACGTATAGATAGTCACATATCATTGCAGCCCTCCACCAGTAGGGGCTTTATGGCAGAGTGGCCCAACAGAATCCTCTCCTCAGTGCAAGATATATGAAAACCTGCATAGAGTTTGCCAAAAAACACCTGAAAGACTCCATATGAGAAATAAGATTCTCTGACTGATTAGATTGAACTGCTATGAGAGGCAGGTTATGAGGAAAGCAGATGCCATTCTGGACAGTCTAAATCACCCCCTTCATTGCTCTTTTGAAGACATTTCTATATTTCATGTGCTGATTGTACATTAATGAGAAATATAACTTTTTGGGTTTTAGCAAATGGCTGCAATGAAAGAGTGACAAATTGAGAGGTCTGAATACTTTACGAAACACCTGTACAACTTTCCGTTTTACTAATGCCTAACAAATAGTCACCATAGTTGGTGGTATGTTTGATAAAAGAATGCCTGTATGTACCTTGGTAAGGATCTCTTGTCAGATCTGTACACACAAGCCTGCCGATTGACAAAGCCCATTCAAAAGAAAAATCATGCTGTTCCTAATATATTAGTCATTGTTCACAAGAAGACAAGAAGTCGGCAGTCTGTTACAGCGTGCTATGTAGCAAGCACAGAACAATAACAAGAGGATGACAAGTTATCTTTGGTCTTGAGACTTCCTTTTGAAATGAATCCCAACATACTTCACATACTGTAGTGTGAAAGGGGGAGTACAGAGAGAGAGAAAGAGATGAAGGGGGTGGGGGGGGAGTACAGAGAGAGGAGGTGGGGGAGGCTGTGAAACTGAGTTCTCAGTTGTTTGGCTGCATTCTAGGAACTGCTTATTACATAGACAACTAGGAAGCTGATTTCGTTCCCATCACTGACACAATTGGATTAGTGAAGGAACAGGAACGAAAATGGTAGCGCAAGAGACAATTTCATCTTGACTAAAGTGCTGCAGGGCAGACTCTCTGAAATTGTGGTCCAAACACAGGTCAAATGAGACACATTTGAGGTCTTTAAAATCCTCAGAAAGGAAATTAATTCCCTAAAACACGCAACCCCTCGGAATAGCTACAAAAGTCTCTTGTAGTAAACATCCATTTAATTTCCTGAGAAACGCAACTACAAACTAATTATTTGTCTGTGCCGGAAAAATCTATGTCCAAAAATAGTCTTGGAATAAAATTAAATAACCAACAAATCTGTGTGAACTAAAGTTGTGGGCTGAAAGGATACAACATTGTGACGTGCAGCTTATTTAGAAACAACCTGTTCAACTTGGCAAGGAGACACTGGAGGGCGTGGATGAATCATCGTGTCCCGATGACAGCGGGTGTAAAAGACAAGACAACTGAGGGAACAATAGCTAACTAAAGAGCGAGTCAGTGAGGTGAATCAACCTGGAGGACTGGGAGACAGGAGAGTGGAGGGAGGGGGCAGACAGACAGGCAGACAGACAGGCAGAGTGAAGCTGCCGGATGGGGAGCTTGGCCGAGCCGTCTGTCCATTCGAAGCCCCCCGGGCGTTTCACAATCGGAGCCATTCAGGGCGCTACTGGAACGGGTCCCTGGAAGTTCACCCGGGTCACATATGTGGAGAATGAGCTGCTCCCTTGTCTTGTTTCCTGGACGCCCTGGCAACCAAAGTCCCCAACTCCCCCCCTCCCATCGCCCCTGCATCTCTCTCAGTCGGCAGGAACACATGTTGCTATGAGGTACACGGGGGGGGGGGGTGCTGAACATGCTTAGTGAGACTCACTATCCAGCACTGCTGTAGTGCACATCTTACACACACACAGAGTACACACACACTACACACATACACAGTATACACAGTATACACAGTACACACACACACACACACACACAGTACACACACACACACACAGTACTAACAGTACACACATACACAGTACACACAGACACAATACACACAGTACACAAAGTACACACACACACAGGAGGACTAAAGAATTACTGAAGGTATCAGACAGCATATTCACAGGTTCCTTCCAATTTAGCATTAAGCCTGTCAGTCAAATCCAAATCCCTTTCTTGCCAACAAACAAACCCTTCACAACACTAATACAATCTTCTTGGTTTGCAAACCTACTGCTCAACCCAGAGTTTTTCCAAACCCCCCCTATAACGTAGACGGGAGGCAGGTTTCAACTTTAAGATGGCAAAACTGCTTAAAAATTTGACGGATCGCCTTAAAAGAGTCCGGCTCTAATTACATGTCTGAGACAGGGACTGGTGGTGGAGCGGGGGGGGGGGGGGGGGGGGGGGGGGCACGTAGACTTCAGGGAGCAGAGATATGACTGAGGCCCACTGTGGTGGAGGGGGGCCCGCCTGTGGAGGAGAACCTCCAATGAGGAGCGCTGTTCATATCTGCCCCGGCATACAAAGGATGTTTTCATGAGCCGCTCACTCAACACTTCAGCCAGGCTTGAGGAGGGGGGGGGGGGGGGGAGGCCTGTCAGAAGGGGCCGAACAAACGCACAGGTGAGGCTCCTGCAAGTACATACACCCAGGAACAGAATGTTCAGAGATCGCTGGGCCCTCTTCACCCTGCTGCCCGGCCCTTCCTCCCCTCATGTGGGGCTTCTGAGCAGAGTCAGGAAGGGACACGCTGGCCCTGTTCCTTCAACCTCTGCAACAGCCAGGCCGGTCCCTCTGAATAGTCTGGTGCCAAACAAGCAGGCGAATGCAGGAGAGGGGGGGGCTCTTAAAAGTGAGAGTCTTATCAGAGGGGGGGAGAGCTCCTGTGTGTTGTCAGATAGGATGAGACAGGCTGGCTAATCAGCGGGGGTGGGGTGTGTGTGTGGGGGGGGGGGTTGTGTGTGTGTGTGTGTGTGTGGGGGGGGGGTGACAACATGTAAATGAACTTGCGAGTGGTTGAAGAAGAATAAATTATCCCTTATTAGTCCCCTAATGGGGACATTTCAGAGGCGCACACATTTATTCAATGCATTGGCCGGGATTCGAACCCCCACCGGGAATGAAACCCAGGCTTTCTGAACATGGTAGGCAAGAATCCTACCACTGAACCACCGGTGCAACCACCGTTGCGAAACCCCTTAGTAGCGTTCAAACTGAACCCTGAAGTGAAAAAGCATGACTATCGACAAGTTCAATGACTGAACGACTACCTTTAATGGCAGTTAAAAAACACACGCAGAAAAACCCGAGTCAATGCAATCCCAACCGAAGCACGCCTTTCTGCACTAAAACCCAGCAGCTTCTCCATGTAGCGGCTAGGTGACTAACCCAAGGAGTCGAGTTCAGTTAAAGCGGTGGTTCTTAACCTGGGTTCCATCGAACCCCAGGGGTTCAGTGAGTCAGTCTCAGGGGTTCGGCGGAGGCACACATCTGACTCATGATCCGTGACGACACGACCCATTAAGAAGGGTTCGGTGAATGTGCATATGAAACTGGTTCAGTACCTCCAACAAGGTTAAGAACTACTGAGCGAAGACTCAATTTTCCCTGTTTCCCACTACAACCCCCAGACCCTGTCTAACTCAGAGCAGAGGTAAACACAACCAGCCATTTTAAACTCGTTCAGGTTCCGGAGCTTTCTAATCAAGTCCAGTGTGTCTCTATTTGACAGTAGGAGTGTGTGTTTAAACACGACTTTTCATAAGCGGGGGTACATTTGAGGATTTCCATTCAAATGTTGGTCTTTGGCCCCCTCACACACACACACACACACACAATTTACCCAGCAAGCTTTGTCTCATGATTAACCAGCCCGTGGCTGATAGAATCTCAAATAAACCCGATGAGTTTCACTGTGTTTTTGATCAATATCAAGTCTCAAATGAAGACACACATGTGCCATGGTTAAACAAACATGAAACTGTAGTGCAGTAATATTGTACGTGTCTGTGTGTGTGTGTGTGGGGTTGGAAAAGATAGAGAATCTATAGGAAGCCTCAGTCCCCGCCCCCCCCCCCCCCCATGAAAAAGAGGGTAACAAACAGAGAAAGCACGATTCGGCATGAAAACCGAGACATCTCCAGGATGAAGATAAGCCTATAGGTCAACATGGGCTCTGGGCAGGACCCAAACACCATGAGAGGCAAAGCAACAGGCCTTCAGAGCTCCACACCTCCACCACCTTCACTGCCGGCCAGACCCCCAGACCTCCAGACCTCCACACCT
The DNA here is from genome assembly GCA_030340685.1 of Protosalanx chinensis. Taxonomy (NCBI): domain Eukaryota; kingdom Metazoa; phylum Chordata; class Actinopteri; order Osmeriformes; family Salangidae; genus Protosalanx; species Protosalanx chinensis. The sequence continues at coordinate 3,188,224 of CM059340.1, forward strand.
CCAGACTCCCAGACCCCCAGACCCCCAGACCTCCAGACTCCCAGACCTCCAGACTCCCAGACCCCCAGCAGACCCCCAGCAGACCTCCAGACCCCCAGACCTATAGACCCCCAGCAGACCCCCAGACCCCCTCTCATCTCCGAGAGTCTGTCTGTCAGCGTTCCTTCTCCTCACGTCCTGTCCTGCTGTTACCACTGGGGCTCCATGGTTACACAGTCGCTGTCACAGCCAACATACAACACCACCGATTAGGAAAGGGCCACTGACTGTGGTGACGTCACACGCTGGCAAAAACACTCCACTCGTTTGTGCGCATGGACAACTGCGACGCTAGATTTCCTTGTAAACAACGATTAGTATCAGGGATATTGTTGGCTCGATATAATCAGGCTCATTTCCCTCTACACACATATTACATACTCACATATTCCACATGCGCACACACACACAGAGACACACACACAGAGAGAGACACACACTCACACAGACACACACACCCACACTCACACAGAGACAGAGAGACGCACACACACACACTCACTCACTCACACACACACATAGACATATACACACACACTCTCTCTCTCTCACACACACACACACACACACACACACACACACTCACACTCTCACTCTCACTCACTCCTGGCCTGCTACACTCCTCTGTGCCCAAGAAAGAAGAGAACCGATAAACAAGGAGGCCCGAGTAAACATACAACGTGCTTGTGTGTGGAACTGGAACCCTCCACCTGGAGCATGCTGCCGAACAGACCGCACCTCTCCCAGCCTCGCACGTTTGTTTACAACCCAGGGTGAGAAGGTCACTTCAACTGGAGCAGAAATGTTGTTTTCGGGAGGTTTGGAGCTGAAGCCAAGCAAATCAGCCACGGTGCGCCTCGTAACTGAATTAACGGTGACAATTAACGAGCGGAGGGGGGGGGGGGTCGCAGCCCTGGAGGATTGCAGACATACAAGGCTGCCATGTTTTTTTCGCGGGTCTTCCATACACGTTGACGAAAGCGCAATCTGCTGCACACTATTTACTTTCGGGGATCTAAATGCTTGCAGAACCACCCCCATTCAACTAGCTTAATCTGTTTTGCTGTGGGGAGGAGGAGGAGGAGGAGAGAAGGGACTTCTAATAATGAACTGGCTGACGATCCCATGATTTGCTGGGCAGTCATAAAACTAAATAGACTGAACACAGAAATCCCCCCCCCCCCCCATGGTAACGGTAAACCAACGTGCCTTCTGAACGCAACAGTCAAGGTGTTTTGCGAGTACGACCAAACATTTCCTTTAATAGCATACCCAACACCAGCGTTTGGCATAAGGGAGACATTCTCGACAGCGTGAAGTATGACCGCATTGCCGCAGAATGCCATGAGAATGTGGGCCTAGCTTCGAACCCTGCCTCCGGACCCTCCCTCCATCCCTCAATGCTGGCCTGCCTACTGTCAGCAGAGTTCTGTTTTAATTTTTTGGGAGGAATGCTTGCCGGCCCTCCCCATTACGTGGGCCTATGTGTACTGAGCTGAACGTGTAAGATGTACACACGCTACAACACTGAACAAGAAAGGCAGAGTGGAACAAGAAATCACATTTCTTCCACAACTGTTTCACAATCAGAAGAAGTTATTATATTTACACACACACACCCCCCACCCCCCCGCCTTCTTCTCTTACCTGTCCTCATCCCCATCGATGGGGATGGCAATCCCAAAAAGACTGTTGACGGTGGGAGTGGCGAGAGGTAGGCTTTCGGGGATGAAAGGCTTCGTGACGTCTTTCCCTTGTACAAAGCCAGGCTGAGGTAGGGCTTCCAACTTCCTGCGGCCGTCCTCCCCCTGGGGGAAGCCAGCGGCCGGGTCCACCGTCGGAGCCCCTCCATGGGCTACTTGAGCTCCCGGCATGCCCGGCGGGGTGCTGGTGGCGCTGGGCACTGTGGCAGGCACGTTCTGAACGGCAGTGTGGGGGGTTGTGGTGGTAAGCTGGCTCCCTGCTGCTGCACCGCCCCCCACCTGTAACAACAGCCCCTGGGCTGAGGCTGCCTGACCACCGAGTAAGTTCCCTGGAACCTCACCAGCATGAGCGCCAAGCCCCAGACCCTGCGCCCCAGCCGGGGTCATGACAGGCGAGGGTCCCTGGCTCGCTGGAGGTCCCATGGAGAGAGAGGGCATGAGAAGGTTCTGAATGCAGGATCCCTGCGGCTGGATCTGAGCAAACTGCTGCTGTCTGTAGTCTGGCTGGGTCGAATAGGTCAACTGCTGGCCCTGCGTGACAGGGGGCATGATGGGGGATTTCTGCAGCATGGTACCTGGGGGAACACCATTGAGCCCCCCAGGGAGGAGAGTTTGGGGGGCGGCAGGCTGTGCGTTGACCTGGGCCTGTTGGGGAGGTTGAGATCCCACAGCCGAGTACCCAATGGGCTGGAAGGCACTTGCTGCGCTCCCTATCTGTGGGGCTAGGCTGTAGCCTTGCTGCTGAAGCTCTGGGAGATGGCCATGGTGAGCAATTGAATAGCCGCTGTCAGAGGTGGACTCCTGGATCTGTGCTGGGAGGATGGTGGGAACGATTACAGATCCGCCAGCAGTCCCTAACCCGCTATCTACACTGTGATCTAGGGTGACAGCTTTTACACTATCCGCAGTCCTACTCATACTAGACCCATCGGAATCTCTCTCGTAGAACTCTGTGCAAGTCCATCTTCCCCTCCGGAAAGGCTCTCCTGTACCATGGTCAAGTTTAATGACCCTGAAACGTGAACTATAACTTGTTGTCGAGGTCGTGGCCGCCAGGGGGGCTTGGGACACGCCGACAGCAGGGCCAGCATTAACGGGTGGTGGCTGCTGGGTCGCCGTAGTTGGAATGGAGGGCAGACTTGCGGCCGGCGGAGGCACATTTCCTCCTAAAACGTGGGTATTGACGTGACCAGCGCCTGAACTTTTAACAGAAAACCCCCCGTTGACAGGACCTGGCAGCCCCTCTTGAGATAACAGCTGTAAGGCCATTACCGCAGCAGCCTCGGCGTCGCCTACGTTGTTTAAGGTTTCTTCAGACGAACTCCGTTCGCAGACCCCCAGATCGGCCCGGGAAACGTCGAAGATTTCCGAGGAAACATCCTCAGTCCTAGATTCGTCTGGGTCGTCCAGGCTCTCGGTGTCATCCGTGTTAGTACTGGCCGCCACCTGAGCCTGGGTCACACTAGTGATCTGGAAACAGCTCTTCTTCTTAGCCGGCATCTTTGACATGTTGATGATCGATGCCTCTCCCGCCTCTATATCCAGATTAAAAAGTGTCTCAATTTAGCAAATCAAGCCAAATATCACTATCTTAAGTTAGCGGTTCACAGTTTGTAACTACGGCAAAAAACGAGTATGCGACATCGTGTGTGTCCCCCCCCCCCCCCCCCCCCCAATATAGCCCCTCTTCCCTTGGATACAGGGGACCGTCCTCGGTCAGCGGGGAGCAGAGACCGGGTCAGTGGGGAGCAGGGACCGGGTTCGCGGGGAGCAGGGACCGGGTCCGCAGCGGGACAGGGAGCGGGTCTCCTGGGGCACACAACCTCTCCTCCTTCGGGTAGTTTTGGACCTAGCCTCCTCCGTGAAGTGTTGTCCCGGCTGCGGAGTTGCCAGCAGGCCCCTGTCGCAGTTCCAGTTCCCCAGCTGCTGCTGGTACTTCAGCGGGCCTGTTCTTCACCTTCAGCGGGCCTCTTCTTCACCACTCTCTCTTCTGGAGCTGTTAGCCTGACAAGGTAACCCAGCTAGCTGACATGAGCTACTTCTTTATCTTTCTCAGAACCAACAAGTACGACATCATATCAATAAATCCATCATGTCCAGCTACAAACTCTCCACACACAAAAAAGAGAATGAAGTTCCCTCAAAACGACTTGTAAGTCCTAAAGTGAAGCCGTGTCGTCGTCAGGAGAGGCTGCCTGTTACTGAGCAGCTGTCAGTGCTGTGCTGAAGACAAGCTAACAAGCTAACAGGCTAACTGCCGCCTCAGTTAGCTCGCTCGAGACAAGATGGCAAAAAAAAAGCGCACAGCACTCTGGGAGGTTTGCGCAGTGGCGTACGTAGGATGCGTCGTGAATTTGGGGGAAAAAAACCTACGTTTACGTTTTGAATCACGGGTTGACAGGAGAAGGCAGTTTAGTTTAGCCATAGACATAAAATATGATATAATATATAATAAAATAGAATAATTTATAATATATAATAAAATAGAATAATTCTATGTCTATGAGTTTAGCCCTGCGGCAGGAATCCACTTGATTCGGAAGTGATCGGAACTGATCGGAACCGATCGGAACCGATCGGAACTGCGTCAGTGGCAGCTGGGATTTTGTAAATTCGAACTACTAAAACATTTAACCTAGACAGTCTGGCATGTCTTAATTATGATGCCTGAAAATGCTAATTCGATTGTAAATGCAGATTAGATCATTTAATTGGCATATTAGTTCATTTGGTATACAGTATATTTAGTCACCATACACCATAGTAACAGCATCCAAATATCCTCTAACTGATCTCAGTTTGGAAACAGCCTCTAAATAAGCAAATGATCACTCATTAAATATTTTAAGGCTGTACGTTTTCAATGCATCACTGAAAGGCACCTATTGGAATAGTATTTGTACAGTATTTAACAGTGAGCCAGAGGAATCCATGAATCTTAAATAGACTCCTGGGTCTCTACAGGAATGTGGCATGGGAAGTGTACAGGCATGCTGGCTGGCCCGGAACCAGATATGTCATAAATACATCAAGGAGCTTCATGCATTTGGCAATGTGCTGCTGAAAGAGGTGACGAAAACAAAGAGAGCGAGAGAGAAAGAGAGACAGAATGCCTCTCACCCTCCCCCAGGTGTAAATGCATAACGAATGATAAGGGTGAGCGGTTCAGGATTTCTGTAAAATCATCCTGCCCAAATTAATTTAAAATGTATATTTGAGGAGGAGCACAGAAAGTGTGTTTCTGTAGAGGACAGCGAGTTTTACAACATGATTTTACAGTCAGTGTGTAGGTAGATATGCTCACCTGACATCCTTTCACTTCACCATAGTCTTATTCACAGCTTTCTTCAGGGAAGCAGATTCGAAAGGGTCTAAATCAAAACACCCTTCTTGGCCCAGTCCAGAATAATTACGTTGTTTCCACTAGGCTGTGCTAAAGAGCCTTTGGTATACAATAATGTGTTTACATTGCTGGCTTATGTAATAACTTGTCTGGTTATTGAATTACGTTGCTAAATGTTATTACAAGACCAGAGCTGTTATTGTAAGGACAGAATCACCGAGCAATGTTTTTAAACAGAACAGCCAAAGACAAAATATATTCACTAGGTAAAAATAGATCTCTACCACACAACATAGCTTTTAGAAATGTTATGAGTACATTATAGTTATTATGGCTTTGTAGTCCATGATAAAAAATGGAATCAAAATGAGGCAACAATGCCTCACTACCATGGTGTTTCTTTAGTTAAGCACTGCCTGACGTGATGTTTTTTTTTCTTCACTTTTGCTTGGTCTCTCAATCTTGGGTACTTTGTTTTTGTAGCTGGTTGTATTTATTTTCACTGGTCTGATGGCAAAGTCTGCCAGAGAACTTTGCAGCGGACCTCAGTTTTGTCCAGATATGCCTGAGGTAACAAAACAGACGTTGTGTGGCCGGCCATGTTGGCAGAGAGATCCTAGCCAGCAGTCGTCGTTTTTAGTCAAACCAGTGTGACCTCTGACCTTAGGTAGGGCCAAGCAGGCCGAAATGCTCAGCAAACCAAATAGTTTAACCATAAATAACTTTGCATTTTCTAAAATATTACTTTCCCCTTAAAATGATGCCAGAGAACTTTGCAGCGGACCTCAGTTTTGTCCAGATACGCCTGAGGTAACAAACAGACGTTTGTGGCCAGCCATGTTGGCAGAGTGATCCTAGCCAGCAGCCAAATAGTTTAACCATAAATAACTTTGCACTTTCTAAAATATTACTTTACCTCAAAATTATGAGAGGTAATTCCAGGTCAACCCAGCAGGTCTAAAATATGAATAATATGCTTTTAGTAGATACTAAACTAAATGGTTTTTAGCCTTAGTGCAAAGAGTTACAGCTTTCCTTTAATCTCTCTTTATGACTTAATAGTCATAGTATTAGTCAACACAATTATACTTTATGTTTCCTATATCACAGTGATGATAGAATTATGACCTAAAAGTGTCATGTGTAATGAATAGTCTACTATAAGTAAACATTCCAATGATTTCTCTATTTGAGCTTTTACATGTGCTTGTGTGTATCTGCATGTTCCAGCACGTTCATGAGAATGTCTGATTCTTAATTGTGGGGTTTTGGTTGACTTTTGTAAACATACATTTTGTATTGTAACAATTAATGTGGTTGTAACAGTGAAAGAAACTACTCATCTCTAGGTGAAGACCTATTCACTAGTCTCCTAAAGTATTTACCTGCAGGGATATACAGAGGAGGCAAAATAGAATAATTACCATGTGATAAACTGATTGTAGTCTAGTAAATGTGTGTCATGTCCCACATCTGTCTGCTTACTATGTCACACACACACAGACACACACACACACACACACTGAACACCCCAAAACAACTTCAGAACTTTTTGATTCTTACTTTCTTATAAACTAAGAACATAATGTTTTGAAACAACCTAACCCTGTAATTGCAGTCATTACTAATAATGAGTAGAGCCTTTGGCCAAAAATTGACTTGCCTAATAGAATTTAGTTTAAACAGAAACTATTGGAAACAGCTGCAAAGATAACATGTTTGGTGTTCTCATCTTAATTAGCCAATCCATTGCATTATCTAAAAGATAATTACGGGACATAACGAGGCCCATGTCGTTCCATGTACTTAGAAATAGGTGTTCTCTTGGTGGAATGAAGATTCACCCTTTGTGTGTGTCTCCCAAAACCTATATTGTTCTATAAACTTTTTGAATCACGTGAAATGTAAATTTAGGTATAACAGTAACATTTTAAACCTGAATTTACATCTCTGCCTATCTGGTTTGTTGAAGGGAGAGTGGAAAAATACTGTAGGGATACTGTTTCAACAGGTTTAAAAAAAACACCCTATGGTACAGTAGTACAGAGAAAAATCATCTAGTCATATAATTTGACTAATGATTTATTTTACGATACAAAAACTTGGAATTAATTTGTCATGATCCCTATGAGCCAAATAGCTTCATAATTTACTCAAGGAATCATTTGATGAGTCATTCCAGTCTGTACCTCTGCTGATCTGCCAACTCCTTCAGAGGTTAACAGTCCTTGGGCACCATCTATGCGTCAATACACTCATCACACTGTGGAATCTTCTTTCTTCTGCAATGTTTTTTTCCCCTTCAGTCATCACTGAATGGACACTAGGTGTCATCAGTGAGCAACAACACTCCAACAACAAGTCTCTCTTTGTACACTTTGATTTCAGTTCAGTGACACACTTCATTCTTGTATACATTCCCAACAAGATATTTGTTTGTTTAACCAACTCTATGTCACTTTGTAAAATAGAGCCGCCATTCTTCATGTCCATCTCCATCGGAGTCGGTTTGGAAAGCACCTATAACCAGCAGCTGCAGTGGATCTGATCATTCTGTTTTAAGTAGAGTCATGTGCTGTGGCAACTGGCAACTGTCCAAGTATGGCCACATAGACTGTCATTACCATTTATACTGTGATCTCTTTGAAGGGCTTCCAACCGAAATGTATTTTTCCTTGGAAATCAGCTCAGTCTTAATCTTTATCTGTCTTTCTCTTTTTTCCTCTCTCTCTCTCTCTCTCTCTCTCTCTCTCTCTCTCTCTCTCTCTCTCTTGTCCTGATGGAAGTTCTCGATCAAGAAAAAAAACATCCTAACTTGAACACCCTTATGGTCTTGTTGTAAAATTATCTTGTTTGTGTTCTGCATGTGTCCAGCCCATTCACACCCCTGCAGACCACACACTGACTTGCAAATGGTTGGAGTTTTTTTTATAATGACTTCAAGAGAATGTTAATAAACAGCCCGACTGAAAGAAACAATGAAGGAATTAAATAAATAAATGGAGGGATAAATAAATACATAAATATATAATGAATGAACAAATACTTCATACACTTACATGTGAAAAAAAAAACTTTACTGTACGTTCACACGCCTTTTCGTGCTAAATGGTAATGTGAGTGAGTCAGCCAATCAGCTTTGAGGATGAAAACTTGATCTGTTAGAATATGAGTTGATGACAACTTGTTTCCTCCATAAGGAATTAACCTACTTCCACCAACTTTAAAATGCAGACATGTATACACAAATACTGAGCTCAAATTTAATATGAACTCTTACAACCATGCCACTACAATGATTCAAGGATCTCAGACTAAATTAGAATTTGAAAAATAATTTCCAAGACTGAAATCTCTCGCTGAAAAAGACTAATATGCAATATCCGACCAATGTGACACTGTTCCAAGTACCACCTCCCTGCCCAGAGTAATTACAACCACTTCCCCCCTTTCCACCACCTACTATCCCTTCAAGACCCTCCTCCAGCACCCAAGACCCTCCTCCAGCACCCAAGACCCTCCTCCAGCACCCAAGACCCTCCTCCAGCACCCAAGACCCTCTTCCAGCACCCAATAACCCCAGGAGAACCCACACACCAAGGACATCAGTATCTCTCCAAAGCATCCAGGACTGCATAAATCTTGACAAAAAGGACAGGAGGGGTTATGAGGTGATACTAAGAGGGACCAGGGTTAACCTCCTTTTTATTCACAAACCATGCTATGTGCTTGTTTATGTAACAGTGTATCACTCGGCTGTCTTTTAAATACATAAAAGTGGGGTAATGGATGCTTGTGAAAGGATTGTATCAAAATTGACATAATCTCCAAATGTTAGATATAATTTGAGCCCTCATCCCAGACAGGTTTTGGAGGATGGAGTGTTGGAAAAATCTGCTCCCTCTGCAGCCTTTGCTTTTAGTCTCAGGCTACAGTTCTAATCTGGCTGTGGGCTGTGGAGTGGTGGATGGGACCATAGGCTGACCCCCCAATTAGGGAAGAATTAAAATTGTTATTATTATGAAATGATTGTCATATTAGTTATTTATATTATATTACCCCCCCCCCCCCCCCCCCCAGCCCTATGGTCCATCACAACACAACAATTTACGCTGTTAATGACCAACAAAAAAATTATAGAGGGAACCTAATTTGTTTTGTAATTGAAACCGTCCCTGTATTCTAACAAATGGCCTTCCAGATTACAGGGATTAACAAAATTAGCCCCAGATTTGACAGACCCTGTATTGTGCAATAGCAGCAGGTGGTCCTGGAGGAGGGACAATTTCTAGTAATCTCTTTCTTTTTTTTCATACCAGTCTAGGAGGAAACAACTCCAGTTAATCAACAAGATCCAGAATGGACAAACATCCTTTTTGATCAGTTTTTGTGACATGGATGTGTTTTTGAGAGTAAATCCGAATTTAATTTAGTTCTTCTAAATTGTCAGAACAGACACAAACATGAGACACTTTTCCATGGGCCTTCAGTCCCACTTTGAGGGTACACAGTTAGTGATGGTCATCATTGTCATTTCTTAAAATAAGTCCTAAAAAAGAGTAGGGTGACCTGTACAGAGGGAAATTGCATAAGAAAGAACCAAACTGTCAAGTATCCAGCATTATATGGGTATTTATTTTACTTTGTTGGTGACATTGTTGCTCATTTAGAAGTTAACGAGTTGGTCAATCTACATAACATGAGTTTGATTCACACACATGGGTACATTTGGGTCATGAGATGATCAGACTTCCTGTCCAGATCAATTTCTTTACCATGACTGGCTTTTCAGATAGGAATTAAAGGTGTAAATGTGAGATTCTTTGAGAGAGAAAAAAAGATTCTGCTCAGTCTGAAAAAACATGCAGGATGACTCTACGTGAATTTATATCAAAGTCAATCTCATTTTTAACAATAACAAGAGATTAATAGAAAATCAGCACCCAGCTCTTATGCATTGTTACTAATTACATAGGCTTTACGATGGCTACATGTTGTATCGAGGAATTTACCATATTAGTCCACTTGTAGACCAATGTCTCTTCGAAGAAATTGGCCAGCCTCTTGAATGAAGGATGTGGAATCCATAAAAATACGTGATGGAATGACAGTTAATTACATAAATTTAGAGATAGATTACACCCCCCCCCCCCCCCCCCTTCATTGATTATCGGTTGCATTCACGCAGTATTTGTAGCTACGTTGTCTACGTTGTGAATTTAAAGATACTATTCATGCTAAATTGTGATTTTCTGCGTAATTATGGCAGAACTATGATACTGGATATGCCTTCAGGATAATCAGTTTAGTATATTATAACTACATGTCCACTGATATCAACACATGAATAGTTCCTGTGACTGATAACGTCAACGCTCGATTTATACTGTGGCGGGAATAGAAAGTATACCCTTAATCTACGGCGAACAAAGGATCAGTAAACCAGCGATTTGCAGTGATTTTAAATCGACTATCCAAACCTAACGTACTTTCAACATATATATTTATTAAAAATCAGCGTGCTTAAATAAACTGAAAGACACGATCCAGATTATTCTTTAAAAAAAAAATCTGTCGTTTCATGTATTCTTCCGCCAGAGTGGTGTTTTGCGACGACTCTCAACCTAACAACCACTGCGCGGAGTGATTTAATAAGGACTACACCCTGCCGGATCTCTTCTCTTCTCTTCTCTTCGCTGCCCTGAAGAAAGCGGGGACGTGCCGGAGCTGGGGAACCGTTGGACACTTCTGAATCGCCAAAAATATAGCTTTGAACAAACCTCAGTGCTTATTGAGAGTACCGGTGACATATTTTTAATTATATAATTCAACATTTGAACTAAGACGCAAATATGTCCTGGCAAAGCTACGTGGATAACCTGATGGCCGATGGCAGCTGCCAGGACGCCGCCATTGTTGGGTACACGGACGCCAAATACGTCTGGGGATCGTATACCGGTGGTACTTTTAGCAACATTTCGGTGAGTCTGTCGAATTAATGAACTCGTTTTTATTTATTTGTAGAAATGGTTAGGATTAAGTAGCCTAATATGTGGTGCTCCTGTTGGAATTAGGCCTTGTTGAACAGGAAAGCCACAGATTGAATGGATTGAGGCTCACATGGCTCAAAGGTTCATCCTTTGCCAGACAGTCGTTATTCCATTTTTTTATGTCGACGAATCTGCCCGTGGCAACAGGGTATAGATTTGGTATAGTATATATTTTACCTTAAAAATTTTATCTGAAAAAAAATAATATATATATATATATATACATTGTTTGCTGGCGTTGGCTATTTAGTAGCATAGCAAAGCTAACAGCGGAAGCTAACGTCGCGAGCTGTTTTAATATGCACGCGATACCCCGCGAGCTGAAGCACATCTGAAGCATATTGAAGCACATCTAAGGCATATCTGAAGCATGCGAACACCCGTTTAGAAATGTAGAGTTCATTGATCACCTTATCTGTCATCCGTGTACTGAAACCTAACAAGAGCTGCTAATTTAACCTAGCTGGCAATGCGGCCTTTGGGGTTTAAGGGGAGTTCAAATCATTAAAATCAGGGCCGCCATCCCTTCCAAAGCTGTTGGGCCGAGCAGCAGCATGTAGCAGGAGCATGCAGCAGGATGGGACATTCAGACGAGGCTTTGGACAGTCCGCCGTATTCCCAGTGGCATTAGTGAATCAGGCCCTCCATGCCACCCCCTATTCCCAAGATGGCGCATCCACTCACAGTTTGTCTTATTTCATGTTTCACTGATTCCATTTTCACCCACTTGAACCCCTCGCACATCTGCCGTAGCGCCAGTTGACTTTTAGCAGCCCAATGGGAACAGCTCACATTTCCATTACAGGTTAAGCAATGTGCGCATTGTTCGAAGCGCCGGATCTGGCCATTCCTGGATCCTCCATTTTGTTAGCAGGTTAGCAGCATGATCATCAGCTGTTCAGCAGACTGGGCTCTGCTCGCTGTGCAAAGTCTACTTTTGATTAAGCTAGCCGGTTATATCGATATGGAACGCTGAGTCACGCTTATGTGTGTGTGTGTGTGTGTGTGTATATATATATATATATGTACATGCATATGTAGAACAATGCATAAACATGGCTATGAAATAAACCCTGAAACAAAAAGATGTTACTAAATCCCAAATTGCAGATTGTAACATGATTATAAAGCTGAACAATTTTTTTTAAGTGACTTACTTCCTAATGCTACTTTTTGTTTTGCCAAACGCCCCCGTGCCTATTTCTGAACACATTTCTTCCTTCCCATCATACATGAAAACAAGAGGGGGTGGTTATCTTCAGACCCATGCAGATTGAAGGCAGATAGGGACGCCTAGATTCAAGAGCTGATAGAAGACTTGCATGTCAGAGACTGCATGCTAACCATAGTGGTTCAGATGGGCCGACATTGAAGCAGTATTCCATACATCACAGGGTTGGAATGTAAGACTCAGATCTAGTCTAACTAGATCTATTCTAACCAACAAGGAAGTTATACTGCCAGTTAATCAGCTATGTGCTAGGCCAGCTTTCATAGCACTTGTCCATGTAATACTAATGTGACACACTGTCTCAGTAAAGGACGTGTCATTTGCTGTCTTAATCGAATGAATGTGCTAGACTAGCTAAGTCAAAAGTATTATCTCTGGAGCTGATGGCTTCTCAGCACTGCTGGATCCCATAGGGGGTGGGGAGGGGGGTTCTTGACTAACAACATTAGCAGGACTTCTCTAACATGCTTTGATTCTCTAAATGGAATCATCCATCTTTGATATTTGTCACGTGGTATTTGTCAATGCAGTGGTTGAAGGTGAAGGCTACTTATGAAAAGGTATTCGTTTTTGTACGAAGAAATGCCACCAGTTTTAACCAGAGGAAGTGTATTTCATTTAAACATCTGCACAAGTCACTGTCCTAATCATTTCATGCAGTCAACATGGATGTCGACTGGGCTGTCGGTTTGAGTCTGCGTTGAATATTTGTCACTTTATTGTTCGTTGAGAGGCGGAGTCTTGGTTGGACTTGAGCAACGCAACTTTTTGGTGCAGTTTTTCTTGATTTGTGAAACCGCCTTAAGTTGGTTATCAAGTCTGGGTAACCAGGAAGCTGGGTCTTGAATGATTTGGCGATTTGTCAATCTAAATTTAGCTCTTGGCTACCTTGATGTTTCTATCTAGATATGACTATTTAGAAACGGGTGTGTTTTTACTTTGAGTTGGATGTGTAAAGCAGTTTTCACATGTTTGGGAAATGAAGGGTAGCGTAGTTAGGAAATGCAAAACGGCACAAGTACGCTCATTCAAGATACGACTATTTTATCGTCTGCATGGCTGCTTTTCGTAGCCTAAAATGGACATTGAGCATTTGTTTGTACTTCTAGACCTTTTTGATTCAACCCCTAGTTGGTGTTGAGCTTTGCCTTGCCCATAAGTTTTAAAAGTAATTTGATGCGTTATGTGAGAATATTATTTCAGCGATCAAATGTCCCGCAGCAGGAATTAATATAAAGCCCATGATCTGTTATGGCTGCTTGGCTGTATACTGGCGACGCCTTTCTGTTCTTGGGCCTGTGTGGAATCTGACCAAACCGGTCATTGGTTTCCTCAAGGAAATGACTGAAGCTTGAATAAGTCTTTTACCTCTGAGTGAGTATAGACTGGTGATCACTGGTTTCTTACAGTGGCACATGTGAAGGAAATGGGTACGTTAGCCTGGCAAATCTCGAAATCAGAGTGGGGGTTTATTTGCTATGCAAGGGTTAACAAACATAAAATTCACTTTGGCAGGAATGAGCAAACATAGAACATGTGGCATACTACCAGACAACGTGTTGTCTAGATACCCTCGGGTGAATTAAACGTCATCCAATACGTGACACTGCGGTCTCCCCTGCAACTTTGATCACTGCTGAAGTCTTGCCTTCCCCCTCAGCTGGGCTGTATCCTTTCCCTGTGCTCCCTCTTAACGAGAGCCTCTCTCCCCCATCCCCAGGTTGACGAGATTGACATCTTAGTAGGAAAGGACCGGGAGGGGTTTTTCACTGGAGGGATGACCCTGGGCCAGAAGAAGTGCTCCGTCATCAGAGACAGCATGAACATCGAAAACGACTGGACAATGGACATCAGGACAAAGAGTCAAGGGGGAGAGCCAACATACAACATTTCCGTAGGCAAAGCCGGCAAAGGTAACATCCTGTCTTCCCTCCCCTCTCTGCACAAACATGTAGCACGTAGATTAGTTTTGCTTTGCATTGTAGGACTGCGCATGCATGGTGAGTGCGCTTCACCTTTCCTCAATATATCCTATTGCAATATCTGCTATTTTAAAGAAGACATTCTTCTTAGTTATGTCAAATGTGTCATTAACTATAGAAACACGAAATATAAACATAGCTCGAAAGATCCGTATTCACTTTGTCAGATGAACTGCAAAAAAAAGGTTTCAGGTGGTCCATGTTAGTAAATGATAAATGAAAAGAAATACATTTAACAAAGTTGAAACTTCAAACCTAACCCCTGTAACCACGAGAACAAGAATTAATAATAAACTGGAACCCAAAACTAAATTCTCCACTCAAACCAATGGTCCAAACTCTCACTGGAGCGGCCAATCTGGACAGGAAATCCGTCCGAGTAACGAGTTGCCTGTGAGTTGTGCCAACGTTCATCTTGCCTGTATGATCCTCGTCTCCCACACCCCCCCTGCCTCCCCCAGCCTCCCTGGCTGGCATTGCCACAGGTGGGACAGACTGTCACAGAACACCCAGGGTTCCTCTCTACCGATCACTTCTGCTCTTTCCAGTAATGGACCCCTCCTGCCCCCCCCCACCTCGGTTGCATGTCTATTCCTTCCTCCTTCCTAACGTAATGCACACCTCTGTACGCCCCTGCACATTGTACGGTTACATTCTTTCTCAAATCAGGACTCTTAAACGTGCGTCTGACTTGGGTTTCCAATCGGGAGATCTAGTATGTATTGAGGAGAGGTTCCACAAGCATTTATGTTTCTGCATGTGTAGTTTGCTGTAGTGAGAAGCCTTCGTCTTCCTGCATCTCCCTGCTCCTGGAATGTTGTGTACATGTATGTAGACAAGCATCGCCTACGGTAAAGTTACTGGCTGTTCAGTGCTGGGCTTGACCTTTTTAGCTTGAGAAGGAGGTGACCACAGAAGTGATTGTTTTAACATTCATCAGAAGGAATGTGTAAACACTCCCTTGTTCAGGAACTTATGATAGCCTATGATGCTATTTGTTGATATGTGCCATAGGTTTAGTTTTATACAGCCCTGTTAGAATCTTTGTCTCATCTTTTTACAATCACAATAAAGACAATCTTGCATGTTCCACCCCCCCATGTCCCTAAAAGAGTGAATGCTTACGTCTAGTTTATATTTATGCCTCTTAATGTGCTGTCTCCCTTCATACTAATCTGCCCTGTCTACTTGCTTTTTCATTCATTTATTACGCTGAACCTTTTTTTTCTCGAAATGATCTCCTAACTTTACGACTTCTCTAAATTTCCCCTCTTTCTCTCTTTTCTTTCAGTCTTGGTTCTTGTAATGGGCAAAGAAGGGGTCCATGGAGGCGGCTTGAATAAGAAGGCATACTCAATGGCAAAATACTTAAGGGATTCAGGGTTCTAGTATAGTCTTGACTTGGCTGATGTGATGTAGGTGAGGGAGAAAAAAAAGAAGAGAAAAAAAAACATTAAAAAGGAAGAAAAAAAAACACAAAAACTTAAAACTCTTTAAAAACGAAATTGCTGTCAAAGATTTTTCCCTTTCAAGCTGTCCCATTGAAGAAGAAAAATCGAAAATCAAATCCTTGAACCGTTACTATCTAATAGCGATACAGGGTTCCATGGGTTCTAGGACTCTGTCTTCAACAACGTAGCCCTCATGTTTAGCGGAGGGGGGAGTAAAAAAAAAAAAGAGAAAAATACATACTTTTTCAGCGCTATCACCATGTCTGTTCATTTCTGTTCGTTTGTTTTTGTTTGTGTTCTTGTTTGTACTCCAGCATTGGTTATAGTCATGGGAAAGGAAGGTGTCCATGGAGGTCAACTCAACAAGAAAGCGTATACCATGGCTGACTACCTGAGGAAGTCTGGGTACTAAGTCAAGCAGTCACCCGTACCCCCACCCTGCCGCATTTCACTCTACTTCCACTTGTAGAGTTGGTAGTTGCTTCTTTATTTCTTCTCCCCCTCCCTCCTGCCCCTCATCCTATTCTGTCCCTCCTGTTTTGCATTCTGCTGTTATTTCCCCCCCCCCCCCTTTTCAGTCATCTTTATGCATTTACACTACCCCCATCCCATTCTAGCACTACTATTGCACCATAGTTAAAGATAAGCATGTTGTTAACAGGACATTGAGAAAATATGTACTTGTGTAAGACCTGCACCTTGTAGGCCAAACACTGTGCAAAAAACCACCTCTAAACAAGTGAAGGAAAATAAGTTAAAACCTGAGATGTTGTGTGGCGGTGCCAGGTAGTTCAGCCCCCCCTCTGAACGGCCGATGCCTTTTTTTGAAGCACTTGAGTGGTAAACCAAGCTCATATTGTCTTCCTTTTCTAGAGCATGTCTGGGAGGGGAAACTGCATGCATATCTTTTAGTCCACTGTTGTTCTCCCCACCCTATTCCCTCCCCTGCTCCCTAGTAACTCCTGCCAAATGTCTGTACCGTACCCCAATCTCCCCCCCCTCCCCCCCATCCTGTTAGTCCATAGTAATTGACACTCCATCACTTCGCAGGAGACAACTCTCCTCCACTAACTAACCACTACACCCAGGTCCCTCCCTCCCCTTCCCCCTCTGCTCTCAACCTCACTACGCTGAATGGTTTTTGAGGGTGGGGGGCGGGGGGGGTTGTGCTTGGATGCAGTCCTGACACACTATCAGTTTTGGGTATTGATTTGAGTCTCTGGCAGAAGAGTCCCAGCCAGTTGAGGATGCAGGTAGAATCTCCACCCTCTTCACGACCTCCCTGACTTCATGAACCCCATGGACATTCCATCGTTACAATGGCTCAGGCACTTAATTTTTGTTTGCCAGCTCCTGTAATATATTTTTCTTTTTTTTTGTGAAAAGGCTGCCATTTTGGACAGTAGGTATCCCAGAATAACCACCTGGAGTGTGTCCAGTTTAGAATTTTCTTTCTTTTCATAGGACCAATTTTAGTCAGTTTGGGTATCAATACAATTGCTCTAAATCATTGGAAAAGTGACTGCTAGACTGCAAAACTATACTAACATCAACCACACAACAGTGAAACAGTTATGGGGCAGGAGATTGGTGGGTTTGTCGTTGAAGGAAATTGAAGTCTCATCTTGTTAATATAAAAATGAATTACTGCATTTTGTAAACCCATGCTGTGTTAAGAAACAAAACTGTGGAATAAATTGCCTTTCTCTCTAGTCATCACCTACGATGTGGTTATCAAACTGTCTGTTAAAGCTTGGTACTAAATGTAATGTCCAATTGAAAAGAACTTCAAAAGCTTACGTAAAAAAAATGACACTAAATTGTAACGGGAGATGGGATTGGTTGGAATAAGAACACTTTGGTTGTCTCGTGGAAACGTAATATACAAAACCTGTGTATCCTGTGCCATAATGTAGAGCGAAATCTGTTGCTATTGTGAGATGGATTTTACCTGCTGCCCCATACGGAGTCATTTCATGGGCACTTTCTAGGGATGTTTAAGCATCAGCTCCAATGTTCAGGCCTTGTGGGATGTGTGTACTGATTAAAAATCCTGTTTGCAGATTTTTTCTGTTCATTTCTTTCCCCACACCTCTTTTCTTACATCTGGGATATGGTCTCTTTAACACATTTCATATGCATAAACCAAGAAATGCCATAAATTGATTTTATCACCTTGTTTACAGACAGATCAAATAAATTTATTCCAACCAGATTACTTCTGAGGCGTGTCCTTTGTCTACTTGACATGTATTCATTTAGCAGATGCTTTTTTCCCCAAAGCGATTTACAAGAGAGCTTTTATTATTTGTAACGTGGAGTTGGTATGGATAGTGGTGCTCCAATGGGCTGAGATGGAATCATTCAACTGAAAAGGCCTTTAACCCTTGTGCTGTCTTCATATTCTGTTACTCCCCCTGTCCTAAGGATCATAAAGACCTTTAACCCTGAAATGAAGCAAGCTAATTAAATGGTTACTCAGGGCACTGAAATGTGCAGCCATACTACACGCAAAGCAGAAAGATTTGTTTTTGAGTTCAGTCAAGCACATGCAATCAAAATATGTGTGTGTGTCGCGGGTTGAACAGTTTGGGGTCATTATGGCCCAAAATGTAACATGATGTATTTTCTTAAAGATGCAATGTGGAGCTGAAAAAGTTTGACTGTTGCAGATCTATACCTTGATCTATACAGTATGGTTTGTGGATAAATTGATTTACTTTAGGCAAAAGTAGGTTTTTCTTTATTGAAATGAAATGGGATTGGATAGACATGAGTAGTGAAGACATTTACAACTGGACAACAGAAAGGCAACAGGATATGGAACACTTAAAGACATTTGAAGAAAAGGTTGCTTACAGAACAGACTAGTTACAGTATTTAAATATATGCCGAGGACCAAATATCAACCACCTTCAATCCAATCTCATGGGGGGGGGGGGGGGGGATATAGTCACCTGTAAGAAGCCAAATTAAGCCTCCATATTGTTCGACAACCTGTAGTTAAATGTTTTAGAATAGAAAACTGCTACCTACATCTTACGTTCAACAGGACTTCTGAGTTGATGCCTACGATGGTGTGAATACACAACGTACACAACACCACTCAACTACCGAACCAGTTTGGCCACTTGTGAATATCAATGATACTGAACAGTCACTGCAAACTCACAGCGATTTGAGGAACTGATCGCGGGCTAGAAAAAAATATGCAAATCTTGTGGTGTTTTCTAGCCGTATATTCACGAGGAAAATGTAAGGTAAAAAAAAAAAGTGCTGCATAGTAATTTGAATAGGATCTATGCAGCCAAGTGTATTTACATTAGAAGTTTTAATTCATTTTTATGCTTCCCCACCTTCTGATACAGAGGCATACATATAATGCAGGCTACAAAATAATCAAAGATGTTATGTATGGTGTTCTATACATTTTATATACAATAATGCATTCAGTCGGGTTTTGTGTCGCAACCATGCTGTCAGCCACAGGGCCTACAGAGTGGCTTCACAGTGACTAAGGTTGAACAACAGGACCTGCTGTAATCCTGACCAGAGCCCATAGCAGAGTGCACACTCAGCAGTTCTGTATCATTTGCACCACATGGCCCCAAAATACAGAATTACTTGCAATTTCATGTGATTTTTTTCAGCGTATAGCCAGCAATTGGTACAAATAAAAGAAAACAATGATTGTGTAATTTTCATTCTAATGTGAGGGGAAAGAGGGAGACTAAATATTAAGCAGTGATGTAAAAAATGATACACAAATCCATATAGGCCACGCCCCCTGTTTGTGACTTTCCGTTACTTTCGAATCCGGCCGGTTCTGTAGATGAGGGAAGGCGGGGCTTGTGAGGTGTCAATCAAGACATCTATCCAACAGGATCAGACTCGGGGCGGGTCGCGGTCCTCGGAGCTCGACGGCTGCTGGAGCTGCACCACCACCGTCTCCACGGTGACTTCCTCCTCGCTGTCGTCGCTGGTGTCCAGCTCGTCCTCGTACTCGGAGGACTCCTGCTCGGGGTCGGAGCGCGACGCTCCGGACATGGTGCCGAAGGAGTGGGCGCTGGTGGACGCCAGGGAGCGCAGGAGCGGGGTGCTCTCCGACACCTCCTCGTTCTCCTCCGGGCCGCTCTCGCCCTCCTCGGACTCGGAGTCGGAGTCGCCTTGGGAGGGCACCACTTTCTGCTTGCACACCGGGCAGGTCTTCTTGGTTTTAGTCAGCCAGGGATCCACGCACTTACTGTGGTAGGCTGCAGGAGAAGGAGGGAGGAACACCCAGTGTTAATCCTGACTGCTCAACAAAATGTCAACCTAAAGGTTAATGTACACACCTCTGGCTTAGGTGAGGTGGTACACGCCCTTGCTTGCAACTCGAGGGTTGTTAAGAGGTGTGTTGCTACCAACTCAATGAGGTGGATTTGAACAGTTTATCTGCACCTTACTAAGCCAGAGGACTCGTTGTTTAGACTTTTAAGGTAGCAAACATGCAGTAATTATTTACATTTCACCTCGATTGTTTGATTTGTGGCGTAAAATAAGGAACTATGAAACGGTACTTTGTCTTTTTTTGAAAGTAGTTTCGATGCGAGTGCAGATGAGTCATCATGGAACAAACAAGGTTGAAATCCTGCTCTCGAGCCATCGTCTCCAAAACGGTTCTGAAAGTAGGACGGTGTTCTAACGGATAGCGGAGCTCGCTAGGCCAGCAGCGTCAGACGCAGCAGCGAAGCCAAGCAGATGATTCCTGGAATGATGCTGACAGGCCAAGTTCCAGGAAACGCTCGACTACTGACACATCATCACATGAGGCCGGTGGTGTTCCGTAGAGGCTGAATCTCAAGAGTGTTGGGACAGTGAAGGCAGCAGTGTTGGGGCAGTGAAGGCAGCAGGGTGTTGGGGCAGTGAAGACAGCAGTGTTGGGGCAGTGAAGACAGCAGGGTGTTGGGGCAGTGAAGGCAGCAGTGTTGGGGCACTGAAGGCAGCAGTGTTGGGGCAGTGAAGACAGCAGTGTTGGGGCAGTGAAGGCAGCAGGGTGTTGGGGCAGTGAAGACAGCAGTGTTGGGGCAGTGAAGGCAGCGGTGTTGGGGCAGTGAAGGCAGCAGGGTGTTGGGGCAGTGAAGACAGCAGTGTTGGGGCAGTGAAGGCAGCAGTGTTGGGGCAGTGAAGACAGCAGAGTGTTGGGGCAGTGAAGGCAGCAGGGTGTTGGGGCAGTGAAAGACAGCAGTGTTGGGGCAGTGAAGGCAGCATTGTTGGGGCAGTGAAGACAGCAGAGTGTTGGGGCAGTGAAGGCAGCAGGGTGTTGGGGCAGTGAAGGCAGCAGAGTGTTGGGGCAGTGAAGACAGCAGTGTTGGGGCAGTGAAGACAGCAGTGTTGGGGCAGTGAAGACAGCAGTGTTGGGGCAGTGAAGGCAGCAGGGTGTTGGGGCAGTGAAAGACAGCAGTGTTGGGGCAGTGAAGGCAGCATTGTTGGGGCAGTGAAGACAGCAGAGTGTTGGGGCAGTGAAGGCAGCAGGGTGTTGGGGCAGTGAAGGCAGCAGAGTGTTGGGGCAGTGAAGGCAGCGGTGTTGGGGCAGTGAAGGCAGCGGTGTTGGGGCAGTGAAGGCAGCAGTGTTGGGGCAGTGAAGGCAGCAGTGTTGGGGCAGTGAAGGCAGCAGTGTTGGGGCAGTGAAGGCAGCTGTGTTAGGACAGTGAAGGCAGCAGTGTTGGGGCAGTGAAGGCAGCAGTGTTGGGGCAGTGAAGTGTTGGGGCAGTGAAGGCAGCCGGGTGTTGGGACAGTGAAGGCAGCAGTGTTGGGACAGTGAAGGCAGCAGAGTGTTGGGGCAGTGAAGGCAGCAGTATTGGGACAGTGAAGGCAGCAGAGTGTTGGGACAGTGAAGTGTTGGGGCAGTGAAGTGTTGGGGCAGTGAAGGCAGCAGAGTGTTGGGACAGAGAAGTGTTGGGGCAGTAAAGACAGCAGTGTTGGGACAGTGACGGCAGCAGAGTGTTGGGGCAGTGAAGGCAGCAGAGTGTTGGGACAGTGAAGTGTTGGGGCAGTGAAGGCAGCAGAGTGTTGGGACAGTGAAGTGTTGGGGCAGTGAAGGCAGCAGAGTGTTGGGAAAGTGAAGTGTTGGGGCAGTGAAGTGTTGGGGCAGTAAAGTGTTGGGGCAGTGAAGGCAGCAGAGTGTTGGGACAGTGAAGTGTTGGGGCAGTAAAGACAGCAGTGTTGGGACAGTGAAGGCAGCAGAGTGTTGGGGCAGTGAAGTGTTGGGGCAGTGAAGGCAGCAGAGTGTTGGGACAGTGAAGTGTTGGGGCAGTGAAGGCAGCAGTGGGACAGTGGGTGGAGATGTGTAACAAGACCAGCAGAAGTCTCACCGTGAGAACAGGGCAGGACCCGTAGTTTGTCTCCTTCCTCGTACTCATCCAGGCAGATGGCGCACACATCATAGGAATCCCCTGGGTCAAACAGAGACAAGGGGGTCACTGACTGTCCTTCGCTGACAAACAGCTTCTTAGAACACAACGTTTAAAATGTCACAACCCTTTGAGACGATGGAAATCCGCCTGAAAAGAGAAAACACTTTTGGACGGGGGCAAGCGGGACGATGATTCATCGCTACTATGAACCCATTCCTCCAAAAGCTGCTCATTTCCTTGCATTGATTTTGAGATCACCCCCCCCCCCCCCCCCCCCACAGATTTTCCCATCAGGTAGTGTTGTTTCCTTTTTCAGTTCTGATGTTCCTGGGGAGGGGCGGGTGCTGACTGGAGCTGCCAAAGATCGGAAGGGAGAGGAGAAAAAAAACGTGGCCTAGGAATTTCAGAATGCACTCCCTTTTGAATTCCTGAGTTCCTCTCCCTTCCCCAGCAAAGGGGGAGATGGTCATGCAGGGTGGTGGGCTGGCTGGCCGTGTTTACGTAAGCTCTAAATGAGCATGTTTTCCTCTTAGTACTGGTGCCAGGGTTGCATGTGACCATATAAGGATGGGGAGTCACATCTACAGACCACCCCCTTTAAATGGATGTCAGCCAGTTTTTTTTTTTTTTTATCACGTCGCTCTCCTTGTCCATCTCCATGTTCTTAATCCTCCTCTGGATTCTCTGAATTTGAAGTTTCTTTTTACCCTGTTTCCTCATTCTGCTAATCGGTACCATTTTGCAATCGTTCTACCTCTCCCTTTCTCTAGCACACTGTTGCCCTTTAACCCAGTTCTAGACACATGCTGGAGAAGAAAGGCCAATTTATAAAGGCACCGATCCAGAGAACACTCAGGAAATGCTCAACTGTTGTACCAGGCTATTCTGAGACAAGCTAAACCCTAAGCAAAAAAACACCAGCCCAAACTCAAGGTGAGTTAGCTGCTAAAACACAGCCTAACAAGACGTTCTTTAGCTACGATGCTAAACTCAACCTAAGACGCGTTAAAGGTCTTCAAGATGCAACTCCATAAGCCATTCTTAAATCTTGATTGGCTCTTTCTAGACCAACTCTAGATAAATGTGCACACCCTGTGCTAAATGTTGGTCAACAAGAAGCTGAACAACAAAACAGATCCTTGTTGAGTCATTTCGTGGTCATGGTCAGGTCAACTGCTGCACGTGAGGGATTATACCACTCATGGTGATCAAAGCTGCTGCTGTGGGCACAATGAGACTCTCCTTTCTGGAACATTCACTGGGCAAAGTTAGTTACATCATTACCTCAGACAAATCAGTCAGCATAGGGGAAGAAAACAGAATTATCTATCGGGATGTCTGAGGAGAAGTGAAACCCGAATCTCAGGACATTTTTTTAAAACCTCTAACCCACACGGTAGCGGACACTATTTCTAGAACATAAAT
Source organism: Protosalanx chinensis (assembly GCA_030340685.1). NCBI lineage: Eukaryota > Metazoa > Chordata > Actinopteri > Osmeriformes > Salangidae > Protosalanx > Protosalanx chinensis. Next base: position 3,211,843 of record CM059340.1, read on the forward strand.
TAGGCAGTTTGTACTATTCTCTCTGCCTTTCTGCGCTGAATCACGCTTTATTTACTTAGTTTGGCTGCCGAGTAGTAACGCTAGCTTCTGACATCATTGAGAGGATGTTTGGGCCAGTGTTCTAGCCTCCATTTTGCTCCAGTCCCGCCAGACAGCATTCCTTGGTCTCAGAAGGCACTAGACTGCCCTCTTGAACTCATTTGAATGACTGCGGATGGAAGTGTGTTGGGGAAAGAGACAGAAAGAGAGAGAAAAAATATATATAGCAAGAAAAGCATTAGCAGTTACCCAGGGCTCAGGCAGCAAGGCTGTGGCAACTGGCAATGAAGACTGAGTTCTGTGGCTGGGGGGAGGGAGAGAGAGGGTAGAGGGAGAGAGGGAGAGAGAGGGTGAGAGAGGGAGAGAGTGGGTAGAGGGGGTGAGAGAGAGAGAGGGAGAGAGAGTGAGAGAGAGGGTAGAGAGAGAGGGAGAGAGAGGGTAGAGAGAGAGGGAGAGAGAGCTCTCTGTATTCCCATCCTCGTGTCTCACACACAGCAGCATCTGAGCCACTGCAGCTGCTTTGTCTAAGAGCGTGTGTGTGTGTGTGTGTGCGCGCACTCAGCGTTCAGCCCGGGGTTGGGACCAAAAAAACAACACAAAAAAAACATGGGAGGAGCGGTGTGGTTCATCACGGACCAGTCTTCCAATCACAGCACCCCAGGGAAAATGTCATTGACGACCAAGGGTCAGAGGGAGAGCCCAGCTTCACGTAACGTACACACCCACCGACCTTCGGCTCGGCGGCTCCCGCAGGACTCGTTCCGCCTCACTTTTCTCGCTAGTCTGGGTGTAAGGTTTGTCTCCCGTCTGGTGATGAAACACTGCACACACACAGAGAACTGGCTAACCAGAAACAGACACCAGAACCATTCCCACTGCATGAGCATGTTATGGGTATGAGGGATGACGAAAGAGCTCTCAACAGAAGAAGGAGCATATCCAAATAGCCCTTTAGATTAGCTTGCTAACTGTCTGATGCAATTCAGAATAAAATTTCTGCATGCCATTGTAAAGCAGTTTTTGTCATTATAGGCTGTGATGTGTGCACAGACCAGAATTCCAACATGTCAAACACAGTCTTCATGTATGACATGCAGTTCAGACTAGTACTGTACTGTAATCACGCTCCACACTGACGATAAAAAAATCCCTCCCGGTTCTTGCATGTACCGTCTGTGCAGACTCATGCAAGTCTGACATGCGAGTCTGACATCATCCCACGCCCACCTTCTCTTTCTCCTGCCAAATTCCTCCCACTGAGCTGCAGCAGTGCTGTTTGCTCCAGGGCTAGCATCAGCGCGGCTTACAGCCAGCAGAGAAGGACAAAGGTTGCTAATCAGCTAGCCTGCGACGCTCCTAATAATGCCTACTTACTCACACTTGCAGGGGTATAATTGCATTTAAAGATAATAGCGCGCTTGGGATTAGCATTAGCATTGGCAACCAGCACAATACGGCTGACACATTCAGAGTATTAGCATAGCACGATGAAGACACATATTGCCCATGGCTACAGATCAACTGCAGTACATCAGATTGTATGTGACCCAATAGTGCTTGTGGAAGTTTAATTGGGAACTTGAGAGGATTGCTGTCTCGACCACGTGGCATGAACTGATACTGATGCTCCTCTAGCCACAGTAAACCTTCATGAACCTTCGTAACATTAGCGAGCGAATTGTTAACAGAGACAACAATGTATCAAAGCATGCAAGCTTAGTCCACAGAATAAAAGAAATAAAAAAACATTCACAAAAAACGAAAAATTTGACTAACAGTATGATATAGTACACGGCAAGGCATCGCTCCTACTGTGAACCACACACAGTGACCCCCCCCCCGCGCCCCCTGGGTACGGCTGTCAGGCACCCTGCCCAAAAAACGTCCTGACGAGAGTAGAGGAGTGAGGTCATGGAAGACAGCGGGAGACCAGTCTGGGAAGCACTCAGCTGTGCAAATGTGCCACTGTACACAGCGGTGCTACAGACAGCTAAAAATACCCCCCCCCCTGCTCCAGCACGTGAGATCACCAAAAGAGTTGAAAAGGCAAGGGCGTCCATGTTGGCACATTGTAAACAATGAATGCCAGGGGGTCTGCTGAGAGATTTACAGGCCGCTCCACGATTCCAGGTTGTCATCGCTTCCATGCAGGGCGATAAACCGATAGGTCAGCCTTGCGTGGGCTCCGCCAGCGATTAATAGAAGTCGGAGATTCCAATCTGTCCAGGAACACCGATGCCAGCCGTTCACCTTCCATGTTGACATGGAGCCAAACTGGGTTGGTAGACATGATGATACGGCCTCAAATCAAATAAAGGAAAATGTGTATAGCCCTTTTTAAAAGCAATGTCACAAAAGGCTTCACATCTGCCCATAGAACTGCCCCTCAATCAACCTAAACCCTCAAGGAAGACGAGGAAAAACTCCCAGAAAAACTCGCTAGGGAGAAAAAATTGAAGCCTCTTGGCCAACATGGCTTGCGTTGGCATGTCAGTATTCCATCCTGCATTATCGGGCAATAGAAACTGGTGAACAACCATTGAGAAAATGGATTCTCGGAAAGAAGCTTTGTATAACTTACTCTCACCAGCAAACCTGGTAAGACTGAGTGACACACCCATACCATTATGGTGCCCTCAATGTCAAAGAACATGAATACCAGCAACGTCAAACGCAGTTAAACTCTTCTCTCCAACATCCCAACAACAAGTGTACCCACAGCCGGCAAAAAAAGGTGTGCCCATGCAAGCTGATCACCGAACTTGATCTGCTGGGCATCAACACCTCCCTCTGCCACTGGATTATCGACTTTCTGACCAACAGACCACAGCAAGTCAAGTCAGCCCACTCCTGCTCCTCCACCATCACATTCAACACAGGTGTACCATAGAGCTGTGTGCTCAGCCCATTCCTCTACTTCAGAGGTCACTAACTGGCGGACCGCGGTCCGGGTCCGGACCCAGAAGTGGTCTCATACGGACCCGGACCTACAGCCCAAACAGAGGGTTACGATTTAAAATTGAACGGAGCGCTTCTATTTGAACCGGCGCAGCTTTTATCGTACTTACGGTAGTCGGTTTGTGGATGGGAAAACGCACAGGCCAATCCCATACGAGTTAAGACATCCCACGTGATTCCACTCAGCCAGTCAAAACTGGGTATTCCAGGCGGTAAACATTGAGAAGATGCAGCGCACTTAGATTAAAGTTATCGGCGAGACATGAAAATACGATAGAAAGAAAATAAACATAAACCACGTGAGATACACAGAGGAGTGAGACAGAGAAAGGGAGAGATGCGGACGATTGAGAGAGAGAGACACGGAGGAGCGAGACAGAAAGGGAGAGAAAAATATGAGGAAAATGGCTCTCAAAAAATTGAAAGTGGACAGCTAAAATAGGGCAGAATGCACAGACTCCTTTCTGTTCATACTACTATTAAATGAGTAAATGTTAGGCTTCTCCAAATGCAATTGGTTGATCTCCAAGTAGATGTAGCCCTGGAAGAGCAGTTTGTAAGAACTGCCCTTCTACTTTCTGACTCCAATTGGTCCCTGAGACAGCTTTCCCAGGTCTGAGGAAAGTAGCCCTATACCTTTTGACCATGTTGGGCGCCACACTCAACTGTGAGGCAGCATCCTCCACAATGAACATTATCAAAACAAAATATTGTTCCAGGCTCACCAATGAGCACCTCCACATGTGTATGAGAATGGCACTGACTCCATTTAAGCCCAGGTTTAAATTCCTGGCAGGACAAGCTAGAGCTCAATTCTCCCACTGAGCAAAAAAGTGGGGGAGTTGAATATACGCAAATATAATTGTTAAGTTAAATAGTTCAATTTATAAGATATGTTGAGATTTCATACTTGAATTGTTTCAATTAAGGGTGGTATGCAATTTTTAACATTTATTCAAGCATAAATATATATATTTTTTAAAGTCATGCCCTTTATTTTAATGTGCACATTGTGCATATTTTTTAAGTTCAGTTCTGTGTTACATGACAATAAATATTACAAGGCAGGTATAGATTAGATGCATGTTCATAAAAGTACTAGGCCACTTAAATATATATCATACTAAATTAGACATTATGATCTTCCGGACCTTCGCTTCATGTAATTTTCTCGAACTGGACCTCTTTACATTTTAGTTGAATACCCCTGCTCTACTTCCTCTTCACCCATGACTGCAAGCCAATGCATGGATCCAACTCCATCATTAAGTTTGCTGATGACACCATGGATGAGACAACGATGAGACAGCCTACAGAGAGGAAGTGCAGCACCTGGCCATGTGGTGTGGTGACAATAACCTGCTCCTTAACGCCACAAAGACCAAGGAGCTTATTGTGGACTTCAGGAGGAGCTCACAGCATCCTCCTTCCACCCTCCCCACAAACTGTTTGCCCTCTTGCCCTTCGGCAGGCGCCTCAGGAGCCTCCGGTCTAAGACCAGCAGAGGAACAGCTTCTTCCCAGAACGGTGTGACTTTTGAACTAAAGCACTAACCCCCGCCTCCCTTTTTAACCCCCGCCCCCCTATATTTGCACTATTGTCTGCATTCTGCTCTATCTGTACCATTTTGCACCATCTTTACCATTTTGCACTATCTGTTCCATTTAGCAAATCTGCATATAGTACCATTTTGCACTTTAAGTCCATGCAACACTGATGGCTCAGCAGGTTAAGGCGTTGGCCTCATGATCGAAAGGTTGTGAGATCGAACCCTGGCTGTGGCTATGTGACATTGTGTCTTTGGGCAAGGCACTTCACCCTACTTGCCTCAGGGAGAATGTCCCTGTACTTACTGTAAGTCGCTTTGGATAAAAGTGTCTGCTAAATGAATAAATGTAAATACAGTAAAACGTTTTGTACAATACTGCTGTATATTTGTACTACCAAATCACTTTTAATACCCTGTACATACTCTGTGTATTCAGTTTCAGCTACCTGTTTTGCACTTCTGGTTGGATGCTAACTGCATTTCGTTACCCTGTACTTGTACGCGTGTAATGACATTAAAGTTAAATCTAATCTAATCTAAGATACTGCAGAAAACTATTCAAAATGTGTGGGTGTGTGTTTTGTCGCAGTCTCGACAAAGCATGTCCATCTACCAGCCAGCGAAAGACTTGGAGTCTCTGTTAGAAACCCCCCAATTACCAGCTCTGTGAGGGGTTCACTTAGTATGCACCACCCCTACGCAGCCAAAAGCGCCTCTGTGTTCCCTGCACCGCCGATTCTGATCAGGGGCTTCCCACCCCAAACCTGCAGGGGCCTCTCAAACTCCAGGCATCCCTGCGCATCAAAAACCCAATGCTACTCGGGCCGATGTGTGGGCAGAGGTGCGCTAGCCAAACTCAAAAGGTAATTTGCATTGCAAAGCCTGCTTTGAAATGACCTTTGTGCTGGTAAAAAGGGGCGAGACACACACCAAATGGAAGACTTCTGATGTCTGCAACTTTGTAAATGAACTGGAAGCTTGAAAGTGAAAACTGAAGACGTTTCGAAGTAGACAAAGAGGACACACTTCACATTGCCAGACGGTCAGAGATCATGCCGCCGCGGCATTCCATACACTCAGCCATGTGTCTCGCTTCAACAGAGAACTTTATATGGGCAAAGGCCTTTGTTAAGAAATCAGGCCCATATTAATCAGATTAAGTCATAGGCCCAGTGCTACCTGGGAGAGGTGTCAAAGAACATTCATAACATTGTACTCCTGGGTAGGTCAGTGTTGGAAGTGAGCACAACAGTGAATGCCTTTACAAGCCTATCATCTTTGATCTGGTTGACACGAACCGAGGCAGGCAAACAAACCGTTTGACAGATAGCCTATTTTTAGATTCTCCGTTCTCTAGTGATATCTGCTCATCGTCAAGATACTCCTCTCTCCCTTTCAAGCAACAACATTGGTCAAGGAAGAAAACGAGCAAGATCCCATAAATCTGGAGCGGGGACAGGAATATGTTCCAGAACCTAACACACAAATTGAGTGGATGGCGGCTTCAATTAGCAGACAGCTGGAAGTTCATGCAGAACATGGCTGTGTACCTTTCTTGTACTTGTGAATGGGGAGTTTCTTCAGCTGGTCCTTGCGCAGGCGGCTTCTACGGGCCCGGTGTCGATCCTGGACGAACTTGGTGATCTGAGAGGAAAGGCAACAGTCAGCAAACAGCAGCAGATGGTAGTTTACCAACCCCAGCAATCTGCAAGTAATCACACCTCCCCTACCATGCCCATGTACCACGAAGCACAACAGTGATCTTAAGGAAAGGAACGCCTTCCTCTCCCGGCCAGGCAGTGCTACACATGGCTATCGTTAAGAGCTCCACCTCGATGAGGTCGGAGTTCACAGGGCAGTTCAGCAACAGGTGGGCCAGGGGGGACCTACCATGAACACGACAATTAGGATGAGGCAGATCCCCACGATGATGAGGAAGGGGATCAGGTAATACTCCAGAGGCAGGCTGAAGTCTGGCATGAGGACCACATGACCCCTGCCCGACGCCGTGGCCGTCGTATGCGAGACAGCGAGAGAGAGAGAGAGGGAGAGACGGAGAAACGTTAGTATTCGTGGCCATTTGGGGCCCTCCGGATAACAGTCGACCTCCGCGCGGAACTTTCGGCTAGCTTCTCTACGCTAGCCTGCAACACAAGGTGACTCATTTGCACAAAGGGACGGTCACATAATGGCTCATCCGTCTGCTTAACGAGATTTCACACTTTGGTAAGTGAGGGGTTACGGGCCTGTAACACCCATTTGCTACGCTCCCCTGTCATCACGTCACTGCACAGTTACACGGGGGCTAATTCAGTTTGCGGTGGTGTGGAACTTGGGAACATGCACAGATAATGTGCAGCGTCTGGATGAAAGCGTTGCAAGCCCAGATGATAATATCCATTTTCTTTTAAGCAATGCCTGATTTAAGGCCATTTTGGAGGGTCTGATAAACTAATTCCTGGTTCATCACCTCGGCAGAGTCCTGGCATAGCGATGACACATTAATAAATGAATCATTTTCCTTTGGTTATGGAAACATGTTAATTGCAGCCATTGTGAAATGATAACATAGAGCAGCCGTAGACCGCAAACAGACTGTCACAGCTGGCTAACAAGAGTGGTTAATTAGCCCATTGTCAATGTTTTACTGATTGAAAGGTGTCAAATAAAAAGTTCTATGTAATCTACATGATGCTGACAGATTCATAGAGACAGCATTCTTAGACAGTCTTGAATTCAAAATGGCCCCTGCTCTGGGCTGAAAATGAGCCTCGATGTTGATAGACGGGGAATGGGATTTCTCTCTTCAGACTCACCCCTTGTCGTATGTGTAGTCCTCTTTCAGAGAGACGGCCGTCTCCTCGCTCACAAACACCGACGGAATGTCTATCTGCTTCAAAACATCCACTAAAATGAAAACACAAAAGATGCTAACAGTTACTAATACAGACTTAGCATATCAATGCTTCAAACAGATCGTTACATGTGGAACTAGCAAGAAAAAAAAAAAAAAAAAAAAAACGAAATATGATGGAAATGTGTTTTTTATGCATGAAAAAAAACCTGTTGCATATTGCCACGTGACAAAATTTGACCAGCATTACACTCCAGTCAGAGATATGTGTAAAATAATGCTGTTTAGATACGTTTAGAACCATGTGGTGAAATGTTTTGCTAGCCAGAGGAAAATGCATAAAAATGTCACATGCCCAATATTTTTGGTCCATTTTAATCATTGCCGGGCCAACAGAACATCCGGTGCAGACACAGCTGGGATGTTTGACAGCTACAGCAGATCCAAAGGTCAAAGGTGAAAGGTAAATCTTTAGACTGGTGTCCAGTGTTTGGATCAACAGATTGAAGAACTCTGTTTAATTCATTAGACTTGAATTACTTATTGAAGGTTTTTCTAAATGCGGGGTGGTGGAAAAATGAACAGCTCAGATATTCATGTCGCATCAAAAGCTCTGTAAACTACGGTAGGTTATGCCAGGATATGGGTGGGTAGTCAAGAGCTTTTGGTGGGTGGATCCGTTTGGGCCAATCCAATATATTGGAAGACATTCCAACACAACCATATTAACAGTATGAGAGACTCTTCTGATCTCTCTGGATTACACATCAAGAGTCAGGTGGCTCAGCGGGTTAAGGCGTCGGCCTCATGAGCGGAAGATTGTGAGTTTGAACCCCGGCTGTTGCTATGTGATTTTGTGTCCTTGGGCAAAGCACTTCACCCTACTTGCCTCAGGGAGAATGTCCCTGTAATTACTGTAAATTGCTTTGGATAAAAGCATCTACTAAATGAGAAATTATTATTATTAATATTCCAGGGGTTCCTGGCCTGGTCTTTGCCTTATCGAAGCTAGACTGTCTCGCTGACGAGGAAACACATGAGCAGATGACTGTGTACATGTGTGTGTGTGTGTGTGTTTCTGCAGAGAGGGTAAGAGAGAGGGGCAACTTACGATCATTGGATCCCATGCTGATTAAGTCATCAGAGTCCACATTGTGAACAATGGCAGCCTTGTAACCGGCCTTCTGGGCATTTAGGACCTGGGGGGAGACAAAACCGTAGTGTTGCTGGTTGCTTGATTGTTTGGTTCATTTCCATCTTTGGTTGAACCCCCAGCCCCCCTCATCCATATATTACTGGGTTCAACATTACACAGAACCTCCAAACCATGAAGCCCACCCAGACCACCACCAAGGGGGACCCAAACTAGAACTGAACCTGGGACACCAGCAGCGTGGTGTCACCTCAGTAAGCCAGCCACAGATCCTCCAGGCAGTTTAATGTAAATGTCAGCTGGGTTTACTGAACCATTCCCCTCACATCATGGTCTCCTTTGTGCACCAAGCATCATCCACCCCTCATGTGCTACGTGACTCCTGGGAGAACAAGAATGAATGGATTATTCTAGAACGAATTCATGAAGAAAGGGGTCGAAAACCAGAAATCGAAAAAGGAGGGTCGAAACACAATGCAAATGGATACATGTTACCGTTGGTGAGGGCAAACAAAGAAGGAAGCCGTTTATATGCCTCTCTCTGATGTTATCGACACAGTTTTAGACTTTTACCTCCAGGCACATGGCCTGGCTGGCAACCTCAGACCGGTTAGATCAGCTGTGTTCAGTGTAGAAGTCTAGAATATGTGTCACATTCAGAGTGAGAAAGTACAAATATATATCTTTTTTTTCCACCTCCTGTGTTGTGTCGTTCTCTGCCCCTGCCCCCCCCCCCCCCCCCCCCCCGCCAACATTTACTGCTTCACTTTCTCACTGTCATTAATCAAAGACTGCAAACCCACCCCCCCGGAGATCTTGTTCCAGAAAAAGACATGGTTCAGTATCAGATCTGTCAGCAGGTCTGCGTAGTCTGATGTGTGTCGACCTGTACAGCTGCTTCTCTCTGCAAGGCATTTCCGTCAAAAGATTTGATTTTTCATTGATTAACGATTTGCAATTTTGGTGTGAGACATTTATTGTAATGGTATAATAATGACAAAATCAAAGAATATCAAACATGTGTTTTAGCCTCAACTTAAGCAAATGGGTGGCAAGTATACACAGCTGCAAAAAACGAAGGGGCTTAATCGTGTTCAGATATCATTTGACACATTCTAAATTTAACCCAAAGAGCGTGATTTTCAGAGGCTGGAGAGCTGCTTTGTGAACGATTTACTGGAGATGCGTTACACCTGTGGATGATTTTAACATCAACCCCTAGAGGAGAAGGTGAAAGTGAGAATGCCGCGCAGGAGAGCGTACCATGTAAAGAATAGGGGTGAGAAATCAGTTTCTCTGCGTCACACTCCAAAGCCTGTAGGAGCGTAACGTTGCCTGTCCGGAATAAATAATGCATGGGTGTCTCTCTCTCGGCGGTTCTCAGTGGTTGCTTGGTGTTGTGTGACATACTGAACCCCCACATCCCATTCCCTGCTACCCCTGCTGGGGGCTGGCCATAGATTTGTTAGCTCTGCGGCTAAACAAGCTCTGCAGCTAAACTAGCTTCTCCAGCTAAGGTAGCTCTACAGCTAATCTAGCGCTAATGCATAGTAGATGCCTGCAAATCGCTACCATGGGAGTGAGAGAATGAACATGTGTTTCTGGGTTTCCAGACTGGAGGGGGAATAACTTCTGTTTTTTGCGTTTTTCTTGAGCCAGTGTTTGTCTGCACAGCACTGGTCTGTGTGAGAGTTAGGTGAGGCTCCATTGGGCCATGCGTTCGCCTGTGAGGGTGTATTGTGTGTCTGTTTTATCAATGGCTGCTGTGTGAGTGACACAGATGCACAAAAATATGCTTTGTGTCTGCACATGGCTGTACGCTGGTCACAGTTGTGTGTGTGTGTGTATGTGAGGCTTCCTTTGAGGAGAGACAGAGAGACCCAGAAGCAGATGACTCTGGTTAAGACTTAACAGGGCCAATGAAGGTCTCACCCTCCCTCCCCCGTCATTCCCACTGGGAGGAGGGGCAGTGAGGGATACGGACCAGCATCTGGGCCATGTTGAGGCAGGGCTGGCACTGCGGAACCAACAAGCTGGTGAACCAATGATGAGGTCATTATGAATCACTTCCAAGACTATTTCTAGGTCTCAGACATATTCTTTGTAGAATAAATTTGTGTTTTTGTAAAAAAATAAAATAAACAAATTAAGTGTTTCTTGGGCTTTATCCACAGCTAAATATGGATATATTGATACATTTTTCACGCGTTATCTCAGCGTTGAGACAGGGTTTGGGATTTTGTTGCTCTAAGAAGGGTTTTAAGCTGTGATGCTATTTTGGCCCTCGCCTCTTGAATGCCAGCATGCGGTCTGGCAGAAATTTGAGAGGAATTCAACCTCTGGTGCTTCACAGAATGTTTGTTTAGGCGGAGATAAGGAGCATTCCTGCCGGCTAGAGAGGAGGGGAGAGGGGAAGAGGTGGGGAGAGGACAGAGGGGAGTCATGAGAGACATAACCATCAAAATAAGAAATCGATACACAGGATCATAAAGGGATAGGCAAAATACTCTTCAATATCCTGCCGGAATAAGTCGTCCCCCCACATCATTGCCATAATGACAAAAGTCACCGCAGTTTAACAAATTGCGCTACTTCACGACATAAACCCCTGGGATTGGCTAATCAAACCTCCCTTCGTCAAACGGGGCGCGTTCACGCACGTCTTTGAACTTGAAAATCCGCTAAACTTCCTTGGAGTCCTCGGGCTACAGCAGCATGCCCTCGTGAATTTACCCGTAGTTTCTTGAAGAACGAGGTTGGTTAAAGGATAACAAAGTGGGGAGATCTGGCGATACGGCTTCGTAAGCTGTGTGACGCTGCGCAGCCCCGAGGCATGACGGGGGCTGGCCCAAGGTCTGGCGCTCGCATGCGACAGAAACCCTTTCAAATTCAACATCTGCATCCTTCCGCAAATGTATGTGTGTGGGAGAGAGGGAGTGTGTGTGTATGTGTGTGTGTGGAAGAGAGGGAGTGTGTGTGTGTGTGTGTGTGGGAGAGAGGGAGTATGTGTGCCAAATCAGGTAGGGCAGAATAACAAAGGTTATAGTATGGGTGTTCACCTCCATGTCACAAATGACATGATTAAGACATGCTGTGGTCTTCCAGTTCAAAGATATTGTAGGAGTGTGGGTAGAACCCTTATCAGACCTCTCTACTGTTGTCTCTACTGTAAACCTTTGAACTGTTCCACCTGAGAATAAGGCTGGTACCATTCTTAATCCTTTACATGCCCTTCTGCATGTACAAAAAGTGGTCAGGGTTCACGATAGTTAATCATTTTATTTGCCTGACCAGAATAGAAAATGAACAAGTTACGGAATGTGTATAGTATTTGATAAGTGAAAAGGGCGTTACACTGGTGCACACGCACCTTGGCCATGTGTGGACACACACACACACACCCCTCTAGCCTAACAGTGGGATTTGCAGCCTTGGTGTTGATGATCGAGACAGATAGCATCGGTAATCACAGCCATTTCATCTGGGTGAGTGTGTGTGTGGCTGAGTGTGTGTGTGGCTGAGTGTGTGTGTGCACGCGTGTGTGTGTGCGCGCGCTGTCTGCCAACTCTGCAGAAATCCTCCAGCCTCCCCTCCCCAGCCTCCACTCCCCAGCCTCCCCTCCCCAGCCTCCCCTCCCCAGCCTCCCCTCCCCAGCCTCCCCTCCCAAGCCTCCCCTCCCCAGCCTCCACTCCCCAGCCTCCCCACCCCAGCCTCCACTCCCCAGCCTCCCCTCCACAGCCTCCCCTCCCCAGCCTCCCCACCCCAGCCTCCCCTCCACAGCCTCCCCTCCCCAGCCTCCCCTCCCCAGCCTCCCCTCCCCAGCCTCCCCTCCCCAGCCTCCCCTCCACAGTCTCCCCTCCCCAGCCCTCCACTCCCCAGCCTCCCCACCCCAGCCTCCCCACCCCAGCCTCCACTCCCCAGCCTCCCCACCCCAGCCTCCACTCCCCAGCCTCCCCTCCACAGCCTCCCCTCCCCAGCCTCCCCACCCCAGCCTCCCCTCCACAGCCTCCCCTCCCCAGCCTCCCCTCCCCAGCCTCCCCTCCCCAGCCTCCCCTCCCCAGCCTCCCCTCCACAGTCTCCCCTCCCCAGCCTCCCCTCCACAGTCTCCCCTCCCCAGCCTCCCCTCCACAGCCTTCCTCCTTGCCAGACTGTGTTCATCTACCGTCATCATCTTCCTCCCTGTTTATACAGCAGCTCCCAATCTGTTCCTCTCTGCTCTGATCTGGACTTGCGTTCCTTGACACCACCCCCCCCCCTTTCCTGCACCTCCCCAACAGCTTTCCTCGCACTGCCAATCCTTTCAACCCCTCCTCACCCCCCCCCCCCCCCCCCTCCTCACCCCCCCCCCCCCCCTCCCCCCACTCCCTCTCCCACGCTGTCGTTTTTTTGGGAGGAAATATGGTGCAGAGGGAGGCTTGATTTCAAGGTTCAGGCCTTGTGATTAGATATGAGCTATCGAAACTGCAAGGAGGGGCCTGCGACTGATAATGCTGCACAGCTGCAATGCACTGGTACAACAGCCTGCATGGGTGTGTGTGTGTGTGCGTCTAGCGTCTGTTTGCTATGTGGGTGTGTGCATGCTGACAGAGGGAGAGCTGTGTGTGTGTGTGTGTGTGTGTGTGTGTGGGGCTGTGTGTGTGGGGCTGTGTGTGTGTGTGGGTGGGTGGGTGTGTGCATGCTGACAGAGGGAGAGCTGTGTGTGTGTGTGTGTGTGTGTGTGGGGCTGTGTGTGTGTGTGGGTGGGTGGGTGTGTGCATGCTGACAGAGGGAGAGCTGTGTGTGTGGGGCTGTGTGTGTGTGGGTGGGTGGGTGTGTGCATGCTGACAGAGGGAGAGCTGTGTGTGTGTGGGGGGCTGTGTGTGTGTGTGTGGGGCTGTGTGTGTGTGTGTGTGTGGGTGGGTGGGTGTGTGTCTGACACTCCCTGACGATGAGATCACAAGGCTGTCATGTCATTCAGGCCGCTTCCAAGGTAACAAGCAGTCAGGCGAGTTTAGCACCACAACACTGCATGGAGACAAAACAAGGTGATAAGACAATTCCTTGTGCAAACACACACAAACACAGAGATATATAATCATAAAAGAGGCTTGCTCATCGATGGCACTTCATCAATGTGAGTCAGGTGGGTCACCGGGTTAAGGCGTTGGCCTCATGATTGGAAGGTTGTGGGTTCGAACCCAGGCTGTGGCTATGTAGTGTTGTGTCCTTGGGCAAGGCACTTCACCCTACTTGCCTCAGGGAGGATGTCCCCATACTTAATGTAAGTCGCTTTGGATAAAAGCGTCTGCTAAATGAGGTATTATTATTATTATTATTACTTAACGAGGTGTGGGACGTCAGCGGCAGAGGAGAGGTCGAGTGGGCGGAGCTAGACAGAGATCCCAGAGCCACTTTTCCATCGTGGTTCGAGGGCAAACATGGCTGGTTTGTTGTATGGCGCTGAAACCAAGGCGTTTTTTTGTGTGTGGTGACTTCGAACACGTGTTATGTAACACTTGGAAGAAAAAAAGGGGGGAGGAGGAAGAGTTTCGATTTGCTGGCTTGCTTCTCTCTACAAAATGCCTTCAGTGCACCATTTGAGGAGGTATGGGGCAAGACCCCGCCCTTTTTAGGACGTAGGAAAGGAAGGGGGGGTGGGGGGGAGGGGGGCAGGCCGTGTTGGGTTTCCTGTCCCATCCCCGCCTTCCCCCCACAGCTGGGGTCGTGAGGGTCACCGAAGAGGCCCCGCCCCCCCCTCCTCCGCCCCAAGTAACCTCCCTCTACCCTCCCCCCACCTCCCTCGATCTCCGTGTCACAGGCTCAGCATGCAGGAAGTGCTAACCACCCCCCCCCCCCCCCCTTCCTCCCTCCCACCAATTCTCTAGAGAGGTGGTTGTTCTAAATGGAGGAGCTCTCTGGAATCCCCTTCCCACTGTGCACGCACACGTAAACGCAAGTGAACGCGCGTTCACACCTACACACACACACACAGAAAGAAACACCCACCCCCACACACACACACACCTCTCCTCTCTTGATCCCTGCTACCCTTCCCCCTTAACGCCACATCCTGCAAAAATACCCCCGACACACGCCCACTTAACACACGAGCGTGCGCGTTTTCACACTCTCTTCACTCAACAAGGGGTTAAGTGCGAGAGCGCATGCTTCATCTCCCATTATGTCTGGGGCTAACTTAAAACAATGCTCTGCTATGCTTTTCGGTCACATGCTGTCAGCTAGCCTCATGCTAGCACCGCAGATATGCTAAAGGGAAGAAAGGCCATCGATTTATTGATGTTTATACCCTAGCTGCTGGTCTGGAGCCTTAGTTCTCTAATACTGGAGATCCTTTCATGTTAAAAGTCTGGCAGAGGTTCTGGAGCATGGGACTACAGTAAGAATCAGTGTGTGTGTGTGTGTGTGTGTGTGTGTGTAGCTCTTCCCTCCCTCCCTCCCCCCTCCCATCCTCCATGTCCCCCATTGAAGAGAGAGTGCTCAATCATTAATCTGGAGCCTGGAGACTGACAGCAATCATATTTGTAACACACACACGCACACACACACACCTCCTCACACTCAAGATCTGGTTCCAAGGCCCGGCCCCCCTTCCAGTACAACAGTAGGACCCCCCCCCCCCCACCCCCCCACACCGCACACTTTTAATGGACCCTGGACCTGGTCCAGCAGCGGACCCCGGCCTGTTACGTAACATGGCGGTCCGCTCGGCACAGTGACCAACCAAAGCGACTGCTTCAGTCTGCAGCACACTGTGTCCTGGCTTCCAGAACCTTCTACATGTGGACATGCTGTTCCTGCAGCAGACTGTGTTCTGGCTTCCAGAACCTTCTACATGTGGACATGCTGTTCCTGCAGCAGACTGTGTTCTGGCTTCCAGAACCTTCTACATGTGGACATGCTGTTCCTGCAGCAGACTGTGTTCTGGCTTCCAGAACCTTCTACATGTGGACATGCTGTTCCTGCAGCAGACTGTGTTCTGGCTTCCAGAACCTTCTACATGTGGACATGCTGTTCCTGCAGCAGACTGTGTTCTGGCTTCCAGAACCTTCTACATGTGGACATGCTGTTCCTGCAGCAGACTGTGTTCTGGCTTCCAGAACCTTCTACATGTGGACATGCTGTTCCTGCAGCAGACTGTGTTCTGGTTTCCAGAACCTTCTACATGTGGACATGCTGTTCCTGCAGCAGACTGTGTTCTGGCTTCCAGAACCTTCTACATGTGGACATGCTGTTCCTGCAGCAGACTGCACACAAACAGGTTCTGATTCTTGTATTTTTTTTTGGGGGGGGGGAAGGGGGAGGGTTAAACAAACCAGTTTTTGCTCGTGTGTTAACGCTGTCAACTCTTCCTCGCTCTGCCAAGGTCTATTTTGGTTTTGGACCTCTGCTGGGCCAGTTCAGTTCATGGTTTGTGGCTGAACGTCAGCCTGCGTTCTGCTGGGATAGCTGTTCCTGACTCCAACTCTTATCGTGTTGAACTGAGACCAGGGGGTCGTTTATTGTTTCTAAGCTCTGTCCTAAAATCAGCTTGAGAGGCAGGATAATGCAGCTGAGCTAAGTAATAAGCTACAGGAAGTGCTGGTCCCAGATCAGTAAATCGGCATGAGAGGAAAGGCATCCGGTTTCAGTCCTGCCAAGGAAACACCTCGTCTGTGAGTGTGTGTGTGTGAGTGTGTGTGTGTGAGTGAGTGTGATGTAGAAAGGCCTTATAAGGCATTGGCAGACCAGGGAAGAGAGGGGGGGTGAGAGTCATGCACACCACTGCCAAAGACTGAACCAGCCTTTCTTTCTCTCTCTTTCTGAATCTCCATATTCTTTCTATCTCCTCTCACAATCAATCTATTATGTCTTAACAACCATCTGGCATCTCCTCATTTTCCTCTTGCCATTTTTCGACGTAATCCTTTCTTCCATTTTGAACTTCTTTTTTTCCCCCTCCTCTATCACTATTAGTGTTTTTTTGCTCATTTCTGATTACTTTTGAACTTCTACGCAAGGACCGTACTTGGATCTTAGAACAGTGAGACTTTATATAGTACATTTAATACAAGAACTGTGGTTCAAGGTGCTTGAATCTTAAGTCCTTCACAAAACAACAGGCTTCGCAAAGTAACCTTCCCTCAGTCCTGCTCTCATGTCTCTCCGTCTCCCTCTGAGCCCCCTCCCCCCCCCCACCCATCCCCCCCCCCCCCCCCCCCCCCCACCCATCCCCCTCCCCAGACCTCCCCGCCTTTTAACCCCGTTCTTCCCTCCCTCCCCTCCTCCGTACAGCCCGCAGTCGAGTGTGTTCTCTGCAACCGCTGGGACGGGGAACGAAAACGCAACTTAGCTGACAACTCTGGCGCCATGACGCACACACGCACGCACACACACCTAGCGCATGCACACACACACACCTAGCGCATGCACGCACACACACCTAGCGCATGCACGCACACACACCTAGCGCATGC
Source organism: Protosalanx chinensis (assembly GCA_030340685.1). Taxonomy (NCBI): domain Eukaryota; kingdom Metazoa; phylum Chordata; class Actinopteri; order Osmeriformes; family Salangidae; genus Protosalanx; species Protosalanx chinensis. The sequence goes on from CM059340.1 coordinate 3,228,849, forward strand.
ACGCACACACACCTAGCGCATGCACTCACACACACCTAGCGCATGCACGCACACACACCTAGCGCATGCACTCACACACACCTAGCGCATGCACGCACACACACCTAGCGCATGCGCATGCACGCACACACACCTAGCGCATGCACGCACACACACCTAGCGCATGCACACACATACACCTAGCGCATGCAGACTCAGATTTTTGTAAACACTTAGTTCCTTTTTACTATTTAAACTTTATTGATCGCAGGAACGGAAACCGATCGGACTGTTAATAATCTCTTTCTTTGCTTTGATGTTCATGTTTTTCGACGGACACGTTTAACGGTTTTAATCTCTTCGCATGCAATTTAGCGCAGCTTTCAATGTCATCTTTATAGATTAGTCTATGTAATCCTTGTTTATTTTAACACCTAGAAAGGTTGGATGCTTTAAGGTCAAAAGGCTGAGGCTGCTGCACCCGCTAATGGACCAGTCAGCAGAGAGGAAAGCAGGGGATGAGTTGAGGGAGGGGAGGGAGGGGAAGGAGGGGAGGGAGGGGAGGGAGGGGAGGGAGGGAAAGGAGGGGAGGGAGGGGAGGGAGGGGAGGGAGTGAGGGAAAGGAGGGGAGGGAGGGAGGGGAGGGAAAGGAGGGGAGGGAGGGAGGGAAAGGAGGGGAGGGAGGGAGGGGAGGGGGGGAGGGAGGGGAGGGAGGGGGGGAGGGGGGAGAGGGGGGGGAGGGGGGGAGTATCGGAGGGGGGAGGAGACGGCCAGCGTACAAACCAAGGAAGTCCAGGCACTTCCTGAATGTCTCAACTAGCGAGGCTGATCCAAGATCAGTCTTTCCTGTTTTTAGTCCACCTCCTTGGCCATCAGGAAGCAAAAAATAGCACACTGATTCCAGATCAGTCTCTTTAAAACCAAGGTCAATGTACTCTGTATAGAGAGACTAAGATACAGGTAAAGGCTCTGGAACTGACCTCGGTCAGATTTCCTTATATATACAGTAAGGCCCAGAAATATTTGGACAATGACACAATTCTTTTTATTTTAAATGTTTACAAAAACATCTTCAGAATACAATTATATAAACTTAAATATGGGTGTGCAGACTCTCAGCTATAATTTGAGAGTATTCACATCCAAATTGGAGAAACGGTTTAGGAATTACAGCTCTTTAATATGTAGCCGCCTCTTTTCAAGGGACCAAAAATAATTGGACAATTATTACTGAAAAAAAGAAAAAAGGCTGCATGGGCTCTTCCCTCGTTAACCTGACAGTAATTAAGCAGTTAAAAGGTTGATTCCAGGTGTGGCGTTTGCATTTGGAAGCTGTTGCTGTGACACACAATATGTAGTCAAAGGAGCTCTCAATGGAGGTGAAACTGACCATCCTGAGGCTGAAAGAAGAAATCCATCAGAGGAATCAACAGTTTGGTACATTCTGAGAGAAAAAAGAGTGCACTGGTGAGTTTGGGAACTCAAAAAGGCCTGGAGGTCCACGGAAGACAACAGTGGTGGATGATTACAGAATCCTTTCCATGGTGAAGAGAAACCGCTTCACAACATCAAGTGAAGAACACTCTCCAGGAAGTAGGTGTATCAGTATCTCAGTCTAAAGAGAAGACTTCATGAGTGTAAATACAAAGGATTCACCACAAGGTGCAAACCATTAATCAGCCTCAAAAATAGAAAGGCCAGAATTGACTTAGCCAAAAACACCTGAAGAAGCCAGCCCAGTTCAGGAACAGCATTCTTTGGACAGATGAGACTAAGATCAAGCTGTACCAGAATGATGGGAAGAAGAAAGTTTGGAGAAGAATTGGAACAGCTCATGATCCAAAGCACACCGCATCTTCCTGTAAAACATGGTGGGAGGCAGTGTGATGGCATGGGCATGCATGGCTTCCAATGGTGCTGGGTCACTTGATGATGTGAGCGAACCAGCCGGATGAATTCTGAAGTTTATAAGGGATATACTGTCTGCCAAGATTCTGCCGAATGCAGCAAAGTACAGACGGTGCTTCACAGTACAGATGGACAATGATCCAAAACATACTGCAAAAGCAATCCAGGACTTTTTTTTTTAAAGCAAAGAAGTATAGAATTCTGCAGTGGCCGAGTCAATCACCAGATCTCAACCCGATCAAGCATGCTCACTTCCTCAAGACATAACTTATGGCAGAAAGACCCACAAACAAGCAACAACTGTAGACAGCTGCAGTAAAGACCTGGCAAAGGAACCCTAATGAGGAGACCCAGCGTTTGGTGATGTCCATGGGTTGGCAGTCATTGCCTGCAAAGGATTCTCGACAAAATATTGAAAGTAACATTTTACTTAGGGTTATATTTATTTTGGCCAATTACTTTTGAGCCCCTGAAATGAGGAGCGTTTGTATAAAATAGCTACAATTCCTACATGTTTAATCAAATGTTCAACCCCTGGAATTAAACCTTAAAGTCTGCACTTCGATTCCATTGTAGTTTGTTCATTTCAAATCCAATGTGGTGGCATTCAGAGCCCAAATCATGAAGATTGTGTCACTGTCCCAAATATTTCTGGGCCAAACTGTATCTGTGTACACCTATCAAATAATGCAGGATCAGATCAATTTCACATGTTCATTATTTTCACCAACACTGACGGAACGCAACTGAGGATGAGGGATGAATTCCGTGTATTTGGTGATTTGGTGAGATCGAGAGTTTGGTAAACTTGTTATGTTGTTTATGCAAGTCCAAATGTTCGCGCTAATGCTAGTTATCTGAATAACCGTTAATACTGTATGTACACACACCAGACAACTATTCAGCTTGTTGTTCTCTATTCTATTGTTATTATTATAACATGCCTTTCAAGATGAAAAGATGACTTATAGTCCAGTGCAACTAATATATTATTTGTTCTTATTTTTTTTCCTGGTGTGATTTATACTCCCAGCAGTTTGTGTGGGTGTTCTGTTGGTTCTGGACTGACGAGCAGGTGTCTGGTGCTCTTCAGCCTGAGTGAAGCACTGTGTTAGGTACCTTGACATCAAAGTTGCAGTCGAAGCGCTTGATGAGCACGATGAAGGCGCCGGTCAGGTTATCCCGCAGGGGCGGAGGGTCGATGGGCTCGCAGGCGTTCTCGGGCCGCGCGCCAACCAGGAAACCCTGCGGATGTGACGTCACAGAGCGGAATGCGTCACGCCACTCGGGAAATTATGTTATGGAAATCACTGCATTTACGGGTCATGCATTTAATTATATGGAGGCTGTTGAAAACCTTTCTTGGTAACCCAGAATAGGGATTTGATTCAAATCCAAAGATGAAAAGCGTACATAAGCAGGAGATCAAAAAATGCCTCAGGGCATGACAATCTAATCATCCGCTGGTCTTGAGTCACATGAGATGGGGGGAGGGGAGGGTATTTGTGTACAAGATGACTTTCTCATAGCCTCTCTCCCATAACCCCAAACCCTTTTTTCAGTTCAATCTTTCTTTTCCTCGTTTTTTCCTAATCAGAAAAATGGAGTGACAAGCAAAAAAGTATAGAACCCCCCACCCCTCCCCACCCCTCCCCCCCAGAAATGCTGAACTATTGCTTTTAGTACCGTAGGTCATTAGCATTGAGCTATAGCTATATACTGTATTTAAACGCCTATCCATTTCCTTGTATTAATAGTGTGTGTGTGTGTGTGAGGCGGACTGGTAGATGGGCAGGAATAGTCGCAGGGTGACTGTGCAGTTAGCAGTGAGCTGTGGTCTGGTGAGTTCTCGTCACTCTGACCTCCTCCCAGCTGCTCCGCCAGCCAGCAAGCAGAGACACAGACGACTCAGCGCTCTGGACACACACACATCCGGTAGCAGGGTGTGTCTCCCCTCAGAGCTAGGATGAGTGGCGTGCGTGTCATGTGGCGCAGTCGGTCTAGCAATCAGAAGGTACCCGGTTCGAACTTCGGCTATGTCAACATGACGTTGTGTCCTTGGGCAAGGCACTCCACCCTACTTGCCTCAAGGAGAATGACCCTGTACTTGCTGTGAGTCGCTCTGGATAAGAGCGTCTGCTAAATGAATAAATCTAACCTTTTTCTCTGGTAGTCCCCCATGAACTTATTTGACCCTTAAATAACACTTCACACACCGTGAAAAACCACAGGCCATTTTCTATACAAACCCCAAACTTTAAAACTACAGCAGCTACCGTAAAAGCTTGTTGTTCCCTATAATCGTCTCCGCTATGGGGGGTGGGGCTACTTGGGCCGCATCTAATTCAGCAGCATCTTGCGATGAGCCTGTTTCGAACTAAAAAAAGTCCTTCCTCGGAATCTCCTCGGCTGCATTCTGGTAGAGCCTGCTTGCAAATGACATCACTGTGCTACTGCCTCACATTTCACCTGGCCTCGAAATATACTCCAACAGCGCCCCCTGTTGGCCAGCCTCACAAGGACAGCAGCTCCCCCTACTGCCGCTGGCTGCATGGCCATACAGAACGTAGCCTAGTCCAGTTCCTATTGGATTAAACACCATCACCCCCCCCCCCCCCCCCACTCTGTACTGAATAAACAGTTACCTGAAACAGTTGGCAAAACGAGCCGTTCATATCAGGATCGTGAATGTAGTGCAGAGGTCACTCCCACTCAGGAGGAAGTGCTGCCTCGATTTCACGAGGACAATCTCTTGTCACACTTCAACATGGTGACAGCATTTCCAAGAGAGAGTCAGTGTGACCGGGTGATTGAGTAATGGTTTCACGCTAACCTACTTGGATGGGGTAGAGTGGTGTGATCATTGCTCACTGAAAGGTGTAGGGGGAAGGAGAGAGAGGGACAGAGAGAGAGAGAGAGGGACAGAGAGAGAGAGGGACAGAGAGAGAGAGGGACAGAGAGAGAGAGGGACAGAGAGAGAGAGAGGGACAGAGAGAGAGAGGGACAGAGAGAGAGAGAGAGAGAGGGACAGAGAGAGAGAGGGACAGAAAGAGAGAGAGAGAGGGACAGAGAGAGAGAGGGACAGAGAGAGAGAGAGGGACAGAGAGAGAGGGACAGAGAGAGAGAGGGACAGAGAGAGAGGGACAGAGAGAGAGAGAGAGAGAGGGACAGAAAGAGAGGGACAGAGAGAGAGAGAGGGACAGAGAGAGAGAGGGACAGAGAGAGTGAGAGGGACAGAGAGAGAGACAGAGGGACAGAGAGAGAGAGAGGGACAGAGAGAGAGTGAGGGACAGAGAGAGAGAGAGACAGAGAGTCAGAGAGACAGAGAGAGAGTGAGAGGGACAGAGAGAGAGGGACACAGAGAGAGAGAGAGGGACAGAGAGAGAGAGGGACAGAGAGAGAGAGGGACAGAGAGAGAGAGAGGGACAGAGAGTGAGAGAGAGGGACAGAGAGAGAGAGAGAGGGACAGAGATTTTCTGGTAGTCCTACTTGATTCAAGTCAGTATGTTACTATGTAGTCTGTGTATGACTTAGTCGTGATATAAAACCAAATTATATATCATGAGGATCCTTCTATTTTTATGTGTAGGTTCATCTCAATCCCACTTCATACTACGGTATCCAGACTGGGATGCGGTCCGAATTAGGATTACAGTGGATATGTGTTCTCATCGTTCTGCTGTATGATCAAAAGCATCAGTTGGGGGTTAATATTTAAATCATGAAGAGGCCTTTCAAAGAAATCTCGAGCTCAACAACACAGCTAGTGGCTGGTTACTGGGTCATCATAAAATCATGGCCAGGCATCGAGCCAATGTCTGACAGGGAATCAGGAGAAGTAGGCCACGAAAACATTTCCTGTGAGGCTCCGCAAAGAAGAAAAAAAAAACATATTCTATCAGAGAACGACAGGAAAATGCAGAGTTGGCAAAACCAGGTAACATAAGGTAAAGCGTATTAACTACTAGACAAACGTATTAACTATGTTAATGAATCACGTTCATGTAAAAAAAATTATATGACTAGAAAGTGTCTGTTCAGGTTGTTTGGCTGTTAAAAGCTGTCGAACAATACCAACTGTCGCCGACGGTAATCCCACTCTGCTAACCTGTCCTATCTGTCCTATCTGTCCTAGCTCCCAGTCCGAGTCAAGGCCTCAACCTTGCCCCTGCATCGGGTCAGAGAAAGATCCTCTGTTATAGCCAAGGCCACATCCACAGACAAATCTCAGCTGCTTGCAGTTTCCTGCTTGTGACAGGAAATGACAACGTGCTTCCAGTTCCCTTTCAAAAACAAGGCACCGTTTCTTTCGGCCATCGCCACGCCAACACAGACTTCCAAAGGCCACGCAGGAAATCTCCTGGCGTGTATCAGGCCCAGAGCTTAAACAGGCTTGGATCAAAACTGTCTGCCAAACTTTTGTGGCTTTAATTACTTGCTGGATTACTTCCTTTGAAAATAATTAGCCAATGGTGAATGAGAGGCTGCTCTGTGTCTACAGATAAGCAAAACAATCAGCAGAACCACCCTTATCACATGCTGATGTCTTTGAAGACTGGGCAGGGACACAGATTTCTCACAGGACCGCTTTCAAGGCCTCGTCACACAGTGCTCGCGTACAGAATACGCCTGTTTGGCTGATCCTGCCAAATAAACATCATTAAAGGAGGGAAAAACTGTGGTTTACTGAAGAAAGGGGAAGCAGGTTGTTAACCCTTTGGGGTAAATTGCACAACATAAAAAGATACTGTGCTTGGCAGGCAGTGGCATCTGAATATTCTCGTACTTGATTTCTGTATTTTGTACTCTACTGTATCTTCTGTACTTTATATTTTAACCTGTTATTCTGAGTGCTGTACTGTACCCTGCTGCTGTTGTAGACTGCAATTTTCCCTCTGGGGAACAAATAAAGGAATATTTTTTATCGTTCTTATACTGATGAAAAGTTTTCCTTTAGGGACATGCAGGCTAGTTTATCCAAACTTAACAAACGATTCTGTGCTCTTTTGAAATAGGACGTCCCCCCCAAGATTCTCCTGGTTCATGATGTTGTGCGAAAAAAACATAAACATGACAGAGTACTTGTGATGTCATGAGGTTGGGTTGAGGTTGGGAAAAGGGAGGGAGGGAGGGGGGGGGGCGGACCTAGAAGACAGTGAAGACCGAAGAGAAAACAATACGACATTTGTTCCTGAATGTTCTGAAGACTCTAGCCAAGGGATAAACCTGAACTTCTACTGCCATCTTGGACTGTTTCTATGGTCATGCAGGCACACGCAAACAAGTCCGAACTACCTCGTGATTCCACATCAGGCTGCAGGGCTGTGATGAAGATTTGTGGCAAACTTCGGGAGATCTATTAAGGGCAGCTCTATTAAAGGTTTGCCTAATATAGTCGCTGGGTTGGTTACAGAGGGCTGATCTTCGTGAGAGCACCTGTGACTGTTGGATCACTCAAAGCAAGGTGGTGGGCTGTGTAAGATTGCACAGGATATGATGTCTCACTCCTTGTCTTTATCTACCATTCTTCAGAGGCAGAAAGTGGACCTAACCCAGTTCCGCACGGAAGAATGAGGGGGGAGGAAGCCGGCTTGTTGGGATTGTAACGCAGCCAGTTGCAGATTCCAGGGTCAAGACAGATTAGGTGCCCTTAGCTGGCCTTGAGGGGCAGAGGAGGGTCTGAATGGTGGGAGAGGGTCAGCAGAGGGTCAGCAGGTGTTCACAGGCCAAATGCATACTCGCTGCATCTGACGAATAAACTCAGAAACCTGACCTGACTGCGACCACAACCACTGAACATCCACAGCCTTCAATCCGGAGGATCGGACCGTGACATCAGACCGAACCCCTTTGGACGCTGGCCTTTCCGAGGGGGCTTTCCAAAAGGTTTCTAGGGAGGTGGGCAAACTTCTGGGCCAGGCTCCAGTAAGGAGGGGAGAGGGGAGGGGGAGGAAAAGGAGAGGAGGGGGGGGGGGGTGACACAAAAAGGGAGCCAGAGGGGTTCAGCCAGAGCGAGGACGAGTGTGGAGACGGACAAAGGAAGCTAACAAGTGAGTGAGAGAGAAAGAGAGAGGGATTGCGAGAGACAAGCAGAAAGAGGGAAAAAACTGCACCAGTCACTCAAGTTTCATAGCCCATGCATGGATCTTACGTAACGCTGGCATGGGGTGCACGTCCCTGCAAGCACGGTGACAGATGTGACCCTTTGCCAGATCGAAGGTGAGACCTAACTCCCCGGTTAGCAGTGCCCTGTCAAGATGCTATTCCACACGGACACCAGCACACCCTTCTGTGTAGAGCACTCTGTCACAGCAGCAGTTGGTGGCACTGGTCACGGGGGACTATAAATGGCTCAGTACGTTGTGTTTGTCAGAAAATGTAAAAAAAAGAAAATAGGATAAATACATTTTGTTTGTTAAAACCCAGCAACCTTGCTAGGTAAGGGTTTTTTCAAATGAATGGTCATTATCAGGCTTCCACAGAGCTTGATAATAACCCCTTCATTTGATTCAGGTGTGCTGGACCAGGGAAACATCTAAAACCTTCAGGACACCAGCTCTCGAGGACCTGAATTGCCCACCCCTGCAATAGAGGGTGTAGAGCTGGTCCAGTGTTCCGCAACCTAGGATGAAAACCACACGGCTCCTCCTGAATCCGAGGTTCGACTATCGGCCGGATTCTCCTCTCCAGTACCCTGGCGTAGACCTTACCGGGGAGGCTGAGGAGTGTGATTCCTCTGTAATTGGAACACATCCTCCGGTCCCCCTTCTTAAATAGGGGAACCACCACCCCGGTCTGCCAATCCATAGGCACTGTTCCAGACCGCCATGCAATGTTGCAGAGGTGTGTCAACCAGGACAGTCCTACAACATCCAGAGACCTTAGGTACTCAGGACAGATCTCGTCCATCCCCGGAGCCTTACCACCAAGGAGCCCATCGACTACCTCAGTGACTTCAGCCCGGGTCCCCAGTCTCTGCTTCCTCCTCAGGAAGACATGACGGCAGGATTGAAGAGATCCTCAAAGATCACCCTTCTCCAGGTGTCATTTCCCACATGGGCGTTGAAGTCCCCCAGCAGAACAACAGAGTCCTCAGTCGGTGCACTGTTCAGTACCCCTCCCAGGGACTCCAAGAAGGCTGGATACTCTAAACTGCTGTTCGGCCTGTAGGCCGCCACAACAGTGAGAGACCTCTCGTTCACTGGGGTAAACTCCAACACGTGGCGACTGAGCTGTGGAGCTATAAGCAAACCCACACCAGCCCGCTGCCTCTCCCCGCCAGGAACGCCAGAGAAAAGGAGAGTCCAGCCTCTCTCAAGGATAATGGTTCCAGGGCCCAAACTGTGCGTGGAGGCGAGGCCGACTATATCTAGCCGGTGGAGTCTGCACAAGCTCAGACTCCTTCCCCGTCAGTGTGGTGACATTCCATGGCCCCTGCGCTAGAGACTGTGTCCGCGGCCTTGGAACATGCCCCTGACCGCTGCCCAAAGCACACTGCACCGGCCCCTTATGGTCCTTCCTGCGGGTAGTGGGCCTGCAGGAAGGTGGTCCCACGTCGCCTTTTCGGCCTGAGCGTACGAGCTCCCACTCGGGGCCTGGCTTCAGGGTGGGGCCCCAGGACCGCCGATCCGGGCGACGTAATGGAATTAGTTTTCTTGGTCCTCATAGGAGTTTTCTGAACCACTCTTGGTCTGGCTAATCACCTAGGACCTGTTTGCCTTGGGAGACATAGCTCCTAGGATCATCCAAGCACTCAAACCCCCTACAAATCTACCGTAGCAAAAGACAAACTTCTAAGCCCGCCATTGTGTTTCTCGCACGCTCACCCAAACACATGTTCAGCGCACGCCGCCCAAATTGGCGTGCGAGAAACACAATGGCGGGTTTAGAAGCCCAGACGTAACTCATTCCCAGAGCCAGCTGTGTGGGGGTCGACAGTGAGTGGGCACCTCGACAACATGAGCTCATCAAAGAACACTACTGTGATGTAGCCTACTGGACCTCAAGCTAAGCTAATGGAGGACTGAACTAATGACCAACACACAGCTTTAAAACAAAAAAGGGTGTAGGGAGGAGCCGTTTGGAGGAGGGCTTTAGCGTATCGGGTTTGTAATTGGTAGATTTTTTTTTCTGATTGAAGAAGTTTAAAAACACACTTTCACATTTCTTCTTTCTTCTATCACACCAAAGCAGTAAGGAAAGTTCTGGAAAGTTTCTCCTTAACTCAGTTTAATATGTTCTACTGAAAATGTTGTTATAAATAACTGACAAGATATGGGTTTGAAGTCATTTGTAGGAATTTGACAAGTGTATTCACCTAGGTGACAGTGAGTGAGACTGTGAGACCTTGACAAAGTTTAGACATCTAGTGCCCACCTTTAATCCGTCGCTTGGCAACCGGTACCCAAATCGTGCCGGCAGGTCATCGAAGTTCCCCGTTTTGTTGTCAAATGAGTACTGGAAGAGAAACAAAAAGATTACTTCACAGAAACTATCATCAAATACCCTGGAAAACAAACTGCCAACCAGTGTGGGTTCATTTATGGGAGAGGTGGGTTGCAAGGTGGTCGGTTGTAAATAAATAAATAATAAATAGTCATTTAGCAGACGCTTTTATCCAAAGCGACCTTACAGTAAGTACAGGGACATTCTCCCAGAGGCAAGTAGGGTGAAGTGCCTTGCCCAAGAACACAACATCACATTGCTACAGCTGGGGTTCGAACTCACAACCTTCCGCTCAGTTGTACTAGCTTTTTTTTCTAATTTGTCAATTGGCTAAAGTAAAACCTGTACTTTCGCGGCATCACTTTGAGATCCTAGTTCATGCTTTTATCATTAACCACCTAGATTATTGTAATGCACTTTATGTTGGTCTTAACCAAAAATCTCTTGAGCGGCTACAACTTGTACAGAATGCGGCCGCTCGCCTCTTGACCAGAACCAAAAAGCAAACACCTGTTTTAAAGTCCTTTGCACTGGCTCCCTGTCTTTTATCGCATTGATTTTAAAATCCTTTTATTTGTTTTTAAATGTCTTCACGGACTTGCTCCTCATTATCTGTCAGACCTGATTCAGCCCTACGCCCCTGTGCGCTCACTAAGGTCAGCAGATCACTCCTTATTCGTGGTCCCAAAATCAAGGAGGAAACTTAGAGGGGATCGCTCCTTCTCTGTCGCGGGTCCAAAACTATGGAATCCGCTGCCCCTGCACCTTAGACGGGCAGAGTCCATATCCGTCTTGAAGTCGGCTCTAAAGACTTATCTTTTTACCTTAGCCTTTCGGTGATGTGTTGACTTTTTACCGTGTACAGTGTGTCTCTATTTGTTGCGTTTTTACTAATATTGTTATGTACTGCACTCTGGTCAACTGTGCCCAGAGTGCAGTACATTAAAATATTAGTAAAAACGCAACAAATAGTGCTCAGGATCGCCTGTTTTCCTCTTCAGTTTGTCTGTATGTTAACTGATATTGTCTGTCTGTGTGTGTGTGTGTGTGTGAACTCACAGCAGAGATGTCGGCCTCCACAGGCAGCAGGTTGAGGAAAGCGAAGAGCTGCACGGTGAAGATGGTGTAGATCTGCGTGGCGGACAACATCAGCATCCCCAAGGAGAGCAACATCTTTGCATCCCGCTGTGCCAGTCAGCCACACAGAGTGCCCGGCAACAGACCCCGTTCACACCTGGGACACCAACACACAGCGAGGGAAACACACACGTGAGGGGAATATCAAATGGGTTTATAATAAAAATTACTTACATTTTTTTTAAGTACAAGGACATCCCCCATGAGACAAAAAGGGTGAAGTGCTTTGCCCAAGGCCACAACATCACAGCCGGGATTCGAACTCACAAACTTCCGATCACAAGGCCAACACCTTACCCGCTGAGCCATCTGACTCCACAGGGTATCCTACTATAGTTCAGTCTGGTGAAGGAGTGAGGTAATATTCCTTTCTCAGCTCTCGTCCTCCAATTAAACCAACAGGGTGGGGAATGTGGCGCTAACCGAAGGCAAACGGACGCTCTAATGGCAGGCTGGAAGTAGAGAGAGTGCGAGAGTGGGCGAGCGAAGAGACGTTTGGCCTTTTCCCAGTCATTTTCATTAGTGCTCCATTCCCCAGCACACATTACCCACCCATCATGAGGCCTGTCAGGGCTCGGCCCGCTCCCCTGCCCCCCTCTCATACACATTCACCAGAGTGCATGGCCCTCCTCTCTGCCTTACTGCCTCACTGCCCACTGCAGTTTGTTTGAAGTCAGAGACTGTTCGCTCCCGAGGCAGACCTTATAAACCCAGAGTCTGTTCTGTCTGTGTGTGACCTAAGCAGAGTCATGTTGGGTACTAAAGCCTGACATTTCACTGGTCCTCTCATGAGGTGAGAAAGCCTTTACACACACAGCTTAAACTAAATGAGTATTTAAAATGAGTATTTAAACTGCAATATTTTTCATATAACACCAGGACTCACAAGACTAATGCTCTTAGCCAATGCACAATATCATGGAAACCGCCTTAGTTATTATGTCACACAGCCAGGGCAGTTAAGAGCATAAATACTACAGGACAGTTTAGATGAAACAAGTTCCGTGGTCATTGTGCTGTTGTTTAGTCATTACGAATTCCTACTTAACTATTTCTGTGACCGAAACTGAAAACCACACATGCATGTGGGGCTGAGGTCATTTGCTATGATTAGAACTGTGCTAGAACCACGTCTATTACTGTCACCTCAGAACAAAAGTAACAATCTGCGACAACAATGTGGTCTGGAGGTCAATTTACCAATCCAGAAGGTTCCATTCCGCATAGATCCTGATCTTGATGTTGCCAGACTAGAATAATAATAACACCTCACTAAGCAGACACTTTATCAGTACAGGAACAATCCCCTGAGGGAAGTAGGGTGAAGTACATTACCGAAGGACACAAACTCACAACCTTCTGATCATGAGGCCAATGCCTTAACCAGCTGAGCCATCTGCCTCCCTATAAACTTAAGAATGGGGTCAAGATCACACCTTGCTAAACTGCTTAACAGTAGAAATATAAGCAAATCAAATCTTTATTGCTTCAATGACATAAGACTTTATGTCCTATTCCACAATGTGGGTTGGCCAAACATCTGCATCCTCGCTGCCAATCAACATCATTGCACATCTGCACTCAGCAGAGATTTAGATGATATAAGAGGGTCTGCCACCCACTCCATGCCTAATGTCTTGCCTCAGTGACAACACTGTCGTCCATGCTTTATTCAACTAATGCTTGTCCTTTCACTTGAGAGGGTGGAGGTGGTTTTAAATGAGTGCACGTCTGCAATTATGACACATTCTGTCGCCTGCAACGACATGTAACCCTAAATATTGGTATTAGAATAAATCCTGGGTCGCCTGTTCACCATGCAATCTCCGGGACGGCTGCTATGAAATATGCTTTCTTCGCAGCCAAAAAGGTATGCCACGAAGTAAAAAAAAAAGAAAAAAATATTTAAAAAAGATTACAATGATCCGGTCAGCCCTGTCTGAACCCTTATGGCCGGCCTGTACGTGTCCAATATGCAACCATTACATTCAACTTAATATATTCAACTGCGATTGACGACTATGAAGACACTGTGGAATACTTGTCCAGATAAAAAAAATAGGCATATCTATAAATATAAATTAAAGTATAAATACACATATACAAATACGCCATTCTGATTCAGCTCCCTTTCTAGTTATCTATACATAAGGCCCCATTTACTACACCTCGATGGCATGGCAACATGACAGTGCTTGAATGTGTACTGTACAACACAAGTGTATATTTACCAGCCTTCATGTTACATGCATGTCTAGATCGTTTGAAGTATGCATTACTAATACTGCGCATCAGGGCAGTATTACTGCTTATTACCGCGTATTGGATCTAGTGTTACTACCAAGGATGAATTAATCACACTGATTGTGGGCCCTTACCTTTATATCCAACGTTCTTACTTGTAAATAAACTACAACGACTACGGACACTGCAATCGTTTATTTGTATTTTTTTATTTGAGCCCCAATCTGTGAGAACTTCATGCCGTTTTCTTGACAGAATGTCAACAGTAATCCTGTCGCGAGCTTCTTCATGTGAGCTCCAACTTCCTCTCTCTGCACGCGCCCCCATCGATGTCCTGGCTGGTGATTGGAAGATGGAGACGTCAATCAAACCGTTCCGGAAGCGTCTCGTGGGTAAACATTATCCACGTGATGCATTTATGAAAACAATCGCTCGCGTTCATTTCTAGAGTGAAATAATAATAACCAAATACATTCAATAGATTGTTTATAGACTATTCAAAATGCGCTTTTTTTGTGATTTCCTTGCCAGCTTTAAGGGGAAAAGGATGCAGATTCCTCGCTTAAACTCTAACGCCCCCTGTAGCAAGTTTATGGGAAACTTTTTAGATCTTCGGTTTCAAGACTCGGTTTTTCTTAAAATGATGTCAGTTTGATAATAAGAAAACTATTTTGTGAAAAACACAACTTACTAAACAAACAAACAAAAGTCGTCAAGTCCCATAAATTAATAGTCAGATTTTATAAAGAAACACAGACATTTTAAAAGGTTACATGCAAATAAGCAAAACCCTCTTAAAGCTTTACAGTATAATAAAGTCGATCAAAGTACCGTGGTGGTTTCAACTGTCCTTCAGCTGTTAAGTTTCCCTCCGTACTTTGGATAAAAGCCAGTTCATGTGAACCCAATGCCTCCATCGATGTGAATAACCCATTTTGAAAATGTATTTCCATTATTATTATATAATATAATATTATTATCATTCATTATTATCTTTGATGTTCTGTCATTATGATAGCAAGACCTCCTAGCCTTGCACCAATTTTTCAGTCTTGTGAATTATCTTAAGGTAAAAAACCTAAAGTCCAATCATTGTTCTTTTTTCTTTTGCCAGCTATGTTGCCATAGAAACTTAACTTATTCATATGACCTGAAATAGAAAAACCTTATCTCATGAAAATTCAATAGAAAATGTTCTGCTTCAAAGAGCAATGTTACCTCAGAAACCCAAACCTATAAAGACAGTGTACAATATTGAATCAAATTGTCCACATTGTCAACAAGAACAAAATAATTAATGGATTGATTTACTTGGTGTATCAGTGGGTACATTTCCTGTACCTCCCAGTAGTTCTCTAGCATTTTTAAATGAGTTTTACTGGATGTTTGTGAAAGAGGACTGGCTGATTTGATCACCTAGGTCACCTTTTCCTCTCCACCATAGTGAAAAGTTTTATTGCTCCAATATAGTAATCTTCTACTTACAACAGAGACTGTGGACATGTGCTGTATTTAAGTAGATCATCTGACAAGCAATAATCTAAATGAAAAGCGATAACATAATGTCTGGGCAGTACATGGCTACTTAATCTGTACAATGACACTACTCCAGATGTTAACCTGTTGGACCGTGTCACAATCTATTATTTTGTGTGGAAAGGGACCATTGTTGTTTGCCCAATAACTCACGATTTTTTTCTTTTAGCGTATTTAGTTTTAGTGTATAGGCAATAGAGAGAGTGGACCATAGTAGGAGGGATGGTTGACATAAAAGAGAGACCATACACACACAAATACAATAGGAAGACACATGCAACCCCCCCCCCGTTAAAATGTGATGAGAGGCCCAATCTACAAGCCCTCTGTTGTCTCTGTCCCTGCCCTTCCCAGACAGGCTCGGACCACCAGCCGACACACACTCTTTTGGGTGGTAAGAGCATCCCATCATGAGGGTCTTCATCACCTTTGAAGGGTCCCGTGAGCCCTTCGATGTCCTTCCAGACCAGCCCATAGGAGCCATGAAGCAGATGGTCAAGGTAATTCAATCATTAGAGACCCTCTATCACTTGGTCAATATTATTGATGCTTAATTTTTTTTAATTAATAAGTAAATAAAGTTTATTTATATAGCACTTTTCTCAGAAAGAATTCACAAAATGCTTTACATTAAAACTTTGTTGACTCTTTTTCTGAAAAGAAGACACATTATCTTTCCTCCACATTTATTTTTACTATCCATGGCAATTCTTATACAAATTTTACTGAACATGTAACGTATATTTGTCTATTTCACAATGTCTGGTTGTAATGTCTGCATTGGCTGGTTGTTGCTACTGGTCTAATAAATATTCAATCTTCTTTTACAACATCTCTAAAACTTCAAACCTCTTCTGTATTTGGTGCGTGGCTCTGCCAGTATAATATGCTATCTAACGGGGACATCCAAGCATTGTTTAGGCACCTGTACACTGAGCGCTTATCGAGGCCCATGTGAAGGCCATTTATTTTCAATCATCTCTTTTGGTCAGGACTACTTCCATGTGCAATTGTCAGAGGACAATCAAGTACGGCCCTTTCTGGTGCTGAGCTACGCTGGGGCGACCCTGCAGGACTCCTGGACCCTGACCGACGTGGGTGTCGCGGCTGGCAGTGCCATCCGATGCCTGATAAAGGTATTCAGCACCCCCCTGCCTGGTCACCATCATAGACATCGGTTTTCAACTTCAATTTAATACAACAATGCCCTCAAAAACCTGAAATGTAAAACGTCAAGCTCTTTTCAAGGAAATTCACGACATAGGTCACATCATTAAGCTGCGGCAACTTTGCTCATCCTAAAATTGTAATCACCATGTTTCCTCTGGTTACGTTTTATATGTATCCGTGAGGCCTCTTTTACGCAACCCTGATCTATGGCGACAGGGGCACCAGATTCTGTTTGCTGTATTCACAGAGAGTGGTTTTATGACTTTAAGGGTCTTTGGTAAAACCATTGATTAGACATGCTATAACTTTTCATGACAAAGACCCATCTTTTTACAATGGCACACATTCCAGTCCCATCGCTCGGCAACCATACCCTTTGCTCACAAACTGACACTTGAGTCAACCGCAGAGTGAAAGAGACATGAGCTTGCGCCAACACTGCCAAGCATCTCTGTTACAGGACACTCATTAGTCTAGACTACAATGGTAGGACACATGCGTATGAGTAAAAGTGTTTTGTATGACACACAAATAACTATTTTCCAGAGCAGCAATGATTGGGTATAAACGTTATTTATGAAATTGCCACATGATGGCAGCAGATCTCAAACTTGGAAACATTTTCAATCCCCCCCCCCCCCCAAAAATCTGAGATCCCATCTCCTCTGTTCACTGTTTCTGAATGTTACTGGAAAAAAATGCAACCTGACTGTTGAGGAACCCACTGACATTTATTTGGTCCTTTTACAGTTTCTCGTCCATATTTACAACCTTTGAAACTGTCTCCTTGTCCTTTAGAAAGAAGACAAGCCTGTGGTGAGAGTGTTACATGGGGTGACAGGGGAGACTGTGTCCATCATGAGTACAGTGTCTCTCCTGTCTTTATCAGTGGGCAGGATCAAGTCTCTGGTCTCCCTCAAATGTGACCTTCCTGTGGGTGCTTTTAGACTGAGCATGCTCAGTGGCATTGAACTCTACGACTGCAACCAACTTCAAGACTATGCCATTGAAGTGGGTATGGCCTGCTGTATATTTACGGAGCGCAATTCAGTATCAAGTGTCTTTTGTGCTGTATTGTTTCTATTTGTGTAGTGTGATTGAAATAAGTTATGTAGCATTGAAAACTCTCTTTTTCCAAGGAGACACGCTGCGATTGGACACCTGGGATGGATGGACGTTGTTCATCCGAGGTTGCCTCATGGGTCACAAAACGACAGCCCAGCGCCATCTTTCAAAAGAGAGAGCAGTGATGAGGTTAGAATGTGTTCCTGCCGTGCAGGTGGATTACAGATTAAGTCCATCTTGGCTTCATGTTTCAAATTTAAGATAATCCTTTATTTGTCCCGCAGAGGGGAAATTGCATTTTGCAACAGCAGCAGAGTACAGTACAGCACTCAGACAAGCAGTTAAAAATAGTACAAAATAAATAATAAAACGTACAAGATACAGGGAAACAAATATGGAGATGATTAGGTGTTTAAAAAGTGTATAAAACTTGCTGCTATTCTAGGTTTCAGCTGCGGGTGGCGCTCTATGTGGCTGCCTCTCTGGGCCACTTGGACCTAGCCGGCTGGGCGCTGGAGAGAGGAGTGCGTGCTGAGGAACCAGTGGGGGTCCACCCTTACCGCCAGTGGTGCCACCAAACCGCCCACCTGGATGCGGCCAAATGCCCTGTGCACGTGGCGAGCGAGCGTGGCCGGCTCCACATCCTCAAACTCTTCACCAGCAGCAACGTTCTGACTCTGTCCTGCCGGAATCCTCAAGGTCACGACCCCTTGCAGATCGCCATTCGCCACAGACACAAGGAATGCGTCCTCCACCTGGTCGCCAAGCTGTGCTCGGTGATGTTGTTGCCTGGTTTGTCCCTGCCCATGCGAATCTACCTCCAGATTAAGCGCTGGGTGGGGTTGGGGCACAGGAGGGTAACCACCGGACAAGACAAGAGTCAACAGGGCCCGTTAAGAGCCAGGGTGGGCGACACGGTTCTTGTGGATGGCTTCACCCACCCCAAGATGTTCTCCAAGCCCAAGAGAGGGGTGGTCAAGGCAAGAAGGGAAGTCAGACCTAAAGCCTCCCAATGTCTGGACCCTGACAGGTGTGTGACACTGGCATCTCACTGTCATCCAGCCTCACGTCTCCAACTGCCAAAGCTGCATTTGATGAGTGCTGGTCAAACCACCGTGAAGAGAATGGGGGATGGAAGGACGCATGAAGGAAAGGAGGAAGAAGAAGATAAAGGATCGGATGGGGTCATGGATGAGAGCAGCAACCAATGGAAGAGCCGAGTCCCGCTCCCGCCCATCTCCCGAGAGACCAATCCCAGGCCTCTGTTCATTTCTGCCTCACCAAAGTCCTCCCAAATCCTTACCAAATCACTGGAGTCTTTTTCTCGACACTGTGGACGAACTCCCAGAGAAAACGCCATATACTGTTTGGCGATGGCCAGGTCGGTCCTTTTAAGTATACATTTGTCCACATGGCCTTGGGTTTAATATAGGGGGGTCAGATAGCTCAACGGTTAAGGCGTTGGCCTCATGATCGGAAGGTTGTGAGATCGAGCCCCCGCTGTGGCTATATGATGTTGTGTTCTTGGGCAAGGCACTTCACCCTACTTGCCTCAGGGAAAATGCCCTGCACTAACTATAAGTTGCTTTGGATAAAAGCGTGTGCTAAATGAATAAATGTAATATGTTGTTGACTGACACTCCACATTAACTCTTGTGTTTAGTTAAAAACATATCATGCTAGTCTTACCATTTGCAGTTACCAACTTTATAGGGTAATTCGTAATACATTCAAATCAGTCTAATTTGCTTAGTCTACTTGCCATTCTACTTGTATATGTATTTTTGTCCAGACCATAATATTAAAAGGCTGTTCAATATCTCATTTTTTCCCCTAGTGCCTTCACGGAAAGACCATGGCTACAGCAGCTTGTTGTAGCTCGGACTCTGGCGAGGAAGAGTGTCCAGAATATGGGATATTTAACAGACCCTCTATTGTGATCTGATTAGCCATACCTTTGTTTTGTTTAGTGTACTTTCTTCTCTAAAATTAGATAGTCAACTGTACATTAACAGTTATTTATTTAGCAGACGCTTTTATCCAAAGCAACTTACACTAAGTACAGGGACAGTCTCCCTGAGGCAAGTAGGGTGAAGTGCCTTTCCCAAGGACACAACATCATGTAGCCACAGCCGGGAATCAAACTCACAACTTTCCAATTATGAGCCCAACCCCTTAACCTGCGGAGCCACCTGACTCTTTATCCAGGGAGATATTTTTCAGGATGATTCGTATTGTTAAATATGACAACGGTCTATGACCTGTTTATAAGTGCTGACGCTTGATGGACGTTCATGCTGAGTAGTATTGACATAGACTGAAGACATGTCAAGTTTTTATCAATATTGTTGAACTCTTTTTGTGTAGCAGCTGAACAATGTACACTCATCATCAGTAAATGCTATATAACATGTCTTATTTCATCAATTTATGTTTTGGTCTGCGTGTGGCTAACCTAAGGTAACCTGCCAACGAAGAATGAACCTTCCAGTTCATTCTACCAGTGAATAATTGTTAGAACAGGAGGCAGAATGTAAACACGTGTCTACGTTTGTCACATTCTGCCACAACAAAAATGGCTGGTCACGCAAGCCAAATATCAAGACTAAACTCTCGCGATAATATCAAAGTGAGGGGTGTCGGCAGACGGATTTTCTTTTCCTTTTTTTGCGCTAGTTTGTATTGTAGCAGTACGTGCGGAGGGAGTCTCTAACTATCGACTTTAGACCAAGATGATAAACTGAGTGGAGGTGCCTAAGTTAAAGGGGAAACCGGGAGTTTTGAACGCCGGGCATCGCTACCTTCGCTTAGCTCCTTTATTTGAAGTAGCTAAACTACAGGGTTGACGAGGGGGAAACGCACTTGCTTGGCTAGGGACACTCGTGAGGGACTCCAAGCGGGCGGAATGGCAGCTCCCCGACCGATAAAAGGGATTCTGAAGAACAAGAACAGCGGGGCTCACGTCAAATCTGCTCCGGAGCTTCCTGTTGAGAACGTAGAACAAGCTGAACTTCTGGAGGATGATCAACAGTAAGTAGATCAGTAAATGGAGCCTCTGGCGGAGTAGCAGGTAGCATGCTAGCTAACCGCGCGCCACTCCAGTCCAAGTTACTCAAGGCAGTTTGGTGGTTACTGATGGTGTGACTGGTTACTGTTAGTGTGACTGGTTACTGATGGTGTGACTGGTTACTGTTAGTGTGACTGGTTACTGATGGTGTGACTGGTTACTGATGGTGTGACTGGTTACTGATGGTGTGGTTACTGATGGTGTGACTGGTTACTGATGGTGTGACTGGTTACTGATGGTGTGACTGGTTACTGTTAGTGACTGGTTACTGTTGGTGTGACTGGTTACTGATGGTATGACTGGTTACTGATGGTGTGACTGGTTACTGTTAGTGTGACTGGTTACTGTTAGTGTGACTGGTTACTGTTAGTGTGACTGGTTACTGTTGGTGTGACTGGTTACTGATGGTGTGACTGGTCACTGTTGGTGTGACTGGTTACTGTTAGTGTGACTGGTTACTGTTAGTGTGACTGGTTACTGTTGGTGTGACTGGTTACTGATGGTGTGATTGGTTACTAACTGTTTGTCTGGTTGAGCTGGAGTTCCATGATAACTTTTACTGACAACATAAATGTATACACATATTACAAGTTGAACTGTAGACTTCTTTTTTAAGATGGAGGTATTTGCTACCATTGACGAATCTGAGCTTTAGCCGTGCAAGAAAGTTCATATTTTCTTGAAATAATATTACTAATATGGCGTGAAGCGGAAGGTCGACCACAATGGTTTAGGTATCGTAGACATGTTCTCAACGTAACTGCCCTTCAAACCCTCAAAGTGAGGATCTGTGGCTGTGTTTTCTGGGTGATTTCCACCTTCAAATTCCCCGTCCCTTCACATCTAATCCGTAGGTTTAAAAACCCATCAGAACTGTGCAAAAAGCAACATTTTGCCCGAAGGCCCGAATGTTTTGCAGGCTTTGGTCTCATTCACTTTGGCATTTCATCGGAGCGACTGCGAGATGAGATATCTTAGGAATGAGCCAACCCCCTTCCCCCCCTCCTGCAGAGTCACTGGTGTGCTCCAGTTTCCCAACGCTGCCCTCATGTCCTCTGTGACTATTCATCCACGTCTAATTAGGTGGATTCGTGCCTCTGCAGCTATTCAAACTAAAACCTTGTCTTTACAAGCATCTTATAAATGCTGTGGGGTCATGGGAGGTCGAGGTCATTACCTGTATGTTTCATTTTGTCTAGCTGTCTTGCAAACAGACGTCCCCTTGTTAACGTCATGTTGTTGATGCACCATTCGATCTATCATTGTCATTTTGTTTGAGGATATTTGCCCGGATAATTGTTGGCTCGAATGAAACCATTCCTTGGCAGCAACCACAGTTCTGGACATTGATTATCTGCCGTACCTTCTCTCAGTCCTGCCCCATTACACACCTCTGGGGATCGCAGCAAGTTTGTCCCACTCCAACCAATCCTCTGCCACCCTACATGAAAATAGGCCAGGCAAGGATGACTGTTATTAGTGAGTTCCATTTGAGCCGTCTGTGTTGATACTAAAATAAGCTCCCTGTAGGAGATGCGAGTGGAGAACGTTTTCCTGGAGGATCTGTCACAGCTGAGCAGAGTGATCGTTCCCCTGGATGTGGGCTGTGCCCCCTGGCAGACACCAACCCCTTCTCAGAACCCGCTTTAACGGCCAAGCTTGGCTTGTTTATGGTCGTCTGTCTTTCCTATCAGAGTTGGTAGTATTTCCATTAACTGTCACTCAGTCAGTATTTGGGCAATTATGAAAGGAATGAGTTATCCTTTTTTAGTGCTTACATTTTACATTTATTCATTTATTTAGTGCTTAATATCATTTCAAAGTGTTAATGTGCCAGAAACAATTAACAGCATGATAATGCCATGGAGTGGCTGCTTTCACACGGATGGAAAGGCCAACTTCATTTTAGTGCACATGGTCACTAACATGCATCGTAATTTAACATCATGCTTAGCAAGTTTTCTCGTAGGTTCGCCTGCTACATCTAGGGAGGAAGATCATGCTAGCTTGGTGCTAGCAGTTCAGACGCAAGCTTCAACATTGCTTTGGAGGAAAAGTTTAGGATCAACAAAGACATTATTATCAGAGTGCTGAGAGAATCTAGGACCATTGTGGGACTTGAATTGAGTCAATGATGTCACATGTTCCCCTGTGTTTTTGAACTGCTTCCTGGACTTTTTCTGTAGCCTAGTTTTATTCTGGAAAATAAATCAATGCGTGGAACTTTGAAAGCTTGATTCCCAGAGCATGCCACCACCATTCTATTGAGACCACCATTTTTCTCAGGTCCTGTTAATTTAGCCAACATCTGGAGGATATCCTTCTGGAAACATCCGCAAACACGTCTGGACAATCACAAGAAACACTTTGGGGGCTGAAGCTAAGCTAAGAGTGTCTACAGGGCTCACATCCCTTGACACTTGTGACTAACACAGTCAAATTGCAATTACAATGATTCATTTAGCAGACGCTTTTATCCAAAGCGACTTACAGTAAGTACAGGGCCTTGCCCAACGCCACATAGCCACAGCCGGGGTTCGAACTCACAACCATCCGCTCTTGAGGCCAACGCCTTAACCCGCTGAGCCATCTGACTCCCACATCCAGTCACCGTCGATTCACCTGAAAAAAATCCCTCAGTGGGAGAGTTTGACATTTGGTCATGGCTTTTATTTCGCTTCCTTATCCGGGTCAACGGATGCAGATGGTCGAAGCCAGCGCCTTCATTATTCATGGTAGTCAATGAGTTTTACCTGAGGCTCACGCCTGCTTCCATGAAACCCGATAGGTCGCCCTCTGTTTCTGATGCCCCACCTGTCTCGCTGACGGACGGGTCGACTGACAGACTCTGCCACCCCACAGCTGGATGTTCTGAGTGAAAGATCTCCTGTCCTACACAGAGGGGCTGCTTGCTGGGCTAGATCCATATCAGATGTGGTCAGATGAAGAAAGATGACTTGGCTAAACATGGCAGACTTTCATCAGAGCTTCCTGCCCCTGTTCTTGGAAGCCATGGGGGAGGGGGGGAGGGACCCTGCTGTTCTTGATGTTTTTACCTGAAGCTGGATAGCACAGCTAGTCTAGAGATGATTCCCAAGGCCGGTCCCAGTGCTACCTGATAGCATTAGCTCTAATCACAGTGTGTCGTAGTGGGATGTGACCAGCTGCTCCCTCGCCCGCCCTCGCCCGCCTGCCCGGCTCTCTCCCTGCAGTTACATCACAGAGCCCATCACAGGTTCTTGTTCTGACTAAACGCATCAGACCTGAAGTGGATTTGAGCTGCTGCTCAGTAAAGCAGACCAGGCTGGCTGCGTCTGCTCTGGGTTTTATAACAGCCCCCCCCCCCCACCCCACCCCCTTCCTCCCCGTACCCACGACTCACCTGCACACAGCTGCTTGGGGCCGTTTCTTCACTCGGATCGCGGTCTTGTCCTTGATTTGGAGGATTGAGGCGAAACGTGGACCCGCAATGACCAAAAAAACGTACGAATTCAGATTCAGAATACTTTATTGATCCTCGAGGGGGGAAACTCCTTAGCAGAAACTTCACACAGTCTCACAATAGCACACAGGGGTAAGGGTGTGAGGTAAAAGATTAGAAGAGTGCACACAGGGATAAAGGGGTGGGGGGAAAAATAGGTAAGTGAATGCACACAAGGGGTAAAGGCTGGGATGAATTATTATGTACAGACTGGCCGTGCACCCACAGACACCAGCACGCAAGAGTAAACACACGGTCGGGGGGGAAAAACATCGGACTCAGGCGGCCTCTGTTAAAACAGACGAGTCCCGGGGGCGGGGGGGGCGGGGGGGGCTAGACAGGCACATTAGCCTATGAGGACGCATCATTTGGATCAGGTCCAGATTGGTCCCTTTGGACTGCTTTGAGGTGTAATGTTTGAACGTGGACAATGTCCTGTGTCCTAGTGTCAGCTGTGCCTGCACGGTAAGGGTTTGTTTTCACTGTGTGTGAAATGTGGATGAGATCAGATGAGAGGCTCACTGCAGCAGCCAGTGGATTTATACCTCCCCCTCCTCCTCCCCTCCGCCCTGTCTCCTCCATGAAACACGGCCCACCTCCATGAACCCGCCACTGGGCTGCTTTATGGCAGGGAGGCAGCCCAAGGCGGGGGGAACAGAGACAGTTTAACAGTTATATATTTTATTGGCTTCCGAGTCCAGACAGATCAAATCTGTGCCCTCGCTTTGGGGAGGTAACACTGCAGGCTTTGAAGGGAAGCCCTCCATGTTCAGCACCACACCTTCTCTATTGGGACTGGGAGTTCAGAACAGCAGCACACCTACTGTCATTCATCAGACGCTCTTATCCAGAGCGACTTACAGCAAGTACAGGGACATTCCCCCCCCCCCCCCCCCCCCCCCCCCCCCCCTGAGGAAAGTAGGGTGAAGTGCCCCGGGACACAACGTCATGTTGACACAGCCAGGGTTCGAACCAGGGACCTTCTGATTACTAGCCAATCCAGCAGGACAGGAGTGATATCTGGGGTGTAATCCCTTCCTGCAACCCGTCCCCCCCCCCCCCAACCCAGTCCCCCCGTCCTCGTCCCCACATCCCCCGTACCCCAGGGGATTTCAGCAACTCTGCTCCCTGTCAGCCCTAGGATCCTGGTTCAGCCCAAAGCGGGCCCCCTTTAACCTCTCTGGGTCCTTCTCTGCTCCCAGGAAGAAGTCACAGAAATGGGACGAGATGAACATCCTGGCCACGTACCACCCGGCAGATAAGGACTACGGGCTGATGAAGATCGACGAGCCCAGCACGCCCTACAACAGGTGAGCCTGGCCCGGCCTGGTGGACCCCCTCAGCCCCCTCCCCGGGGTTGAGTTTGGGCGACTTCAGCCCACTGGGGAGGGACTTTGTGAGGCGTACGCTCAGGAGTATTGGAGAGGGGAGGCTGGAGTCGTACTTGATAGGGGAGGGGAGGTTGTTTCGTCCGAAGGCCAGGGTAACTGCCAAATTTCTGCCCTGTTTGCAGTACTGGGGGGGGCGAATGTAACCCAATATTCCTGGACACGGCAAACAAGGTCACTGCTTCTGAAACGCTGCCCTTCCCTCTTTCTCTCCCCTCTCCACCCCCTCCTTCCCTCCCCTTTCCACCCCATTCTTCTCTCCCCTCTCCACCCCCTCCTTCACCTTCTCCCTGTCTTTGTCTTACTTCCCGTCTCACTTTTTGTCCTTCGCTCTCCTGCTCTCTCACCACACCCCCCCTATTCCTTTATTCATCTCTTGGTTTCTCTCTCCTTGTCTGTCTGTCTCTGTCTGTCTCTGTCTGTCTCTGTCTGTCTCTGTCTGTCTCTGTCTGTCTCTGTCTCTCTTTTGTCTCTCTCTGTCTGTCTCTGTCTCTCTCTGTCTGTCTCTCTGTCTGTCTCTCTCTCTGTTTCTGTCTCTCTCTGTCTGTCTGTCTCTGTTTGTCTCTGTCTCTCTCTTTCTGTCTCTGTCTGTCTCTGTCTGTCTCTCTCTGTCTGTCTCTCTCTCTGTCTCTCTCTCTGTCTCCCTCTCAGGATGGCAGGGGGGGAGGACGACGACGAGGGAGCCCTGAGTGACTCTGACTGCAACGCCGTCACCGTGGACGACCTGGCGACAAAGTAAGAACCACCACACCCAGAGAGAGAGGGGGAGGTCCGTTCATCTGTGGATGTCTCTCTCTCCCCACCCCCCTCTCCCTCCCTCACACCGTCCCATCTCGGGATGCGCGTTTCGAACGATCGATATTACCCCATCGACGGACTTCCTATAGGATCAAAGGCAGTTCAGATCTTTTGTGGGCGACGTCAATGTGTTCGGGCTGCCTGCCTCTGGTCTGCTCCCACACTGAGGGACACTAGGTGAGGCTTCCTCGGCCGCATCAGCCCCCGGGACGGACACAGGAGACGACTGCCCCCCCTCCCATGCTGTGAGGACGCAGTATAAAGTTCACACCCACTTTTAGGGAGAACGAAACGTCAACATTTACAGGTCATGAGAGTTTTATGTACTTGGCCGGTTCTCTGTTGATTTTAGGATTGGATTTCTTTGGTCAGGGCAGCCCAGGCTCGTTCAGAACAGCCTTTTCACCACCTATGGGGCCGTTGGGTTCCACATTATTCTCCCTGCACAGTAGATCGTTCCCTCGATAACAAACCACTCCTGAAATCCACACGGTTCTTTATTTGTTCACGTTTGTGTGAGAGTGTCCGTGTTATTTACTTGTCTCTCAGAGACCTGGGGATCGAGATAGACACACACACAGAGGGAGAGGGAGACAGAGACAGAGAGACAGTTAAGGTATCAGCCCAGAGCCGCTCTGCCTGAGCGAGCGGGCGTCATCCTCCCAGCCGGCCTCATCCCAGCGTGGAACAGATGCTCGCTCCCAGCCTGAAGGGGAGAGAGCCCACTGGTGCACAAGGCTGTCACGTTACCGCATCACCCCCCCCCCCCACACACACACGGTGTGCTCACAGCCGTGCTGCTCAAAGACCCAGGTCCATGTCTGTGTCTTTTAGAACCCCCCCCCCCCCCCCACCTTCCATACTATTTTCAACGTAGTCTCTATGTTCCCATCGCGGAACTTTCCGTCTCCCTCCTTCCCCAGCTCCCCCTCATTCCTGTCATTCATTTCCCCCTCCCTCCTTCGTATCTTTGTTTCTCATCGCCCTGCCTTTGGTCCTGCCCGTCCTCAGCTCCCTGCCAGCTCCAGGGCTCTGGGGTTTTCTGGTACGTTCCCTGTGCAGTCATGTAGGACACGGGCCAGCAGACACCGCCATCCAACTGCTAAACGGATCACGTCGCAGGCTGAACTCCACTCTTTTCTGCTTCTGGGAACTTTTAGCTCCTTGATGATTTTATTTTGTTCCTTGATGATTTTATTTTGTTCCTTTTATAGTCATTGCATCTTAGTGGGTTCGCAATGCGCGCTAATGTGTCGCGTGAGAAATGGACCGAGGTCACCAGAGGAGAAAGGTTAACAGGAAGTTAAATGAGTGAGTTAGTCGCACGCTGAACAAGCAGGAATAGTGAGTGTGACCTGCCCTGGGCTGAGCTGATGAAAAAGCTGCTCTGTAGCACTGGTTCATGCTGCACTGGGCATATCTGCTGCCTCTTAACTCAGGCTCCCCTTCCCTCTCTCTACCTCTCTCTGCCTCTCTCTTTCTGTCCTTACCACTCGCTCTCTCTGCCTCTCTCTGTCTCTGCCTCTACCACTCGCTCTCTCTCTCTCTC
Source organism: Protosalanx chinensis (assembly GCA_030340685.1). Classification (NCBI taxonomy): domain Eukaryota; kingdom Metazoa; phylum Chordata; class Actinopteri; order Osmeriformes; family Salangidae; genus Protosalanx; species Protosalanx chinensis. Next base: position 3,256,616 of record CM059340.1, read on the forward strand.
TCTGCTTCTCTTTTTCTGCCTCTACTGCTCACTCTCTCTGCCTCTCTCTCTATTGCTCTGTCTCTGCCTCTTTCTCGCTTTCTTTCTCTGCTTCTCTCTCTTTCTCTTTCTCTTTCTTTCTCTCTCTCTTTGCCTCTACTGCTTTCTCTTTCTCTCTGCCTCTCTTTCTCTCTCTGCCCCCCTCTCTCTCTTCCTCTGCCTCTACTGCTCTCTCTTTCTCTCTGCCTCTCTTTCTCTCTCTGCCCCCCTCTCTCTTCCTCTGCCTCTACTGCTCTCTCTTTCTCTCTGCCTCTCTTTCTCTCTCTGCCCCCCTCTCTCTTCCTCTGCCTCTACTGCTCTCTCTTTCTCTCTGCCTCTTTCTCTCTCTGCCCCCTCTCTCTCTTCCTCTGCCTCTACTGCTCTCTCTTTCGCTCTGCCTCTCTTTCTCTCTCTGCCCCCCTCTCTCTTCCTCTGCCTCTACTGCTCTCTCTTTCGCTCTGCCTCTCTTTCTCTCTCTGCCCCCCTCTCTCTCTTCCTCTGCCTCTACTGCTCTCTCTGCATGTCCTCAAACTCCCCCTCTTTCTATGGTGGCAGGTTGGCAGCGGCAGAGGGATCGGACCCACGCTTCATGAGAGAGGAAGTGGAGGAGGAGGAGGAGCAGAGCAGCGAGGAAGAAGAGGAAGAGCTCAGCCCGGAGGACCAAGGTAGAGACGCACACACACACACACACACACACACTGGCCTCCACTGTTGCTGTACCTCTGTCTTTCCATTCAACAAGCCTTTGACCTTTCCCTGACCTTTTGTCCTACATGACACCAGCCCATGTGCTCCAGTAAAGGTTCTCTGATCAGCACATCCAGAGCTGTGGCTGCTCCAGCAGTGAGCAGGGTGGCTCAGTGGGTCTGCTGCAGTAGAGCTCCACTGGAGCCAAGGCCCATTTCTGGCCTCAACCCCCCCCCAATATAGTTTCCTTGCTTCCTGTATTTTTATCTCAGCATGAAGTCAACAAACCTGGGTCAGTTTTTTGCCAAAAGTCCTTAAAAAAGGTTGCGGCCTTACAAAGATGTTCCAATCCGTTGACAAGGTCTATGAAACTGAAAAAATCACTGAAACGAGAAACATTGCTAATCCCTCCTCGTGAGGTACAGTACTGTATATATATCCTCCTTTTACACTGATTACAATGCTAAGCTAGGACCACGGTGCTTTAGAGACATCATTTTGTGTGTCTGTGTGTCTGTGTGTGTGTGTGTGTGTCTGTCTGTCTGTCTGTGTCTCTCTCTCTGTGTGTGTGTGACCTGGATCTGAAGCGGTTAATCACTCAGTGTGAAATCATAGCAGGTTCAGTTTTAAGGCCCATTCAGTTGTGCAGACAGAACAGTTACTTAGCACATATTTGATGAGATTATAGTCTGTAAAAAGGATTAGGGAGAAATAAATTTCTCATGAGAACCGCAAGAGCTCGATGCGGACAAGATCGCTTAAACCGAGTCCTTACCTCTTCCCGTGCTCCGCCCTGCTCTGAAGAACCTCGCCAACCAGAAACTCTGTCTTGACACAACCCTCCATCTCACCACACTCTTTCTGACAACCTCAGTCATCCGCTTCTCCACTGATCTGTAAATAAACGAAACCTCCAGCCATTTGTTTCCACGTTTGAAATCTGTCAGATTCTCTTCCAGCTCGATGGACTATAAATGGCACCCCTCCAGGTCACAGCTACGCGTTCTGAAATCATATGTGAACTGAACTGAGGGGGTCAGATGGCTCAGCGGGTTAAGGCGTTGGCCTCATGATCGGAAAGGTTGCGAGTTCGAACCCCGGCTGTGGCTGCTGGGCAAGGCACTTCACCCTACTTGCCTCAGGGAGAATGTCCCTGTTTTTACTGTAAATCGCTTTGGATAGAAGCGTCCGCTAAATGAATAGATGAAAATGAATCGCCTCCTTGTCTTTTTTTTCGACTTTGTTTGAAGGTCTTTGGGCTTTGAAACTGCATTTTCAGATAAGTTTAAAGGTTCTCATCGCCTCGGTCAAACTGAAGTAAGACTACAGTAGTCATGGATTTGGGCTTTCCCCGGCGCACGCTCTCACTCCCCAACCTTTGCAAGCTTACCCAGACTGGTCGCTTTATGAATCGTTCCACCTCCTCCACACACACACAGTAAATCAGTACATGAACCCCTCTTAAGTTAAGGTTCCATCCCAGACACTCATTCTGATCCTCCTCTCCCCTCTTCTCTCCTTTCTTCTCCTCCCCTCCACCCTCCTCTCCTCCTCTACCCTCCTCCTCTACCCTCCTTCCCTCTCCTCCTCCACCCTTCTCTCCTCCTCCCGTCTCCTCTATCCTCCTCTCCTCCTCTACCCTCCTCCCCTCTCCTCTACCCTCCTCCCCTCTCCTCCTCCACCCTTCTCTCCTCCCGTCTCCTCTACCCTCCTCCCCTCTCCTCCCCTCAGTGAAAAAGCAGCAGTTCCAGATGATGAGGAAGATGCACTACAACGAAGGCCTCAACATCAAACTGGCCCGGCAGCTGATCGCTAGCGACCTGGAAGAGGACGAGGACGAAGAGATGAGAGACGACACCGAAACGGAGGACATCAACGTCGACCCCCCGCAAGATGGTAAAGCAAACGCCAACCAATAGGAACAGGCCAACGGGAGGGGGGTTGGGGGGGTGGAGTCAGTTTAGGAATGTATGTGGGCTGTAAAGATTTGGGTTGATGTCGGGCGGCTTGTTCTTAGATTTAGAACCAGATTCCAGGAGGGTTAGATGGCGAGTGGGCTGCAGTGAAACAGGCTCACAATCGTAGGTTGCTCAAGGCCAACATTTTGAAAGCTTTCTTTTTGAAACCTTAGAAATGTCCAGGGTTTAGACTGTTAATGTTTTCTCCAAAGGGGCAAAGCTCCGATCTGTGCACAGTGTCAGGGCTGCGTATTATACTTTAAAGTTTCTGTCTCTAGGTCTAACGGCTTCCCTTTCAAATTGTTGCTGGGTCAATTACCAAAGGGACAAGCTGGCTTGAGTGCCTGCAACTGTAGCATAACCGACCGTCTAAAGCAGGGGTGGGCAATTCAGGTCCATTATCAGACTTCTACACAGCTTGGTAACAACCCCTTCATTTGAATCAGGTGTACTGGAACAGGGAATCATCTAAAACCTTCAGGACAGCGACCCTCGAGGACCGGAATTGCCCACCCCTGGTCAGACAGTCCTGTATGAAGCCTGTATGAGACATGTAATCAGTCATGTGCTTAACTTTCCCTCCTTTTGGGGGGGCCTGCAGTGGATTCGCTGGATTCCTAGAGGATTCCTAGAAGAGGCCCCCCCCCAGCCGACCCTCATGAAATATTCGTAAGACAAAGACTGTTCAGTTACCTGGCTTAACAGAGATGACACCTCCTCACACCCTTTAAAAGAGGAAAAGATGAAGAAGAAGAGGAAAACAAAAGTACAAATCTGCTGTGTGATTGTGTGTTGGCGTGCGCTCCCACAAACACTGCAACGCTGAAGCGAAGCATATTGATCCTACCGGTTGGGTTCTGTTGCCAAGTTACCCCCCCCCCTCCCCCTCCGAATGGAATCCACACCTGGAGGAACGAGACTAATAACCGATTTATCAACAAGGACTCCTCCTAACCCTTTACCCTGCAATGCTAGCTGACCTGTCTGCCTGTCAAACAGCCTCAACATGGCAGTGGGTCCTCTGAACGGGATGGAGATGTTCAACAGGGGTGGAACAAACCTTGAAGAATTGTTGTGGGGGGGGATTTCTCTCAGCCATTGTCAGTCTTTCTCCCCCAAACCAACCATCAGGACTTGACTTGTGATTCAAGTAGGAAAACATAATAAGATAGCTGCTAATTATTGGTGTTTGTTTTCTAATCAATACCCCCCCTCCCTCCTCGTGGGTTCTTCCTTGGTAATAGATAAACCTTTATTTGTCCTCCAGGGAGGTGGAAATTGGTCTTTTGGATCATCTTCATTAGGCAGAAAATCAATGACCACAGCATATTCACCCCTCTCTGCACATATTAACCTTAATCACCACTTTATCAAACTAGCCTGACCTATTAGCTAAACTCATAGCATTTATAATCCAAACCTATAGCTTCTGAAATCAAGTTGTACAAGAGTCAAGTCATTTCTAGATCTTTCTAATAGATTTCAATATACCTGCTCTGTATAGTACATTATGCTGTTGCCAGTCCAGTTAGTATTATATTGCCATTGACGACGTGTGCTCAAGTTAAGGAGTGGGCACATTTACAAGGTATGACCCCAGATTGTGCAAACTACTGAGATAAATGTCCTGTACAAATATCCCTGATGCTACTGACTCCATCCTGAGGGGTTGTGGGATGTGATTGGCTGAATTTCTCCAGTAGCGGTGGGACACCTACTTTATATTCTCCTGCAGAATGAAGGGCAGTGGGAGTTGTAGTGTGTACTTAACTACTAACATGCTACTAGGTTCTTCTGATCAGTACTCCGCCTTAGTTATCGAACGATCATTTATTATTCTGCTCATTCAAAATCTTTTTCATGTCTTCGCTGTTATTTTTCTATTATGATTGGCCATCGCCAAACCAAATGATCCTAATCTGTTTATAAAATCAGTTCTGAATTCTCTATTCATGCCCCAGGAAGGAGGAGTCCTTTCCACTGTTCATAGCGTGGTGTTGACCAGATTGCACATGGTAGAAGCAGCTGTATTAACAGAGAGACTCTGCTTTTGATTGGTTTGGGCTTTAATTTCACCTCTCATCTGAATAATGAGGAAAGACCTGTTAGAAAACAAAGTGTGTTCACGCACAAAGATTAATCATTTTAATCTGCTGCTTAAATGTTGTATTCTCTGGACTAAAGACAAAAAGTTGTGCGTAAAGACTAAATTACATAACGGTAGCTTTTAGGAGGGTTAGAAGCTGGCAAATGTGCCTATTTTGTAAACGTGTTAATGGAAAGGAGGCACATATTCCCCCACACACAATTCCGTTCAGTGGCACATGGCTCTCTGCATACCTTTTGGGTTCTACGGTTTTGTACATTTCGTTTCATTTTTTGAGGGGGATTAGTTAAGTGAGATGTTCTCATTATCCTGCTATTCAAAACAATGGGTACCTGTCGATTTGTGATTTTGTTTTTTTGTATCTTGGATGTGCATGTTCTTAATCATAAGAATGTGTGTTTATTTTATCACCCTTTATTAAATGATAAATGAAAAATTGAGTTTTTTGGTGTTGTGTTATTGGACTTTACCGGTTCACTCCCGTTATATTCTTTGCATGGCCTGACCTTTCTACCTGCAGCCACTAGGAGGCAGTCACGTACAACATATCTGCTTATTTTTTTCGGACGGAAAGGGCGGCTCGCATTTACCTGTGCCTGGGCCAGCTAAGTGTTTAACGCACATTTAAAGTGGCCATTTAAAATGCCCACACCATAGAATAACAAATGTATCGATGTATTTAATTGTGAAATAATCGCGGGTGGATTTGACGAGTCGAACCCGAGTCGAGCGATTTTCATTGGCTCGTCCAAGTGTCGGTCAAAATGCGCGTGTGGAGTGGATCAGGAAGCGCGTGATTATTCGTCGATTACAGCGAATAGTCGTGACGCGCGAGACGAGCTTCCACACCGACACGATGACCTACTGGTTTGCGCTGTTGCAATTCTACTTAAATCTGTCGCATTTTTAAACTGCAAATTTCGCTAAATTGACGCACGGCTGTTCTACGTGTTCATGGTCTCACCGTCGCAGATTTATATTAATAGCTAGCTAGGCTAGCCAGGCTAGCTGGGGGTCAGTCCGTTTGTCAAGCTAGATATCCTGCTAGCTGCTTATCCGGGGATATTTTACAGGGTTTGCTGCTCCTCCTAATCCAAGTAGTGTTTTAATCCGCGTTTTTTTAACCCGATAAGAAAAAATGAAGATAACGGTGGAATTCGAGGAATGTTTAAAGGATTCTCCAAGATTCAGGTGAGTCTAGAATGATAACTCTGTGTCTTTTGTTTCCAACTATCTCCATAGTAATGTTGTTCAGAAATAACCTACAGTATAATATCTGTCCAGCCCACCATCCTATATAACCTACAGTAGGATATCTGTCCTGTCCACCAGCCTATATAACCTACAGTAGAATATCTGTCCAGCCTATATAACCTACAGTAGGATATCTGTCCAGCCTCTATAACCTACAGTAGAATATCTGTCCTGTGTTCCAGCCTCTATAACCTACAGTATATCTGTCCAGCCTCTATAACCTACAGTAGAATATCTGTCCTGTGTTCCAGCCTCTATAACCTACAGTAGAATATCTGTCCTGTGTTCCAGCCTCTATAACCTACAGTAGAATATCTGTCCTGTGTTCCAGCCTCTATAACCTACAGTAGGATATCTGTCCAGTCCACCAGCCTCTCTGTGTTTCTGGACGCAGGGTTTGGCTATTTTTATCCAGAAGTTGGCGAGCTGTTTAAGCTGTTTAAGTCATACCCAAACCAAATGTGAAATAAGACAGTTCCATGTGTGTATCTCACTCCTGTCTGTCAAATGGTCTTATTTGTGGTTGGATGTGTAGATATTTCCCCAAACATGTGCCTGTCCTGTTTTATAAACATCCCACATTATTTATAAACGTGTCATTGTGGCCTATTTGGGTTACTAGTTAACATGCGAAGAGAATGTTGGCATTTGGCAACTCAGCCTTGTTCTAATAATAACCCAACTCTTTCGAATGAATTGAAGTCAATGATCAACCTGCTATAAAACACTTTTACACCGGTTAGTGTTTTATTGACTAGTTTTGAATCCATGCAACCCCCCTTCTCTCAAAAGGGAAACTTAAGCTTTTTCAGTTTTCCAACACTGGCAAATCGGCCACATATTTTCCACCTCCCCTTTCTCTCCTCCTGTGCTGCAGCATCTTCTCTCTTGAAATGAGAAGCAGATGGTAGAACGTTTTTTTTATTTTATTTTTTAAGTTGGATAGTCTTTTTCTTTTGTATTTTCTTTACTAGGATATTTCCTCCACGTTAGCTGTGCCTGTAGATTAAATGATGTCCGGCAAGTGGTCGGTCATGTTGCTGTTATCAGCCGAAGCATTTCAGATCTTGCTACAGTCCAAGACTAGAGCTCCACACTGTCTAGAATCCTCCTCGCTCACAGGAAGTCAGCGTTTGGCATAGTTTCAACTGAATACATGCTTATTTCCTTTGCTCCCCCTGGTTTTGGAAATCAGTCATTCTAACAAGGAGGGCTTCCATGACAAGTATGGGGAAGTGAGGTTTTCTGTGAACCTGTGAGTCTTGTTGAGGTTGTGCATCAGCTGTAAAATGGCTAGACTTAACAACTGTCCAGGTGATCTTTGACCCCCAAACATTAGCCACTTAAGCCAGCTAAAATGACCAAAGATCCCTTGAAACAGCTGACACAAGTGTTTCCTCTCGACCACCGTCACTTCGCTGTCAATCACAACCCCCTTTGTTTGAACTGGCAGGAAAGGATACCAATATCACGGACCCCCAAAAAAACATGTGTGCAGGCCAGTGTGGAATAACTCAGCTGGACATCTGTTTCAATTTTGGGGTTTTCTTTCAACCAGTAGAGCCCTCGAAAAAAGTAGAAGGACTGTGCTTCGTTGAAGAGAGAAAGTGTCAACACTGAGGCTCACCCACCGTCCCTCCCTCCCTCCCTCTACCCTAGAATTACACTAACTATCCAAAACCCTCATCTTTGACATGGACTTTGGAGTTGAACTGCCATAAACTGTTCAGTTCTGTAAATGACATTAGGCTTTATGACCACTTAGGCTTCACGGCCACTATTCAGGCCACTATTCAGATAAGCCAGTATTCACTGGCTTATCGTCAAGTATGCATTTTTCAAAATCAATTTTCACTAGATCCCGATTCTTCTTTCCCCAGAACTTTAGAGGTTTCGTTCTTGTGTGTGTCACAGGTTTAACAGAAGCAGGATTTGTATTTGAAGTCTGTCTTCCTCAGAGCTTCCTCTCCTGTATAGTGCAGCTAAAAGCCTGCAGGCTAGCAATCATGGTGACGTGAACTTTGACCCAGCGTCTAAAAAGATCCATCTCATGAGTCTGACCTTCGCACATACAGTTGATCAGCTGTTCGTTCCAGCTCATCGGGATTGGAAAGGCCATTATAAATGTTATTTTCACGTGTCCTTTCTCGTCGCTGCGTGGACTTTCTTATGTCGGCTAATTGCGAGTCTTTCTCAAATGGGCCTCGACTCGGTGCCACTTCTGTGATGTCAGTGGTCGAACAGCCTTGATAGGTGTAGCCGTTTTCCCACCTTTTGGCAGATCGCAGACAGTCTCTGTCGCTTTGGATAAAAGCGTCTGCTTAATGAATAAATGTCTCACCAATGCAAAGGGCTCTGTTGGGAACGTTAACCTCAAGTTTTCGAGACTTCGAGAGACAGTTTCTTAAAAAATTTAAGTAAAACGTGTCCGTTTGTTACTGTTACTGACAGCCCATCCGTCTGTCCCAGGAGGTATTAAAAACAAAACAAATGAAATGTACACTGCTCACGTCGGCCATCGCTCCTCCTGAGCTTGAATGGGAGTCTGTAGCTCTGGTAATTAAAAGCTTGAAGCAGAGATGTTTAATTAAGACAGACGAGGGCAACGTGAAGCAGAGCTCTGAGCTCATGGCTGGATCCGTCGTGTTTTAATGAGGATCAGACGTTTTGTTTGCGATGATGATGATTTTTTGGGGGTGTGCCTCTGGATGGGAGCCAGACTGGTGACGTGGGGGTGTGCAGATGTGGGTGGTTAAGCCCGCAGTTGTGATCGAAAAGGTGGCATGAGGATCTTCAGAGAGCTGGGTGTGGTCGTGGGACATCCAGGGGGGGGGGACGGTCGGTTAGCTTTTTGTTTCTTTTCAAAACTGGCTTCCTGTCAGGCAAATGAGTCACAGCAATGGTAAAACCCTCCTCAACCAACCCCCCATTCCGTCATCATATTCCTGCTCTTTAACAATGACAGGATACGCAGGAGCAACACCGAGGCCCCGCCCACTCCTGTGGTTTCCAATCGGGCGACGCCCCCGGTAGACATACGGTCCAGCAGTACTCACAGTGGGCCCACCTTCTAGCGTAAACATTCGCCTCTCGAACCTGCCTTTTGATCCTGTAGGGTGTTTTGAAGTGGGCCCTTGCTTAAAGTTTGGGGGCCCTCAGTGTTATGTTGGGCCACACAGAGGAGACCATTGTGTTATTGAATTGTGTGTGTGTGTGACTAACCTGTTCAACTACCTCCCTCTTACCTTTAACACACAACCCCCTCTTAGCTGGCAGGCAGCAACGTATCACTTAGTGTCCAGAGACTTGGAACAAAGTAATCAAAGGGGAATTCACAATGCTTGAGCAACAGAGTAATAGCCATCGTCTGCTGAGCCAGTTTGGGACATTCGACATCATTTCATGAGGAAGAACTGCGGATCACACGGTCATCCTCACGCGCACGACAACAGCGAACAACTTCCTGTTTCAGATTGTGAAAGGATAGGTCAAAGGCTACGCTGTAATAAGGTGTTCATTGGTATTGTCTAGGCTCCCCAAAAAATGCGTATCATTTATTCGGAGAAATGCGCTTCATTTCTCAACAGCTCAGAATGGGTTGAATAAATGAAGTTCGCTAAACTCGGAAAATGGATACCAGGCAGTTTCATTGAGCCAGTTATAATAATAACAATACCTCATTTAGCAGACGCTTTTATCCAAAGCGATTTACAGTAAGTACAGGGACATTCTCCCTGAGACAAGTAGGGTGAAGTGCCTTGCCCAAGAACACAACATCACATAGCCACAGCCGGGGTTCGAGCTCACAACCTTTCGATCGTGATGCCGACGCCTTAACCCGCTGAGCCATCTGACTCCCCAAGTACAAGTAAAGTACAAGTTAAGGTACAGTCCGGATGTTTCTATTCCAACTCAGGGTTGGCCTCCTGAATTCATGTGGTTTACCCTTGCAAAAATAATACATGTTCTTTAATGGGCCTGTAACCTAGATTCCCTCATACCACATAAAAAGCACCTCTATTTAGTTTCTCCCTCACACCCAAACAACTGTAAAACCCAGCATCCAAGTTTTTCCTGCGTCAATCTGTGCCCGGGCACCCTGTGTTTTGAATCCCGCAACAATGTATCACGCTAAATCTGTCTGACCTCTTCCAGTTCCAAATGTTTCCTCTGAACTGCCAACGAGGTTCAAAGGGAAAAAGCTTTGCTAGTCAGGCCAGAGTTTAGCTAGGTCCTAAACATTTACATTTATTCATTTAGCAGAAGCTTTTATCCAAAGTGACTTACAGCAAGTACAGGGACATTCTTCTTTTTTTATATATATTTTTATATCTAAATTGTATATTTATTATGTACATTATAATTAAATGCTGCTGCTTTTGGGAGTACCCACAGAATTCTGTTGCATGAAGTGTAATGACAATAAAGGACTTATCTATCTATCTAATCTTATCTATTCCCCCTGAGGCAAGTATGGTGAAGTGCCTTGCCCAAGGACACAACGTAGCCACAGCCGGGAATCGAACTCACAACCTTCCACTCATGAGCCCCACGCCTTAACCCGCTGAGCCAACTGACTCACCAAACGTTCAGTGTGTGTTGCGTAACAGGAGATCCTGAATTTGATGTCGTCCTCTTCAGATAGGGATGTTTGGGCTCTCGGTGGCGAGGCCTCGTCATGTTAAGATGGCTCGGGGCCGATACCAGTGTTTTGACCTGGGCGTCTTTGACTAGATCGCACGGCTGCATTTCTGTGGTTTGAATCTTTCCATCAGTTTTTGCGTTGAGTTATTGTGTAGTGTTGCTTGCGGACAAAACTGGCATTTTTGCATGGGTTTGCGTTACGATGGAATGTCCTGATTAGGCCTGTATGACAGCGTTGCGATCGCACTAAAGTTGTACGCAAAAACATGTTGCGTTATAGTTTGTCTTGCTTGTTTAAAGTCTGTAATGTACAGACGCTCGTTATATCACAATGCCAGCAAATTCCATCTCTTTGTCCCATTCCGTTGCACATAGTGTTGTTATTCAACAGACAGTTGAACTTTTTTAATTGATGTTGTCGGCAAGGCAATATGGTAATGCGGCTGTCCCCCCCTCCCAGTGCTTTGTCCGTTTCACAGTGGGAAGTCTGGCAAAGCAGCTGTGGGCCTTGTCCTGTGTCTATTTCTCTCTGTATTTGAGTATTCGGAGGCCCCTAGAGCAGGGGTGGGCAATTCCGGTCCTCGAGGGCTGCTGTCCTGAAGGTTTTAGATGTTTCCCTGCTGCAGCACACCTGATTCTAATGAACTGGTTGTTACCAAGCTCTGTGGAAGCCTCATAATGACCCTTCGTTAGAATCAGGTGTGCTAGAGCTGGGAAACATCTAAAACCTTCAGGACAGCGGCCCTCGAGGACCGGAATTGCCCACCCCTGCTCTAGTGGTATTCACCAAACGTCCCAAGCAGGATTAATCCTGAGCACTTGGACCAGATAACTGGTATTGAGGAGAGCTTCCCCTGGCCTGCCTTCTCTGGATCCTGATCTCAGGCCTCCTCCTTTCGGCAGCATCGGTGGTTCAGTGGTAGGCTTCTTACCTACCATGTGCAGAAGGCCTGGGTTTCGTTCCCGGTGGGGGTTCGAATCCCTGTCAGTGCATTGAATATGTGTGCGCCTGTGAAATTTTCCCAGTAAGGGACTAATAAGGGATCATTTCTTCTTTCTTTAACATCTCGGCTGTTTTCTGATGTCCCCAGCGCTGGAGAATGCTTGGGCTGGTGCCTGTATAGATTGAGGTCAGCAATGTTGTTGTGTTGCGCAATTTGCTGGTGCTCCTTTGGAGTGACTCAGCAGGGGTCTTTCCCCCTCCTTACCAGGCCAGCTGGTGTTGGTGTGGAAACAGCTGCAGAGAATACACGTTGCTCAAAAACACATTTCATGTAGCTATAGTACTGTACATTACAACTTCTAATGTTTAGTCTGTATGACCCTAAGTCATTAGACTGTACATTGACCACTCCATGTCTGCAACGTATGCAGTCTGTGTATAATTGTGTATTCTGTACAAACCCATACTGGATGACTGAAGAGTGAAGGATGAAGTTTGTTTGGAGACATACCCCAGTGTTAACGCTGGGGAATTACTGCAGCATTGATGCAAGGAGGCCTTGTCTTCATTGGTGAGTACAGGTCAAACCTTTCAGATAATAACATTTAAATAAATATTCATTTAGCAGATGCTTTTATCCAAAGTGACTTACAGTAAGTACAGGGGACATTCTCCTTAAAGCAAGTAGGGTGAAGTGCCTTGCCCAAGGATACAATGCCACATAGCCACAGGCGGGATTCAAACTCACAACCTTCTGCTCATGAGGCCAACGCCTTAACCCGCTGAGCCATCTGACTCCCAGATCAGTGGCTTCCTTTTATACTGGTTCTCATGTACATTTATTCATGTGAAGACACTTTTATCCAAAGCGACTTCCATGAGAGAGCTTAACATGTGAATGGAAAGGAGTTAATACTGTTCCTGACTCAACAGGAATGGTTGAGTCAACATGCTGGTAGCAAAAAAGAGTGTCCTTATGAAGTCCTGGGCTGGCGCCATTACAGCTTCTCTGAAATGATCCTCATTAGTGTGACACACTCGCTCTTTTTATCTCTGTCTCTCTGTCTCTGTCTCTCTGTCTCTCTCTCTGTCTCTCTCTTTGTCTCTCTTTATCTCTCTCTGTCCTGTCTCTATCTCTCTCTCTCTTTGTCTCGCTGTCTCTGTCTCCCTCTCATTCTTTGTTTCTGTATCTCTCTCTCTCTGTCTCTCTCTATCTGTGTCCCTGTATCTCTGTCTCTATCTCTCTCTCTCTCTCTCTCTCTCTCTGTCTCTCTCTCTCTCCCCCTCTCTCTCTCTCTCTCTCTCCCTCCCTCTCTCTCCCTCCCTCTCTCTCTCTCTCTCTCTCTCTCTCTCTCTCTCCCTCTCCCTCTCCCTCTCTCCCTCCCTCTCTCTCCCTCCCTCTCTCTCTCCCTCTCCCTCTCCCTCTCTCTCTCTCTCCCTCCCTCTCTCTCTCTCTCTCTCTCTCTCTCCCTCTCTCACTCTCTCTCTCTCTCTCTCTCTCCCTCTCTCCCTCTCTCTCTCCCCCTCTCCCTCTCTCTCTCTCTCCCTCTCTCCCTCTCTCTCCCCCTCTCCCTCTCTCTCTCTCTCCCTCTCTCTCCCCCTCTCCCTCTCTCTCTCTCTCTCTCCCCCTCTCTCTCTCGCTCTCTCTCCCTCTCTCTCCCTCTCTCTCTCTCTCTCTCACTCACTAAGCAGATGTTTTGGCGTGTCAGTGTAGGACACAGAAACAGCTGCTGGGTTCGATTCTTGAATGGATGGAGTCCTTAATCACCAATGTCTTATCAACACCCCCCCCCCCCTTTTCCCCCCTACAAACACACACACACACATTAATCTCCCCAAATCTCATTCACACACACACACATTCACTCCCCCCCAGGATAAGCCCATCTGCCCTCAAATAGTGTCACTACACTGCAGCCCCCCCCCTCCTCCCTCTGATCCCTGTTGGAGCCTCGTTAGCCTGATGAGGAGCTGCTCTTCGATGTGTGAAGGGACCCACATCTGCCTCTGCCATGGCTGCTTAGCCAGCCAGCCAAACAGTCAACCGTTTTGCCTTAAGAAAAGAAATTACATTTGTACTTTTCCATGCAAATGCTTTTGGCTGAGTGTAGCGCTGCGGCAATGCGAGACGATCGCCGTTCGTCCTCACCGTTAAATGTCAACCTCTTCTAGATACAACATGGAGGCTTTTGTACGGTCAAGTGACTTCCTAGGGACTCCTAGAAGGGTTTCCTTGATTTGAACTCCCTGTTTATGAAACGAGACACACACACAACCGTCTCTGGAGGAGGGGGTCGCTCACTGAATTGCTCCTCCCAGGTTTTTTCTGGGAGTTTTCCCTCGTCTTCCTTGAGGGTTTAGGTTGGTTGAGGGGCAGTTCTATGGGCATATGTAAAGTTCTTTGTGACATTGCTTGTAAAAAGGGCTATACAAATAAATGTCGATTTGATTTGAGTCCAGGCTACCCTCTAGAAACAGTGGGTGGGGCTAAAAAGGCTGTTCACATGAGTCTGAGCTCATTGTTGATAGTGATTGTGGTACAAGGCTAAATACCTGCTGGTGTGTATCCTGGAAGAGGAGTGGCTGAGACACAAACCATACAGGACTCAGGTTAATCATTCAGTCAACTGTAAGTAGCTACTCTGTGCCAGCGGCTGGTAACGCCTTTACAGCTTCTCTGAAATGATCCTCATTAGTGTGACACACTCTCTCTCTCTCTCTGTGACTCTCTCTCTCTCTGTGACTCTTTCTCTTTCTGTTTCTCTCTTTATCTCTCTGTCTTTCAGTTTCTCTCTTTATCTCTTTCTTTCTGTTTCTCTCTGTGTCTATGTCTCTTTATTTCTCTCTTGATCTCTCTCTCTCTTTCGCTGTCTCTTTGTCTCTCTCTCTTTCTGTTTCTCTCTTTGTCTGTGTCTCTCTCTCTGTCAGTCATGCTCTGTCGAAGCTAGCTTGAGTGGCTTTAGTGATAGTACCACTTCTCCCTCCAGCTCCTGTGAACAGGGTCTCTCCAGTGGTTTGTCTGCGTCAGCAGTCGGTCACGAGACACGATTGATGCGTTCTATTCAAAGTCCTCTCTCCTGGATGTTTGTCCAGGTGAACCATCATGTTGATACCCTTGGTGTGCATTTACTCACTTAATTTGCCCTCATTCCTTTATCCCTGTGTGCACTATTCTACTCTTTTACCCTTGTATCCTTACCCCTGTGTGCTGTTGCGAGACTGTGTGCCGTTGAGAGAGAGTTTCACCTCAGGGATTAATGAAGTATTCTGAATCTTAATCTGAATTCCCTTTCATTTTAGCCAGATAGCAATTTTTCGGGGTGCTAATTGTAGAAATGTGCATCTTTCACGCCTCTCCACCCATACGAAGTCGGCTTGTAGACCAACTCCGGACCCGCAGTACTGCTCGTCCTGTGATGATGTCATCCTCCGTTTCCTCTTCCTGTAGTGACCTTCCGAGCGGCTGGAAGGCTATTGTTCCCTCAGGGGGAGGGGCCAAGCTGCGCTGCGTCTCGATTCGTCCAGAGAAATGCTAGTTAAAGCAGCCTTTTGGCACTAGCCTAGCGTGGCATTTCTCAATCTGGCCCCGCTCTTGTGCGTGTTGCGTGTGCACGAGCAGCCACGACACGCTAATCGCCCCGTTCTCCGTGTTCTTCTGCTCCGTCACATGTAACCCACACGCAGCCAACGTTACAGGAAATGCTCATCTCTTTTATTTTTAGAGCCGCTTCCAACACAACAAACATTTCCAACAGTCCGTCTTCCATTTCCGTCCCTTCCTTCTCCCCTTTCCCTCACCCCCGTCCCCCCTCCCTCCCTCCCTCCCCCCCTCCCTCCCTCCCTCCCGTGACTGATCTGTGTGCCTCGTCCTCCGCAGGGCCACCATCGAGGAGGTGGAGGGAGACGTCTGCGAGCTGGAGTCCAAACTGGACAAGGTGAGTGGTCTGGTCCCCCCCCCCCCGCCCCTCAGGGAGGTGGTGGGGCTGGTTCTGCAGCTCCCATAACCACTGACTCAGTCCCGGCTCCACCAATCCCAGGGTGCCCCTCTGCTCTTTCGAATCTGTGACTCATTGTTGGGTCTTCACAGATCCCCACCCTCGCTCTCGTAGAAGGGGAGGAGGTGGAGGGGGGGACCGGGGATCCGGTCCAGGGTGGAGAGGAGTGTGGGGGGGGGTGTGTGAAGGGAAAGAGCAGCCTGGGGGGGTGGAGGGGGGGGTTAAGGTTCAATCTTTTCTTAGTAACAGGCTTAGTTGCATATGAGGCCTGCGTTTGCTGCAGACCACCACCCATACATACTCTTTACACTGTAATCTTAAAGACAACACCAGCTTTATTGGGACCTTTATTAAAACCTGCCTTCCCCAGAGACAGTATGTCAACACAGCGGAGAGGAGAACAGTAAATGATTGGTCGGATAGTGCAGCAAAGCTGTTTCCATTGGCCCTGACAGATATTGGTCCGATTCGAATAAGCACACAAGACAAACATCCAGCCACGAAGGACAATTACACTCCAATACGAACTCTGTGTTTAGCCCCGTGCTTTGAGTTTGGGCCTGAAGCATGTTGCCCCTCCCACTTCCCTTCCTCCTGGCCCAGGTTCGAGTGTCACCCCCGCTTGATTGGTCAACTGAAAGGACCAGGACAGCTCATTCAGACCCTGGGATGTGTGAGGTTGTCTCTCCCTGCTGAGCCAGGCTTCTCGCTTCTGTGTAGGAGTGAATGGAGGAGCGACAGATTTTGTTTGCCAGATTACGTAACCGGGAATTAGGCTGTTTGCGCCCAATGAGTCACATGATTTGTGTGTGTGTGTGTGTGTGTGTGGGGGGGGGGGGTTAGGTTTTGTTTAGTTTTCAATGCAGTTTCGTTTGAGTCGTTCTTGCCATTTCCAGTGCCTGAGCATGAAATACGGCCCTAGAGGCAACGATTCCTCTTCCTAATCCCTCCTCTCCTCCTCCTCTCCCCCTCCTCTCCTCCTCCTCTCCCCCTCCTCTCCTCCTCCTCTCCTCCTCCTCTCCTCCCCCTCCTCTCCCCCTCATCTCCTCCTCCTCTCCTCCTCCTCTCCCCCCTCTTCCAGCTCGTCAAGCTGTGCATCGGGATGATAGACGCAGGGAAAGCCTACAACACGGCCAACAAGCAGTTCGTCAGCGGCATCCGGGAGCTGGCGCAGCAGTCCACCAAAGATGAGGTCGTTGAGGTAACCCCCCCCCCCCGTTCTCGCCCTCAGAGCCCAAACTTCCCTTCCTGCTCGCCTACAGAGCCAAAACACCAATTTTATTTAGTCCCTTGTCTCCTTGTGTGGCGGCCATTTTCTTTCTTTTTACATTTATTCATTTATCAGACGCTTTTATCCAAAGCGACTTACAAGAGTTTTTACAAAGAGCTTCAGTCACTGAGCATAGCAACTTGATAGACCCCAAAACATAGAAAGAAAGCAACAACACGAGTCACCGCATGGGGACCGACAAGTAGTTCTGAGCAACATCCGATTATATTTCTAAGTACCGTACTATTCCTAAATGCCATAAAATTATCGGAATAAGTGAATTTTAAGCCTTCTTTTGAAGGTGAGGAGGTGCTTCTGATGGAGGTGGGGAGTTGATTCCACCATTGGGGAGCCAGAGAGTGGACGTTACACATTCCTCATAGGAAGGCCTGTGTTTCCTTTCCCACTTTTGTATATTTCTCAGCCTGCCTCTCCCAGTTCGGCCACAGCGCCTATTTAGAGAAGAATGCCCCGGTCTAAGAATGCTCTCAAAGCACCATTGTTGGACGGTAGGGTCAAGCCAACACAGCCTTCTTAAGGCTGTCCTTATATACCTCAGCTGGTTTGCAAGAGAAAGATTTCAGTTGTCACTTAAGTCTGTTAGTGTGTCAGGTTCACATACTTTGTTCCTAATTAACTTAACCCTTGTGTGGGGTTCATATTTCTGTTACTCAGTGTTCGTGGGTCTGGTGGATCCGTTGCATTGTGGGGGTTTTAATTCAACACAATCAAACAATTTTAAGTAAAAAAAAATAAAACTCAACAGATGTTTATGCGATCCCGATTACAAGCAATATAAACAGTATGTATTGTTAATAGTTATTTATTTTCTTTGTAGGATGCAATTTATGAATTACACTGGCAGTTATTTTAAAATAAATAAATAAAATAAAAGGGTTTAATTTTTAAGGCTGAGTCATAATACTGATTCTTTTAATAAAAAATGAATACGGGTACCACAGACCCAAACACCACGTATCAGTTAAGAGTGTTTTACCAACAATTGAACTTTCTTGACTGGATCCGAGGTATCATTCTGTTTTGTTCCCCTTGCCTCCACAGTCCAGTCTCACAAAGTTTGCCGAAAGTCTGCAGGAGATGATCAACTACCACACGGTGAGACGATTTACTGATGTGAAACCGGACTTAGTTTTTCTTCCTGTCCTTTAAGAGCTGCGTGTGCGTGTAGACAGAAAGGACGGCTGGAGAGCGTCACGTTTTGGCAAGAATTCAGAATCTATTTGATTTTAGAATCTTATTTTTTTCGCTATGCAGGATATACAGACACAGAATTTACTTTGGCAGAAAGGAGCAAACATAGAACATATACGGAACATAATAATAAGGGTGAAGTTGAATAAAAAATATAATGTGAAATACAAATTAGATAAAAGTAAAAAGTGGGCACTAGTTGTACAGATGGGGGGGTATAACTACAGTAAATTCACCTCACATGTTTGACTTTCAAATCAGCCCCTTTAACTCACTTGAGAACTTGAGGCCAAGTGACTTAACCTAAACACAACCACACTAAAAGTCAACAACACGTTCAACTCCAGTCTATAAATAAAGTAAATAATAAATATTCATTTAGCAGATGCTTTTATCCAAAGCGACTTACAGTAAGTATAGGGACATTCTCCTTGAGGCAATTAGGGTGAAGTGCCTTGCCCAAGGACACAACATCACACAGCCACAGCCGGGAATCACACTCACAACCTTTCGATCATGAGGCCCAACGCCTTAACCCGCTGAGCCAGCAGACCTGACCGTCAGTCTAAACATGGTCAATTCCGATTTGAAGTCCAGATCCAAGCTCCTCCACCCCCCCCCCGACCCCCCCCCGACCCCACCCACCCCCCCTCCTCAGTCAATTACCACCTGTTCCTCCCATCCCCTCCCACCTTCCCTGGCCAAACTCCTCTTTTCCGCTCCTACACCCCCAGGAACCTCGGACAGGCTGGAGGCAGTGACTCAGACTGTCTGCGGTGTGGGATCAGCTGACTCAACGCTTTAAGTTAGCCACATGATCCTTAAAGCACAGAGCCCAATCTGTGTTGCACCAACAACACAGCGCCCCCCCGTCCCCCACAGTCCCCCCCAGTCCCCCCTCCCCCCAGTCCCATCACATTGCCCGTTTTGTCCAGACGTCTGGTTGTTGTTTTTCTTCATTAACGACAGACTCGAACCCTCGTCTCCCATCTGGGGAATTTTCCCGACGGGGCCTTTTTTTTTAAAGAACCAGCGCAGGTTTTTTAGGGGGGTTGACTCATCGCGTGACGTCATTTTTGAACGGTAACCTGTAGGTTGAGATCTCCGTGGGCCGCAGTAAAAAGCATTCATGAGGAGAATTTCTCCAAAAGTACATGGGTCAGCCCTATATGTGTTCATTTTCTGCACGACAACTGCAAAAAGCTTGCACATCCGCTAACATGCACAACTCAGAGACCTTGTATAAAGAACCATTTCACTTTGCTCACATTGGCAGATTGGTTCCAGATTCATTTTGTTTTTGGTGCAGCTGTCTAACTCAAACAGCACATTCAAGCGTGCTAATGTCCCTCTTGAATTTCCCCAGATTTTATTTGACCAGGCCCAGCGATCTATCAAGACCCAGCTTCTAACGTTTGTGAAAGAGTAAGTATGTCTTTGAACGGACCACTGTTGTCTGGTGTAACACTGTAACTCATAGCACAAGTAAAAGAGGAAAAAGAAAAAAAATTTGTGGCAATTATTTTGTTTTGTTTCCTCAATATGAACGATGACACAAATAAAATACTGAAACGGATGATACAATTGCAGAACTAGAATACACTTCACATCGTCTGGTTACGAGGCAGTCTGCCCTCCACACACACACACACACTATATGTAGAAGATACAGTGAGGTCAATAAGTATTATCACCCATTGATTTCGTAAGTTCTCTCCTTTAGAAAACATGGAGGGGTATAACATTTTCATCGTAGATGCATTTCCACTGTTCCACATTTTTTCTCTCTCCAGAAATCACATACGATCATGTACGCATTTTTATATTACTGTGTCAAATAAGTATTTGATCACTTGCTTAACAACAGATTTCTGACCTGCAAAGACCTCCTGCTTTTAAATAGTCCAACTCCACTCTGCTCATGATTTATAAATTAGCAGCACCTGTTTGAGGTTGTAAGCTTTCATAAAGGCCCTTGGGCACCTGATCTGTACAGTATGTAGGAGTGGGCCAAAATATCAGCTGCAGTGTGTGAAAAAACGAGTGAAGAACTACATGGATTGTTATCAAAGGCTTCTGTACCAAATATTAAAGTTGTTTGACTCAAGTGATCAAATACTTATTTGACACAGTAATATACAAATAAAAAACGTATAATAATCGTACAATGTTATTTCTGGATTCTTTCAAAACAATTCTGTCCCTCACAGTGGAAATGCACCTACGATGAAAATGTTAGACCCCTCCATGTTTTCTAAGTAGGAGAACTCACAAGGTGATCAAATACTTAATGACCTCACTGTATATAGAAGTAAAAAAAGGGAAAGGTGATGAAACTGTAGCCCGCACTAGATAGACCAAACATCAGGCAGCGCTCCAGAACACCAGCGCAGCTTCCGAACAGTGTCCTGAGCTCGGCTTGATTCACTGGAACAGTCGTACCGCCTCAGTGAGGCACTCTTGTGTCACATCGTCTGTATTATGAAGCCCAAGCTGCTTTTGCCTGCAGCCGTCGCAGGATGACCTCCCTGCATCAGCGCTCTGCTCTGTGTGAGCCGGTCAGAAACCGTCGCTCTCTCCTCCGCACTGATTTAATCTCGCTCAAGTAGTACGTTGCTGAGGAGCAGATGTAGCTTCTTAAGCGCCACAGTGGCTCTTCTGTCGCTAGCACGGCTAACAGGCCCCTCATCCAAACTCGGGAGTGTGTTGAAGTTGAGAGGATTATCTACGAGGGTTTCCACGCCGGTCTTAAGCGGTTTTCCCTTTTGTCCCCATTAATCAGCTGTTCATTGACTGACACGGTTTAGGGAATGAAGGTGATATTTGAGTGTTTTCTCACCCTGTTCAGATACTTTCATCAAGCAGATTGTTTTTTGAGGTCAGGAGCAAAATATTTAGTGGAATATCTTGCTTCACATCACTCTTCTATCACCCTGGACAGGGTTTCATGAATATTGTTTCTTTCACCATGTGTCTCTGCCTGGTCATTCCTCAGCAGTTATTTCCTAGGAATAGCTCATAGGTCACAGACAAGCTCTTGTACACTGACCACCTCCGGTACCTCGTCTTCTCAGGGACCTGCGGAAGTTCAAAGAGGCCAAGAAGCAGTTTGACAAGGTGAGCGAGGAGAAGGAAGCCGCCCTGACCAAGAACGCCCAGGCGCCCCGCAACAAGCAGCACGAGGTGGAGGAGGCCACCAACATCCTCACCGCCACCCGCAAGTGCTTCCGACACATCGTCCTCGACTACGTCCTCCAGGTGCACGCTCACGCACACGCTCACGCACATACACTCACACACATTCTTACACACATTCTTACACACATTCTCACACACACAAGCTCACACACTCGCACACACACTCACACACACACTCACACAAACTCACACACTTTCTCACACTCACACAAGCTCACACACACACACACACATGCTCACACACATACTCACACAAGCTCACACACACACACACACATGCTCACACACATACTCACACAAGCTCACACACATGCCACACACACACGATCACACACTCGCACACATGCTCACTCACGCTCACACACACGCTCACACACATGCTCACACACATGCCACACACACACGCTCACACACTCATTCACATGCTCACTCACGCTCACACACACGCTCACACACATGCTCACACACATGCCACACACACACGATCACACACTCGCACACATGCTCACACACACGCTCACACACTCATTCACATGCTCACTCACGCTCACACACACGCTCACACACATGCTCACACACATGCCACACACACACGATCACACGCACTCACATGCTCACGCTCACACACTCGCTCACATGCTCACACACACGCTCACATGCTCACTCACGCTCACACACACGCTCACACACACGCTCACACACATACACTCAGACACATTCTTACACACATTCTCACACACACACACACACACACGCTCACACACACACTCACACAAGCTCACACACTCACACACACACTCACACACAAGCTCACTCACACACTTTCTCACACTCACACAAGCTCACACACACACACACACATGCTCACACACACACTCACACAAGCTCACACACACGCTCACACACATGCTCACACACAAGCTCACACACAAGCTCAGACTCACACACTTTCTCACACTCACTCAAGCTCACACACACACACACATGCTCACTCACACAAGCTCACACACATGCCACACACACACGATCACACACACACTCACATGCTCACGCTCACACACTCGCTCACATGCTCACTCACGCTCACACACACGCTCACACACATGCTCACACACACACACACACTCACACACATGCTCACACACACGCCCTCTCACACACCATCGCAAAAAAGAGCGCGTTGATCTCTGTCTTTGCTCTTTTGAGTTGATGGGCCTATTAAAGCGTCCTTCCTGCCATTATTAAAAATCTCTGGCGACTCCCAGGCAGTAAGTGTGTCACGTTCTCCTTGATGGCCCTGCTGACCTTTTGGGAAAGGGGGGAACACAGTCGAGTACGCCGCGGAACATTCCCTTGTCATCTTCCGTCTCGATGGCCAGACTGTGTGGGTTGATGTGGGGGAGCCTTAACAAGCCCAGCCTCTTCAACCTGTCTGCCTGGATGTCAGTGCCAAGAGAGAGAGAGGGTTCAGGAGCAGCTAGCTGTTCCTTAGAGAGGGTTCAGGAGCAGCTAGCTGTTCTTTAGAGAGGGTTCAGGAGCAGCTAGCTGTTCCTTAGAGAGAGTTCAGGAGCAGCTAGCTGTTCCTTAGAGAGGGTTCAGGAACAGGTAGCTGTTTCTTAGAGAGGGTTCAGGAGCAGCTAGCTTTATTGTCATTACACAGGTACAAGCACAGAGTAACAAAATACAGTTTGCATTCAACCAGAAGTGCAAAACAGTATAAGTAGAATATATCAGTTAGCATAAGCAGAATGCGAGTATGTACAGAGTATTAAGTATTGTAGTATTGTAGGAGTTTCAGAGAGGCCTTGCTCTTGCATTACCATAGCGAGAGGTCTGCAGCTTCCATTCTCTGCTTCCTCTAACGCAATGAGCTGGCTGCTCACGGTCGATAGTTCCACAGAGAATCAAGGCAGTAGCTGTCTGATCTGGGAGATTCTGCGTACTGCTGCATTAACCCAGCATTGATTTCATGTCCTTGGAAAAAGTTGCTGCGGTCTAAAGCTATCCTGCCATCGCCACGGCACTCCTGCTCTCTCCAACGTCCTCTGAACACGAAAACGGCTCGCTCCACCTCTGCACTCGAACCACTCTCTGATTTGATAATTACCAGACGGGTGTAGTCAATGCAGTGACAGTGAGCCTGATTATCTAGAACTATTTTACATTTACATTGAGTCCTTCAGCAGACGCTCTTATCCAGAGCGACTTACAGCAAGTTCAGTGACATTCCCCATGAGCCAAGTAGGGTGAAGTGCCTTGCCCAAGGACACAACATCATGTACCCACAGCCGGGAATCGAACTCGCAACCTTCCGATCACGAGCCCAACGCCTTAACCACTGAGCTACGTGACTCCCTGTTGTGAGGAAGGTTTTCTGACCTTTTTCATGCACTGTGAGGTGCTTACTAACATCATATTCAGCCTTGTTGACCGTGAAGCCCCCTGCTGTTT
Source organism: Protosalanx chinensis (assembly GCA_030340685.1). Classification (NCBI taxonomy): domain Eukaryota; kingdom Metazoa; phylum Chordata; class Actinopteri; order Osmeriformes; family Salangidae; genus Protosalanx; species Protosalanx chinensis. Next base: position 3,280,353 of record CM059340.1, read on the forward strand.
GATAACCTGCCATAACTCAGCACTCGTAAAGGAGATGAATCCGGGTTGACCTCCATTACCAGACGAGGTGTTGGGATGGTAATTAGCTCTGTGTCCAGAGGACAACACATCCATCAGGCTGTACACATACTCCCTCCCTCCCCCTCTCTCTCTCCCTCCCTCCCTCTCTCTCTCTCTCTGTGTAACTGTGTGCCTCTCCCTCCCTCCCCTCTCTCTCTCTCTCTCCTCTCTCTCTCTCTCGCTCTCTCTCTCTCTCCCTCTCTGTGTGAGTGTCTCTGTCTCTGTGTGTGCCTCTCCCTCCCTCCCTCTGTTAGACTGTGAAAATGCTGTCCTGAATGCAGCTGGCTTCTGCAGATAAAGGAACACAATCGTATTTTTTTTCCTTCTTCCTGGAGCCCTGGGTGTAGAATAGACTAGAAGGTCCCCCTGGTGTTAGACCGTGGAATCGGCATCAGTCATGTTTCCCTCCTGCGGTTTTTGACTCCAGTTCAGTCCAACTGATGACTTGTGTAACACCTATACATTTTCCTTTCCCTTTCCCACACATTGATTTAAAAATCTAACTTGCGATTCCTTTCCCCCCCCCTCCAGATCAATGTCCTCCAATCCAAGAGAAGATCTGAAATCCTAAAATCGGTAAACGCCGAATTTGATGCAAAAGTCGATAAAGTACCTATTTCTTTGCACATCTTTGTGAGATCTGTTGCTCTGCGACACCTTCCCAATGTGTGTGTTTGTGTATGCGTGCATGTGTGCGCGTATGTGTGTGTGTCTTTCTCCAGATGCTGTCCTTCATGTACGCCCACCTGACCTTCTTCCACCAGGGCTACGACCTCTTCAGTGAACTCCAGCCCCTGATGAAACAGCTCGGAGGACAGGTAACCCCTCCACCTCATCCCTCATGTGGCCACACCTCTTCCACACCTTCTCTCTGGTCTGCACTCTGGGCACCCACAACAACATAGTTCTCTGGGAGAACCTAACCCGAAAGGAGTTCTAAATCATTTCTAAGACCCAATATACATTTCCTATAGGTTATTAATAGTCAAAAAGGCTATGTTCAGTCCCTGCTTAGACGTTTTAACTTGGATTATTTCAGTCATTGCCTCGGGGTCTTGTTTGAACTGTGACTAATAATGGACCAGCTATTCTCTGACTATATCGCTGCACATATGCTGTACAACAGTGGCCTCATTTACGTTGGCTGTAGGAAAGATTTATCTGACCCACGGCCCGGTGACTCAACACGCCAGTGCTGCTAGCCAAGCCTCTCTCTGCAGCCATACGTTTTCCCCCGGCATCCGACAAACCCAGCTTTCCTCAGGACCCTGAGGGGAATCGGAACGTCTCCTGAGTGGGGAAACGCGATTCTTTTTTCCCCCGTCTTTTTTTGTGTGTGGCTGTGATCCTTATCGCAGGGCCCATGAGAGGGTAGCTCTCTGAAGCTTGGCTGAGGGTTTTCCCCGACCTGAGACACGGAGGAAGCGAAGCCGCCGCCGCCACCACCACCGTGTGAGACTTGTGAATCATAAAGAGGAGGCGCGAAGGAAGTAAAGACAGAGAGAGAGACAGAGAGAGAGACAGAGAGACAGACAGAGAGACAGACAGAGAGACAGACAGAGAGACAGACAGAGAGACAGACAGAGAGACAGACAGAGACAGACAGAGAGACAGACAGAGAGACAGACAGAGAGACAGACAGAGAGACAGACAGAGAGACAGACAGAGAGACAGAGAGACAGACAGAGAGACAGACAGAGAGACAGACAGAGAGACAGACAGAGAGACAGACAGAGAGACAGACAGAGAGACAGACAGAGAGACAGACAGAGAGACAGACAGAGAGAGAGTGGGGAAAGCGGAGGCCAGTCGCAGGAGGAGGAGGGCGGGATCGTCTTGCCTGGACGGAGCGCTGAAAGAGAAGCGAAGGTGGTCGGAGAGAGAGAGCGCTCCGAAGAGACAGAGGAGAGTGGGGAGGGGGAGTAGCGGAGCAGCCAGGAGCTACACAGACTCCCGATCCCAGGGCCACAGGACCACCTCGCCCTCCATCATGAAGCTGAGGACGCTGGAGAAGCTTTGCAGGGAGGTCTGGAAGAGCTGTCAACAGGTTGGGCCTCAGCACTTCACCCTGACCTTAGTTATGGAAGACAAGATGGATGGAGAGAATGATACAGTTTTTTTTTTTGATTAGTAGTGATGGTTAGGCATACTCTTTCTGATAACAGTAAGGCACTTCACCCTACTTGCCTCAGGGGGAACGCTCTCTGGGTAAGAGCGTCTACTAAATAACGACATGTGAATAACGAGGCACCATTTTATGTATATATATTAGAGATGATTTTTGACCAATAAGATGTTTAATCAGTCAGCTATTGACCCTTGCTACTGATGATATCCAAACTACCTTGGACAGCATGTTTATTAGTCGCTTCACATTGCGTGATTTAAGTCTTAATCGTTGTGCGCACGATCAATTGAGGGCTTCTAAACCCATCTTTACGAAAAGGTATTCTACATTTAGCAGACACTCTTATCCAGAGCGACTTACAGTAAGTACAGGTGCATTCCCCCCTGAGGCAGGTAGGGTGAAGTGCCTTGCCCAAGGACACAACGTCATGTAGCCACGGCCGGGAATCGAACTCACAACCTTCCGATCACAAGCCCAACACCTTAACCGCTGAGCCACCTGACACCCGTGTAGTTCTAGTCACGAACGAGTAACACAGGTTTATTTTGAACCCACTCCAGTATATGAATGAATGACTCACAACGCTAATTCACAGTCAGATGTACATTTACATTTAGTCATTTAGCAGACGCCCTTATTCCCCCCTGAGGCGAGTAGGGTGAAGTGCCTTGTCTAGGGACACAAGGTCATGTTGGCACAGCCAGGGTTCAAACCGGTAGATTGTAGCGTCGGCTGTACGAGCTGCCACAGGCTGAAGTGAATATGAAAGCGTCTATCGTCACCTAAAGAGAAATGTTAAGGAATATCCACAGATACAATAAACATCTGGTCTCACTCCAGTCTGCTTTGCCGGTGACTGAACACCGAACAGAGGTATTAGTCAGCACTTTTTTTGCACGGCTCACTGGTCAGAAGACACGGTGAGAGAGGAGAATTCACCAGCAACTACAAGTTTTCATCGAACTCTCGGCTGTGCAGGAGATTAAACAATCTCTTCACGTCTCCCTGTCCTGCTGGCTGTTTTGGAGGGAGAGAGAGGAAACCTTTCCCATCTGATGTTATCGGCCGCCCCCTCCCACTTCCTGCTCAAACAAAACAAAAACCCCTGCCCCCGAATATGGAACGTGTGGAACTAGTGGAACATGTCCTCTAGTTTGGGTGGAATCCTGACTTCAGGCTTCCTTTGGAAGCGTTTAATAGGAGAACGTAGCTAGTATTCACCAATGGGAAAGATGGTTAATGATATCAGGATGTTCATTGTGACCACAGATAAGAACGCACATGATGGTAGGACAGACACTTTGTCAGTTAGGGGGGAGGAGGTACACATTAGATTTGGTGAAAAAACAAGCATTTGTTTGTATCCCCTGTGCTTCTCTGTCCTGGTAATGCACTCCCGGGTTCCTAATATTCGAATATCTTTCATGTAAGTTTGGGTAATGTAGACGTAGTAATGTCTGTAGCGTAGTGTAGCGTAACGTCATTATGGTAATAATGGCTAAGCTTGATTTCACAGTGACCAAATCGTATTTAGATTTTTTGGTAACTGGCAGGCTATGTAAGTATATTCACCCATACCAACGTGTCGCTTGACAGTATTGTTGATCATCTCTTGAATAAGCTTACCCAATATTACCAGTAATCTTGGATGGGTAGCCTGTGTTCCGGAAGCATCACTGGTAGATTTGCAGTCTACCTGGCCCACACCCTACACACGTTGCTGTTTCCATAGATACCCCCTCCCCACAACTTTGACCAACACTTTCTCTTTCACTCTTGAAAGGAAACCATTTTATCCTTTCAGGCGATGGTGTGAACACCATGGAGGAAAGAGAAATCAATCTCCCGCAATCCAATTTCACACAAGGCCTTTACAGTGGAATCAATTTAGCCAGAGGGGGAGGCGGGGGGCGAGGGAGGCGTGGGGGGGGGGGGCGCAGAGCAGCCAGGCATGCACCTTGTCCAGGCGACGCCCTGTGTCATTCCCCTGTAGCAGCACAGTCATTCTCCTGTAGCAGCACAGTCATTCCCCTGTAGCAGCACAGTCATTCCCCTGTAGCAGCACAGTCATTCCCCTGTAGCAGCACAGTAATTCCCCTGTAGCAGCACAGTCATCCCCCTGTAGCAGCACAGTCATTCCCCTGTAGCAGCACATTCATTCCCCTGTAGCAGCACCGTCATTCCCCTGTAGCAGCACAGTCATTCCCCTGTAGCAGCACATTCATTACCCTGTAGCAGCAAAGTCATTCCCCTGTAGCAGCACAGTCATCCCCCTGTAGCAGCACAGTCATTCCCCTGTAGCAGCACAGTCGTCCCCCTGTAGCAGCACAGTCGTTCCCCTGTAGCAGCACAGTCATTCCCCTGTAGCAGCACAGTCATTCCCCTGTAGCAGCACAGTCATCCCCCTGTAGCAGCACAGTCATCCCCCTGTAGCAGCACAGTCGTTCCCCTGTAGCAGCACAGTCATTCCCCTGTAGCAGCACAGTCATCCCCCTGTAGCAGCACAGTCGTTCCCCTGTAGCAGCACAGTCATTCCCCTGTAGCAGCACAGTCATTCCCCTGCTCATCGAGCTCAGTGTCTTTGCCTGCGTTCCCCAGTAGCCGTTAGTAGCGGCGTTGCCTGACTGAATAGCAGGTCCAGTGAGTGTTGTCTAACTGTACTAGGAGGACCGTCCCACTAGTCTAACAAGTCGAACCTCCACCTTCCTGTTTCCTGTCTGTTCGAACTGTCATCCACCAAGAGTTCAGTCTCTGAAACAAACATGCTTACATTACATTTACCTTTATTCATTTAGCAGACGCTTTTATCCAAAGCGACTTACAAGAGAGAGCTTTACAAAAGAGCATCGGTCACTGAGCATAGCAACTTGATAGACCCCAAACATAGCAGGTTTATAGATTATGAAACATACATTGTGAGAAAAACCCATAAGTGCCAAGGGAAGAGCTACAATAACTTTTTAGCCAAACAAATTACACGTTTTAAGGTGAGTCTCCGACAGACAGTAGTCTACCGAAGGGACCCGAGCAATAAAGCAACAGCACTAGCTAGTTTCCGCATGGGAATTAACAAGTAATTCTAAACAACAAGTGCCTTACTATTTCTGTTGACTATGCCAGTCAACTTTGACCCTTCTTAGCTGGTTTTCATCTCGGGGGAGATGAGGAGATGGAGGCTTGCTAGGACGGTGATAGGTTAGAGGTCAGGTTGAAGGTTGAGGCCACCTCATTTGCCAGCTCTTCTTGGCTAACGGCGTGCTAACATGTGTTTCAGTTGGATCAGCTGGTGGTGGATGCGGCCAAAGAGAAGAGAGACATGGAACAGAAACACTCCACCATCCAACAGAAGGTAGAGTCTCACACACACAGTCCCCAGCCTTGCTCTGGTCATAAGCACCGATTCGAAGGCGAAGATCATGTGACCTGCATGTGAAATCATTCTTTTTGTGCTCCGGCCCGTTAAAGAATCAGCTCCAAGATGGCAGGGATCATCCCACATTCACAACCCTCATATTTTCCCTTAAGCTTGAAGTAATAGGCTAGACTTCCATCTGCCCCTATAGAGTTGAAACTCAGAGATAAACTGTATGACTTACAAAATAATAAATAAATACTCATTTAGCAGACGCTTTTATCCAAAGCGACTAACAGTAAGTACAGGGACATTCTCCCTGAGGCAAGTAGGGTGAAGTGCCTTGCCCAAGGACACAACATCACATAGCCACAGCCGGGAATCAAACTCACAACCTTCCGCTCATGAGGCCAACGCCTTAACCCGCTGAGCCACCTGACTCCAAGATCAGTTCCCCTGCTTGTGTGTTTGGAAGGAACTGTAGTATTCTTCGGTAAGGAGAAACAGGACCTCCTAGGGGAGCTCATGCAGTCGGCCGTACACACATGCATTATTAAGGTGGGACGGAAGCTCCTGGCTCGCTTACAAAACAGCACCAGTAGCCTGATGACATCATGGTGTCTGGTGATTGTCAGGGCCAGCCAGCCAGGCCTGGTCCTGCTTATGGACCCACGCCATTGCAGGCTGGTCTTAAATAGGTGAAGCGCTGTTATCATTTCGGAGCGTGGGTGAATCGGGCCCATGTGGATAATTTAGTCGGACCCGTGTGGATTTGTCTGGCGCTGTGTGAGCGTGTGAGGGTGTGTAAGGGTGTGGTTGTGTGTGTGTGTGTGAGGGTGTGGGTGTATGTGTGAGGGTGTGAAGGTGTGGGTGTGTGAGGGTGTGTGAGTGATTGTGGGTGGTTTTGTTTGTGTGTGTGAGTGAGTGTTTGCATGTGTGTTTGTCTATGAGTGTGTGAATGAGTGTGTGAGAGAGTGTGTGTATGTGAAGAGCAGCAGCTTTCCCTCTAGGTTATTCTCTTCCAGGGGCTTCCTCCTCCTCCTCCTCCTCCTCTTCCTCCTCCAGTCAGGCAGCAGCTCCAAGCCAACTTCTGCTCGTCCTTCAGCACTACGCTCCCAGCACCCTCCCCCTTTCACCAGATGCTATTTTTATGTTGTTTCACTCGCTCTGTACAGCTCCCCTCCCTCCCTTCAACACTGTCTCTCTCTCAGTCCCTCCCTCACACACACACACACACACACACCCTCTCTCTGTCTGGCTATATGTATCAGCATTTCTAACCAAAGCCCTCCTTTCCCCCCTCCTCTCCCTCTCTCTCTCATCCCTTCTTCAATCTTCCCAGGCTGCTCTGCAGGTAAGCCCTTTTCTCTTCTCTTCCTCCTTTTGATAGCTGGCTTGTCCCTGTTCTGTGTAGTTCTGTCTGCATGTTGACCAAAAGGGCCGTTCAAAAACGTCGTAAAGCCACATCGGTGGGCGTAAGAGAAGAAGTGAGACTTGATCTGTTCGTTTTCGGCCGTGTTGGCATGTTGGGAAAGTGACTGTGCAGTTTCACGAAGACATCTAACGTCAACGCCAAGTTGGACGCGGTTAACACGAAACAAACGGACGCCTGGGATAGATGACGTTCACCTTGAGCGAGTTTGTCCGCATCGCCACCGGAATAAAGGTCTTTAGAGGGCGATGGCCTGCCTGAATTATTCAACGGGCTGAGTTATGATCGTGTAGACATTCTGGGGCTGCTGTTGTCCCATAGGGGAGAGAGTCTCTTCAATAGGGAATTAACATCTTTCATGGGCTGTTTGTCGTTGAATCCATGCTTTGTGCACGCATATACTATACTTAAGTACAAGGAGTCAGTTTACCGAATGTTATAACTGTTTATAACTGGAGCTACTATGAATGGGGACATGGCTCTTCCACCAGTCAGAACCGGCGTATCGACCTGCGCATACACAGCACACACACTCACACACACACACACACACTCAAACACACACCCAGTGACCTTCGCTTGGTGCTGGGGGATTTAGCGGAAGAAGGAGGAGTAGCGACAGTGACGAGCGCTGATGACGATCACACACACACACACACACACACACTCTCCCGCTGCTAAGAGAGGAGGAGGGGCAACAGAGCCAATCTGCTCGTGTGACAGGGACTGTCAGGGAGATGCTACGCGGGGACAGCTGGGGTTAGCCGAAGCTAATCATCACAGGGAGGCTAACACACACACACACACACTCCCACACACAACAACCAGGCATGAAGATCTTCAGCAGGTTCCACTACGTGTGGTATCTGGTGAGTGGGAGTGAGAGAGCTTATGTGCGTTTGCATGCAAGTGTTTTTCCCCTGCATGGTTACTTGGTTTTCCATACCCCTGTCCATGGTTTGTGGTCAGCAGGATTTGGTGAAGTGTGTGTGTGTGTGTGTGTGCGTGTGTGTGGTTGATGCCACAAGAGCATCAAAAACTTATTGTTTCTCCTGTTTTGTCAGCCTTCCTTTGATTTGTCACTGTGACTTCTCTGTGCCTGTTCCACAGACCGAACTTGACACGTTACCCGACGGACGCAGCTTTTGTGCTTGGAGGTCCACCTCCGTACGTACAGCAGACACCCGACTCTTTCATTTGGATTTCATTTGGGTTTTTTCCTGTCCTTCGTAACCCCCCCCACCCCATCCTCACCCCCATTCCCCTCTCCCCCTCGCCTGCCTGCTGAAACCAAGCAGCTCCGCTGTGGTGTGCGGTGGCTGTGTTTGGTCTTGAGCCTGGTGAATGCGTGTTTTTGATGGGCCGTGGCCTGGGAGCGGCCTAGGGAGGCCAGCATGGTTCTGCCTGTTTGCTTGTCAGCTTCGAGAGGACACCTCTGCCACTTTTTTGTCACAATTGTCGTTGTGCGTTGGATGGATTGTGTTTCACGTGGTGTGCGGTGATTTTAACATGGGTTGTTGGGAGGCTTTGTGTGTGTTTTTGTGTGTGCGTGGGAAAGGGATGGTTTTCAATTGAACTGAGGAGTCAGATGGCTCAGCGGGTTAAGGCGTTGGCCTCATGAACGGAAGGTTGTGAGTTCGAATCCCGGCTGTGGCTATGTGACGTTGTGTCCTTGGGCAAGGCACTTTATCCTACTTGCCTCAAGGAGAATGTCCCTGTACTTACTTTAAGTTGCTCTGGATAAAAGCGTCTGATAAATGAGTAATTATTTATTCATCTACTAGTTCTACTCGGTAAGACGTTGCTGGTCCCGCAAGCCTCACGTTTTTAAAGCTGCCGTCTTAAATAATGCATCCCAGCCCCATCCAACTTAGCTGGGCTGCTTTTCCCACTGAAGCCTGGGCAGCTAAGGATGACTTGCTGTAATGTGCCGTGGAGCTATTCTGCTCCCAGATTAAAGGGTCACATCGTCGAGGGCGCCTCCTGGCACTTTCCAGGCCGCTAGCGTCCTCACCCCCCGTATTCTCCACAAAGACCCTCCTAAAAATAGCCTCTGTTGTCTTAATGTGTTACAGGGATGGAAGGTGTGTGTGTCCTAGTTTTAATAATAATAATGCCTAATTTATCAGACGCTTTGATCCGAAGCGACTTACATTAAGTACAGGGACAATCCCCTGAGGCAAGTAGGGTGAAGTGCCTTGCCCAAGGACACGACATCACATAGCCACAGCCGGGAATCGAACTCACAACCATTTCGATCACAGGGACGACGTGTTAACCCACTGAGCCATCTGCCTCCCTCACCTCCCTGGTTTTCTGTGTGTTTCTGGAAGGACATGTTACCACCTCGCCGGGGTATAGAGAGGGTGTAAAATGACACGCTTCTTCCAACACACACACAAGGTTGTGGTGTCCGGTGTCCTGGAGGCAGAGAGGGGAGGAGTTGGTTGTGAAGGGGAAGGTTATCGACACATCCACTGGCGATCCGTTCACCGCTCAGATCGGGTTAAAGGCGTGTCAGTAACCGTTCGCCGCCAAGGAATCCTGGGTGGGGTTCACAGGTGTGGATGGAGAGTCAGTTTACTGCGACAGGAAGCAAGGTTGAGGATACTTAATATTCAGGCCCTGACTTTGAGGGTCCAGGCTGTGTATCCCTGGCGGAACTTAATGGCACTTAGAAATATTAAGGCACTTATAGAAATATAATTTGTTGGTTCAGAATTACTTGATCATCCCTGTGCGGAAACTAGCAAGTGCTGTTGCTTTATTGTTCGCGTCCCTTAGGTAGACTACTGTCTGTCGGAGACTCACCTTAAATTTCTAATTAGTTCGGCTAAAAGCTCTTATAGTTCTTCCCTTGGCACTTATTGGTTCTCACAATGTGTGTTTTATAATCTATAAACCTGCTATGTTTGGGGTCTATCACATTGCTATGCTTAGTGACCGATGCTCTTTTGTAAAGCTCTCTCTTGTAAGTCGCTTTGGTGAATGTAATACGGTGTCGTATTCAAACCAAACTGCCACCGGCGATAAGCCAACATCGTTTTTGTCTCGTCTCGCAAAATCATTTTAGGCGATGCTGTTCCATCCAGGAAGCAAAGCATCCATGTCCAGGTCTGTTGATCGTTCTCTCTGTCCCCCCCCCCCCCCCATCTCCCCCTCCCCCCCACCACCCTCCCCCACCCCAACAGGACTTCTCGAATGACGACACCAAGCTGGAGTACAATGTGGACGCAGATAACGGCATCGCGATGGAGGGCTACCTGTTCAAGAGGGCCAGCAACGCCTTCAAAACATGGAATAGGTAAGACCTCCCCCCCCACACACCACCCCACCCCCACCTCCCCCCCATCTCAAAGCCAGCACACCCTCCAGGGAGCCGGCCTGGGACATCTGACCCCTGACCTCTTGATTAGTTATTGATCTCGGAGGGCGGCCGGAGAAAGATAACAACATGCGTCTGTCCGGGGCGGAGCCAGAGAGTTTTCCAGATGAATAAATAAATATCCATTTATTAGACGCTCTTATCCAGAGCGACTTACAGTAAGTACAGGGACATTCTCCCTGAGACAAGTAGGGTGAAGTGCCTTGCCCAAGGACACAACATCACATAGCCACAGCCGGGAATCGAACTCACAACCTTCCACTCATGAGGCGTGATCTTCAGGACGTTCAGCCTCCCTGTTGTGGATGGTGTAACATGATGGAACATTATATAAACCAGGGAGTCAGATGGCTCAGCGGGTTAAGGCGTTGGCCTCATGATCGTAAGGTTGTAAGTTTGAACCCTGGCTGTGGCTACATGATGTTGTGTCCTTGGGCAAGGCACTTCACCCTACTTGCCTCAGGGGGATTGTCCCCGTACTTAATGTAAAAAGATAAAAAAATCTGCTAAATGAGGTATTATTATTATTACTTATAAACCACCTGACTGACTAGACAGTTGATCACGTAGCTAGGTTAACACCTCAGCAGGGAAACTTGTCAAGTAATGAAGTCACAATCCAGAGTAGTTGTTGAATGGTTTTCGTAGTTACATCGTGAGGTATCGTGCGTCAATACTGTCCTAATGTGTTACTAAAAGCTCACTATGTTTGGGGTCTATCACGTTGCTATGCTCAGTGACCGAAGCTCTTCTGTAAAGCTCTCTCTCGTAAGTCGCTTTGGATAAAAGCGTCTTGCTAAATGAATAACTGTAAATGCTGGGTTGTTGTGACTGGTTAAGGGCAGAGTATAACCATGTTGTGATTTCTGCGCAGGCGTTGGTTTTCCATTCAGAACAATCAGCTAGTCTACCAGAAGAAGTTCAAGGTGAGTCAGCTATCTCTCCACACAAACACACACGCGCACACACACACACACACACTTCCTTCCCAAAGATCGGCTGCCGTCTTAATACACTTGGAGCACTGAATTCGGCATTCAGAACAGAATTTAATGTGACGGCCACTTTTTTTTAATAATCTCTTTATCGTGCCACGTTAATTGGGATCCAAAATAAGAAATCAAATCTGTTCCGTTGCCCAGACATGAGGTGGTTAATAGGTGCGCTGAACTGTATCTGTGTGGGTGGGAGTGTCTGCGATCGTTGTGGAGTGTTTCTGGGTGTTGACTGTGTGTGTATGTGTGTGTGTCCAGGACAACCCTACGGTGGTGGTGGAGGACCTGAGGCTCTGCACCGTCAAACACTGCGAGGACATCGAGCGCCGCTTCTGCTTCGAGGTGGTGTCCCCCACCAAGTGAGTGAGACATGCCTCCCTCGCCCTTTCCTGCACACACACTCACACACACACACTTCCGAGGCCAAACCTCCCTAAAACACCCCCCCCCCCCCTCTACACACTCATTCATCCATTATCACACCTCATCCCTCCCAAATACCATCCCACGGAAATTCACACCCACACAACCGCCGAGGCCGACAGATTGGGAGTCCATTCTGACACTCCTCCCCTCCTCTCCCCTCCTCTTCCCTACCTCCCTCTCTCATCTCCCCTCCTCCTCCCTCCCTCCTCTTCCCTCCTCTTCCCTCCCTCCCTCCTCTTCCCTCCCTCCTCCCCCCTTCCCTCCTCTCCCCTTCACTCCCTCCCTCCCTCCTCCCTTCTCCCCCCCCCCTCCAGGAGCTGCATGATGCAGGCCGACTCAGAGAAGCTGAGGCAGGCCTGGATCAAAGCAGTCCAGAGCAGCATCGCCACGGCCTTCAGGGAGAAGGGCGAGGACGCCGAGGTGGGTCAGCAGCAGGACGGGGGCATGCAGCAGCATCCCCCCCCCACACCTACACACACACAGACACATCGCTGGTCAACACAGGGCTAGCTAAACATCTGTAACCAGACAATTCATTCCATTGATTTACCTCAATCAATTCACTTTATTTACCTGAAAAAATACATAAATTATGTTTATATGCCTTTATGTGGCCATAAAAGGGATTTACTGTGTGTGTATGTGTGTGTGTGTGTGCGTGCGTGCGTGTTCTTCTCCTCCCCCCCCCACCAGAAGCTGGACAGGAAGTCCTCCACCTCCACAGGCAGCCTGGACTCGGGCGGCGAGCCCAAGGAGAAGTCCCTGAAGGGGGAGAGCGCCCTCCAGAGGGTCCTGGCCATCGGGGGGAACACCTGCTGCTGCGACTGTGGCCAGCCTGACCCTCGCTGGGCCAGCATCAACCTGGGCATCACCCTCTGCATCCAGTGCTCTGGGATCCACAGGTACATGACTGTTCTCTGTACAGAGGCATGACAACCATGTGCTAGCTGTAGAACAGGGGTCTCCAACCCTGGTCCTCAAGGGTCCTGAAGGTTCTAGATGTTTCCCTGCTCCAGCACACCTGATTCTAATGAAGGGTCATTATGAGGCTTCCACAGAGCTTGATAATGACCTGTTCATTAGAATCAGGTGTGCTGGAGCAGGGAAACATCTAAAACCTTCAGGACAGTGGCTCCCTTTGATCAGGATTGGACACCTGAGGTAGAGCAATGTACAGTGCTGGACTGGGGTATCCACTGTTACAACTCCCCCCCCCCCCATTGTGGCCAATGTTGGAACTGCAGGCTCATGACCCACTGTCTGATGTCTTGGTGAAAATCAATTTTTCTCCTGACTTGCAGGAGTCTCGGGGTGCATTTCTCCAAGGTGCGCTCGCTCACTCTAGACTCCTGGGAGCCAGAGTTACTCAAGGTGAGAACAGTAGACACCCACGCACACACACATAAACGCACACACACAGAAACACACACACAGAAACACACACACAGAAACACAAGATTCAAATTGCCTTCACATTTCTCATAGTAGCCAGCTCTGCTCTTGATAATAAATCAGGGGTGTTCTGTTGTGGATGAGTCTGTTCCAGTACACTCTGATGAGTGAATACACCTGTCATCCAACATGGGAGATAACTGTGTGCGCGTGTGTGTGTTTCTGTGTGTGTGTGTGTGTTTCTGTGTGTGTGTTTCTGTGTGTGTGTGTGTGTGTTTCTGTGTGTGTGCGTGCGTGTGTGTGTGCGCGTGCAGTTGATGTGTGAGCTAGGGAACGGCGTGATCAACCAGATCTATGAGGCACGCAGAGAAGAGCTGGGAGCCAGGAAGCCACAGCCAGGAGACCCCAGGTACAGTGTGTGTGTGGGGCGGGGGGGGGGGGGGGGGGGGGGGGGGGGGGGGTGGTGGTGTTTGGGTGTGTGTTGTTGCACACTCTTCTGTAGCTATGGCATTGTGTTGTGACTCTTGCAAGCATAACGTTAGCTTTCAGGCTAATAGCTCAGCCAAAGGAAAGCTGTTAACTGGACTAGGCTGACGGCAACATTTTACTTTTCTTTTGCGAAACATAAATTATGTTTGTGAAAATTGTTGGCAAGCGATCATGATAAAAGCAGGATAATACCCTTCAAGGTACCTCCTGAATGCTTCAGCTTCGTAACATACCTCTCCTCAGTCAGATGGCTCAACGGGTTAAGGCGTTGGCCTCATGAGCGGAAGGTTGTGAGGTCGAACCCCGGCTGTGGTTATGTGATGTTGTGTCTTTGGGCAAGGCACTTCACCCTACTTGCCTCAGGGAGAATGTTCCTGTACTTGCTGTAAGTCGCTTTGGATAAAAGCGTCTGCTAAATGAGAATTAAACTTTAACTTATTTAACCCACCCCACCCCCCAGACAGGAGATCGAGTCTTTCATCAAGGCCAAGTACGTGGACCGCCGCTTCGTCCGCCGGCCCTCCGACGAGGATCTGCGGAGCAAGGTGGTGTCCCTGAGCCAGCAGGAGAAGAGGCTGAGCAGCAGCTCTGAGCACCTGCCCCCCCGGCCCCCCCCCTCCCACCCCCAAGCTGCGCCCGGGCTCCAACCTCTCCGCACAGTCTGGTGAGTTTGGGACCCTCCTCCCTCTTTCTGCCTCTACTCCTGCCTGCCGAAAGGGTGGGGGAGGTTCAGGGTTCGAAACCCAAGCCACCGGTCTGGGATGGGATGGCGCTTCAGCAACTGGTCAACAGGTCCTGCTTAAGGCATGCAGTCTCTCTCTCTCTCTCTCTCTCTCTCCCTTTCTTCGCTGTCTCTCGCTCTCTGTGCCGATCAGCTTGTAGTTTAACAGCTTGTGCTTCTGTTCCTGCCCCTCCTTTTCTCCCCCCCTCCCGTTTCTCTTTCTCTCTCTCTCTCTCTCTTTCTCTCTCTCTCTCTCTTTCTCTCTCCCCCTCTCCTTCGGCTGCTGTGCTGTACTAATCCCTCCCCTCCCTCCATCGCTGCCTACCTTCCCTTCCTGCCTCCTCTTTACCCCCTTTTTACCCCCTTCCCCCTCTTTACCCCCCTCCTCCTCTTCACCCCCTCTCTTCACCCCCCTCCTCCTCTTCACCCCCCTCTTCACCCCCCTCCTCCTCTTCACCCCCCTCCTCCCCCTCTTCATCCCCCTCCTCCTCTTCACCCCCCTCCACCCCCTCTTCATCCCCCTCCTCCCCCTCTTCAACCCCTTCCTCCTCTTCACCCTCCTCCCCCTCTTCACCCCCCTCCTCCCCCTCTTCATCTCCCTCCTCCCCCTCTTCAACCCCCTCCTCCTCTTCACCCTCCTCCCCCTCTTCACCCCCCTCCTTGCATAGCTGCCACCGGGGGGTCGGAGGGCCGCAGGGACTCCCTGTTCTGTGCCGATGAGCTCGACTCTCTCTTCTCCTACTTTGACAACTCCTCCAAGCTTAGGAGCAGTAAGTACTGGAAGGCTGTGTTCCCCCCCCCCCATCTGTACTCACCTGGCAGGCTGTCCTAACACCCCCCCCCCCCCATCTGTACTAACCTGGCAGGCTGTCCTAACACCTGGAACATCATCCCACCCCCCCCCCCAACTCTTATAATAGACCATGCCATCCATCAAGGCAGGCCTGGTGGGGGGGTGTTCTGGGGGTTTTACATTGACATTATTCATTTATCAGACGCTTTCATCCAAAGCGACTTACAAGAGAGAGCTTTACAAAAGAGCTTCGGTCACTGATCATAGCAATGTGATAGACCCCAAACATTGCAGGCTTATAGATTATGAAACATACATCGTGAGAACCAATAAGTGCCAAGGGAAGAACTATAAGCTTTAAGGTTGTGAGTTTGATTTCCGGCTGTGGCTATGTAGTGTTGTGTCCTTGGGCAAGGCACTTCACCCTACTTGCCTCAGGGAGAATGTCCCTGTACTTACTATAAGTCGCTTTGGATAAAAGCGTCTGCTAAATGAGTATTTATTATGTGTGTGTGTGTGCTGTGCAGTCGGTTCTCACGGTTCCTCTGGTTCCACAGTAAGAAGCGCTGACAGTGGGATCCAGAACAGTACTGATGGGAGCAGGGAGATGTTGGCCAACACCCCATCTACCAACAGCCTAACAGAAGCAGGTACTCACTTCTCCACTCTCCCACTCATCATCAGGACTGAGGGGGGGGTCACACCTCGAACCAAGTGTTCACATAGCTGGAGACACAATCTGTGTACACGGGGGGAGGTGGGTCATATTCAGCCAAATCTCCTTCTACCTTGAAGGAGTGTAGCTATTAAATTCAGAATACATAGCATTTGTTGTAATGTACAGATTTAGCAGACACTTTTACATTTACATTATACTTCCATTTATTCATTTAGCAGACGCTTTCATCCAAAGCGACTTCCAAGAGAGAGCTTTACAAAAGAGCATCGGTCACTGAGCATAGTAAAGTGATAGATCCCAAACATAGCAGGCTTATAGATTATGAAACATACATTGTGAGAACCTATAAGTGCCAAAGGAAGAACTATAAGAGCTTTTAGCCGAACAAATTAAGAATTTAAGGTGAGTCTGTGAGGGACGCGAACAATAAAGCAACACCACTAGTTTGTTTCTGCACGGGGATTATCAGGTAGATACACGATACATAGCATTTGTAATGCAATGTACTGATTTAGCAGACACTTTTGTGCAAGTACAAAGTACAGATTGTACTGGCAACCTTTTAACCTTCAGTCAAATGCTCCCTCCCTCCATCCCTCCCTCTCTCCCTCTCTCCCTCCCTCCCTCCCTCCCTCCAGAAGCAGCTGAGCCCCCTCCTATGGCCATGCCCTCCACCCTGCCCCCTCCGTCTCCCTGTAAGGAGGCGGTGGTGTTCTGCGAGCCCAAGGAGTACTCCCCAGGGCTGCAGCTGTACTGGGCCTCCTGCGCCCGCAGCCTGCCTGACATGGCCGAGGCCCTGGCCCACGGAGCCGAGGTCAACTGGGTCAACACAGAGGACGACAAGAGGACACCCCTCATCATGGCTGTGCAGGGGGTAGGAGACCGTGTCCACACAAACACTATTTCAGTTTTATTTGATTTTATTCTTATCTTTGATCTTATTTTACCCCGTATGGTCTATGTCCTGGTGTGTTTGTGTTTTATTGATTGATTTGTGTATTATTTTCTTTTTTGAAGCACTTTGGGTCAACAAAATTTGTTTTTAAGGTTGCTAGATCAAAGGTGGGTAATTCCGGTCCTCGAGGATAAAGATGTTTCCCTGCTCCAGCACACCTGATTCTAATGAAGGGTCATTATCAGGCTTCCACAGAGCTTGGTAACAACCCATTCATTTGAATCAGGTGTGCTGGAGCAGGGAAACATTTAAAACCTTCAGGACAGCTGCTCTGGAGGACCAGGATTGCCTACCACTGTGCTAGATAAATAAAATTGAATTAAAATAGGACTAGAGCAGTGATACTCACTATTTTTTTCACAAGAGCCACATTGGCTGAGCAAAATCAAGGGAAGAGCCACCCTTAAGACACACCCCCTTTTGCAAAAGACACACCCCCTTTAGCAAATGTTAATTTCTACATATAAATTCCATATCCCACAAAAAAAGAGAAAAAACACAGCCAATACATTTTCAATTAAGACCATATTTATCTTAATACTGGGATGAACGGAAACTGGCATGCATGTCCTTGACTTTCTTCATGTTGTATTTGTATTTTGTTGTTGCAATCAGTGATGAGTATGGGTCAGTCCGTTTTTCTGTTTCCTCTTGATAGTGTTCACGGTTGAAAATGTTGACTCACAGGTGTATGTGCTCATGAAGAAAGACATGACTTTCTGTGCAAGTGGTTTCAAACTGGGAAAGTCTGCTTCAGAAACCAAACTCCAGAAGTGGACAACACCTGCTCCAGGGGCGCCCCCCTAAAATGTTCTTCAGCCCCCCTAAATAATGATCGGGATTATTATCGGGCCGCCGAAGAAATACGCTAATTAATAAAAATATTTTCTTTCTAAAAATTATCGGATCCTCTTGGTTAAATGTCGGTCACTTGAGCGTCAAAAATCTAACCCACAAATTCGAAAAACTAGCAAAAAAACGGACGTCTTTGGGAATCGCTGGCTGGCTGGCTCGCACCCCCACTATTAACTATTACTATTTCTGAGTCTGAGAACGGTGTTTTGGCCCGCGCCAAAATCCAAGCCATCTCAAAAGATGCCTCTGCAACGCTCTGCAGTGGAGGTTGTCAGGTGGATAAGATTTTGCTGTTCACAAAGTAAAGCAGTGAGCTGCGCTAATTTACTCTTTCTTATTTAACTGCCAGGCGGATGTGCAGTTTTGAAATGGTGCTCCAAGTTGCTTCGTCTGAAACAGGGGCGGGTTTGTTTGCATATTAAGCACAGATGATTCATGCCATGAAGAAAAAATAAGAATTCGTCTGTCCTGCTCGCCCCCTCTTCATCGTCTTCATGCGGATTTTAGTTTGGTGTTACTGCTGGTTTTCGCCCTTTTTCATTAAAAAACGACCCATTGTGCCCGCAGCTCAAGCTGGCTTGCAACCTTCCTCTGTCCCTCGTCAATCCCCGCTTGGTGCGTAAAGGCGCGCGGGTTTGGCGGCCGTATTCACGCGAGACCGCAGAAAATTACTTAATTTATATATTTTTTGTGGCTGTGTTACCATATTGTTATAAGCTAGTATGCCAGTGCGAGCCACCAATTAAAGCTTGACGAGCCGCATGTGGCTCGCGAGCCGCGCAATGAGTATCAGTGGACTAGAGGATTGTTGGAACCGTAGAAGCTCATGAACCCCTTATGGTGTTTATTGTTTTTTTTTTTGTGTTAAGTTTTTCTATTGCTACATTATATTCCCCCCCATCTCTACAGCTAGTGCCCAGTTTTTACTTTTATCTCATTTGTATGTATTTTGTATTTAACATTATATTTTTTTGTCTGTTTTACCCTCATTATTATGTCACATATATGTTTGCTCTTTTCTCCCATAGTAAATTCTGTGTTTATATATCCTGCATATCGAATAAAATAGATTCTGATTCTTTAACTTGTCTTCTGACCCATCTGGTTCTGTGCTGATTTCCAGGGTTCGTTAGTCACCTGCGAGTTCCTGCTCCAGAACGCGGCCAACGTCAACCAGCAGGACGCCCAGGGCCGAGGACCCCTGCACCATGCCACCATCCTGGGCCACACAGGGTGAGTCCTCCCCTCCTGCCTCCACAGCCTGGCTCCGGTCACCTGGTTACAGTGTACCTGCATTAGGCTTTAGTTGGCCTGTCAAGCCCCAGTTTGCTTACTGTGTTTCACGTCCCCATCACCTAATGTGTGGAGGTCAATCGTTTACATTACATTTCCATTTATTCATTTAGCAGACGCTTTTATCCAAAGCCACTTATAAGAGAGAGCTTTACAAAAGAGCATTGGTCACTAAACATAGCAACGTGATAGACCCCGAACACAGCAGGCTTATAGATTATGAAACATACATTGTGAGAACCTAAGGGAAGGCCTAAGGGAAGACCTATAAGAGCTTTTATCATGGTGTGATTAATAGATGAAGAGACTTTTATCATACGATTTGTAATTGTCCTGACGATGATTCCTGTTGTTTTTAATCCCCATTTTAGACAAGTATGTTTATTCTTGAAAAGAGGAGCCAATCAGAATGCAGCAGACATCGAGGAGAAAACCCCCCTGTCCATGGCAGTGGATGCAGCCAATGCTGACATAGTCACATTGTAAGATTTGCGGGCTGAACCATTAACATCTATGTGGGGGAGGAACTGTTCAACTCAATTTCCCGGTTCAGTCCATTTGTAGCTGGAGGGAAATCGCTTAAAAAGTAACTTCCTTTTGCCCTCTTAACAGGCTGCGATTGGCCAAGATGAACGAGGAGATGCGTGAGGCGGAGGGGCCCTACAGCCAATCAGGTCAATATCCTACCAACAGCCCCACCGAGATGCAGTACAGGAAGTGTATGCAAGAGTTCATTAGCCTGCAGCTGGATGAGCCCTAGTGTAGACCCCTCCACCCCCCACCAATAGTATTCTGCAGATGTTTTTAAGAGACTTGTATATTTGTACTCAATCAGTGACAGGGTCGGTCTAGGCATCCAGGATTGAAGAGGGGGGGATCGTTGTTAAACCCTGCGCACTCGACCTCAGACAAACTCAAACTAGGGGAGGGGCGGGAGCGTAGTGATCCTGTACTGGACAGCATGTCAGCCCACCTGATCAGGTACTCTGTTTTTCCCCTTGATGTGACCGGGGTCGAAGCCATTAACCGTAGAGCCGGTGGTCTTGACGGCTGCCCGAGCAGGTGCCTGACTTTAAATGGTAGCTGTTCCTTTTCAAGTGGCTTCAATCGGCCAATCCTAACGAGCGTGCCGGGGGCAATGGCGGTTATTTTTGGGGTAACCGAAAGGCATCATGTTGTCGTTGACCTTGAGGACATATTTATGCACATTCCTTCTAACGGTTATGCAATATTTTGATGTGTTCCAGGCTTGTATGGTTATTTCTTATGGTTAATCTTCCCCCCCACACACACCTTTTTTTAAACGGTCTCCTTCAGAATAATCGTCATTACGGTGTGTCAAACTTGTTTACTTATGAATTTGACTTGTGTGACGTTGACATGCCGAGCGACAGAAATATATTTTAAAATCGTATTTTTTTTAATATATATATATAGAAAACATTGGAATCGTATAAGGATAATAGTTCATGTAAATGATGTACTGTACAGAGCCCTATATTCCACATTGTATATCACATGCATTGTATATCGGTGAGTCAGGTGGCTCAGCGGTTAAGGCGTCGGGCTCATGATCAGAAGGTTGTGAGTTCGATTCCCGGCTGCGGCCACATGACGTTGTGTCCTTGGGCAAGGCACTTCACCCTACTTGCCTCAGGGGGGAACGTCCCTGTACTTGCTGTAAGTCGCTTTGGATAAAAGCGTCTGCTAAATGAATTAATGTAAATATCACATTCAGTGTTAAACCGTATGTGTGTAGAGTCGGGCACCGTGACGGGGTTTGGCATAAGGATGTTTGTGATCAGCCTTCTGCTTGCATTGTAGTGTTTGTGTGAACTGTACACACTTGTTTCTAGAACTTTCTTTCTGGGCTGGTTTGTAGTCAACCTGTATGCAGTACACTGGAGACTGTTTGGAGAAATCGTCTGTTTGTGAGGACTTCCGAAAAAAAGGTCTTAAATGTTTGTGGATGTTGGGAAGTCTTCCCCCCCCCTCCCCTCCCCCCCCTTCCTCCCCCCCAAATTCCCAGGCTACAACACAACACGTTCAAAAGAGTCATTCAGATGGTTACTTGTGAAGCGTTTTCACGCATACTTGTATTAATATTATTTTTTTTGTAAAGGGCATTCAGATGTGAATGTAGTAGATGTTATATTAACTAATTTACAATGCGTGAAAACGCTGTACAAGTAACCAGAGAGCTCTTCCATCTGTTTGTTGACCCTGGTCACTAGTACCAATACGCACAGAAGCACTTTGGTTAGTTGTTTCAGCTTGGTGCTGAGTGGTGCTGTCTTGACTGAGGGTACAGAACTCCTACTTAATAAATAAGAACTAGCGTGTGTGGAGCGGCGTTCAATAGTGTGGTTAAAGTGTGTCACGTAGTGGTTGTTGATTGTGATTGTGGTGATGAGTTGAAATGTGTTTTTTGGAGTTCAAACTTGTTTGAACACTGCGGGTTGAATAATGAGTTGAATAAGATGAAGTCCTACCTCTGGTGGCCACAGGAGGGAGTGGTGTGCTCAAAAAACGACGGGGGCTACCTGTTAAAATCCCAACAAGGCTGTGTAGATGAGAGGTTTGTCCACAGCAAAGACTAGCCTGCTTCATTTTGGGGTGTGGGGTTGTAGATGTGGTAGACGAGCAGCTCCTGTCGACTAGCATTGGGGACTTTTGTGTTTAGATGCGTTGATGGATTCGGTAATTACACGTGTTTGGACCTATGACAGGAAAGAAGGGTAAGACTGTTGTTATTTGTATAAGTTCCTCTTGTGTTGCTTTATATCAAATGTGGTAGAACTGTTATTGCCTTAAGGTCAACAGCTGAGCCACTATGCAGGTGTTGTAGTAACAGTGAGGGGGGGAGGTGAGGGAGGCAGAACTACCATGTGGGATTGAATTTGAAGATGACTGAGGGGGGGGCACTATACAGTGAAGACACTGTCTTGTAGCGTATCACTGATTTACCAACTTTCAACCCCTCAACACACTGATCCATGGATGAATGTGAAAGTGAGTTCAGGCCAGCGTAAGATGCATGTGATACTTAATTCCCCCCCAAAAAAGAACATTCCTCTCCATGTTAGCACCTGGTTAAGTGTACAAATGGTGGTTAGACTGTCGGTTCTTTAACATGCACTGTCATCACCCTCATAGCTCGATCTCTGCATCTTTTCAACCTTTTCCCTCCAAAGTCGGTGCCTTTTTTCCCCTTGTTGTGTCATTTCTTTGGGAATCAGCTGTATTTTTGTACATAGACCTGCACTTTAAATACAATACAGTTGTTAACTAAACTAATCTTGTGGCCTAGTCTTCCTTTCTGCACGACACTCTTCTCTGCAACACAGTACTTTGCGCGGGTTTGTCCATTTTTCACTCTGCTGACAACTTGCGACTGCCTCTTCCCTCCCTCTCTGCCGTCTTCCATACTGCTGTCTTGCTGTCAAGCTCCACTGGTGTTTTGGCAGGTACGGCTAACTTTCTGTCATTGCATCTGGCTTGTTTTCCCTCAGCATTATAAAGTGCAGGACATTTGAGAGCCTTCATGACACCGTATGTGTTTTTTGTAAAGCTCTCTCTCCTAAGTCGCTTTGGATAAAAGCGTCTGCTAAA
Source organism: Protosalanx chinensis (assembly GCA_030340685.1). NCBI lineage: Eukaryota > Metazoa > Chordata > Actinopteri > Osmeriformes > Salangidae > Protosalanx > Protosalanx chinensis. The sequence continues at coordinate 3,302,920 of CM059340.1, forward strand.
TGAATACATGTAAATCAGGGGTGTCCAATCCTGGTCCTCGAGGGCCGCTGTCCTGACGGTTTTAGATGTTTCCCTGCTCCAGCACACCTCCACAGAGCTTGATAACGACGCTTCATTTGAATCAGGTGTGCTGGAGCAGGGAAACATCTAGAACCTTCAGGACAACGGCTCTCTAGGACCAGGATTGGACACCCCTGATGTAAATGAATGTACTTTTGGTATTGCCTTCACTATAGGTTGGTTGACATGTACCGTACACTGGTTGTTTGCTAGTCTGTTCTCTGGTGCTTAAATAAGTCCTTGTGTTTGTGTTTGTCCTTGCAGGAGATGAAACGTACCAAGACATTTTCCAGGACTTTTCCCACATGGCGTCAAATGATCCAGAGAAGCTGAACCGTTACCAGCAGTACGACACAACCAGGCCTTGACAGACACCGGTAGAAGCTTCCAGGTCCAGCGTGGCAGTTCTATCAGGAAGTTTAGTCACGGAAGGTTTCTGATGTCCGCTGCAGCATCGACTGAACATCTGGACCTGTTATTGACGCATGATGTTGAGACTTTGATATCATACAGTTACAGTTTTTAAGCAGAGAGAAGTGGAACAAGCGGCAGCATATCCCAGTTTGTAGATGAACGGTACCTAGTAGCCGTTTAAAGAGGATTTCTTAACCGTTTAGCCGTGAAGTCTAGTTAAGTGCACAGACACCAAGAGAACAACGTTGCTGTGGATACTGTTTTTTTTTTCCAGCACGAAGGTTGTATTTGAACCGTAAATGAGTTATTTTTTACCATCCATTTTGTTGATTTACTTCCTGTACTGTACGGTCAACAGACATATTTTGGGCCGACATGTCCAGTGTGGACGGTGTTTGAGGATGACCTTTAGCGTTGAGGTATGAGGATGACCTTTAGCGTTGAGGTATGAGGATGACCTTTAGCGTTGAGGTATGAGGATGACCTTTAGCGTTGAGGTATGAGGATGACCTTTAGCGGTGAGGTATGAGGATGACCTTTAGCGGTGAGGTATGAGGATGACCTTTAGCGGTGAGGTATGAGGATGACCTTTAGCGGTGAGGTATGAGGATGACCTTTAGCGGTGAGGTATGAGGATGACCTTTAGCGGTGAGGTATGAGGATGACCTTTAGCGGTGAGGTATGAGGATGACCTTTAGCGGTGAGGTATGAGGATGACCTTTAGCGGTGAGGTATGAGGTCAGCAAGACACTCATGCGCACCCATCTTTTATGTCTTGAATTGACACTGATGTTTACCTCTTACGAAAGTGAAACTTTGAAGTGTGAATGACTTAACCTTTTCTTCCTTTTTGTATGTATATATATATATATAAATGTACAAGTTTTATAGATACGGAATGTACGGTGTTTGATTGCTCACTGTAAAGGTTTGCTTGTTTGTTTGTGAGGCAGGATTTAGTTGGAATAATTAGTATAATGGTTAGCATGGTCATTTCAATACCACAAAGGCTTTGAAGTAATTATGAAGATCATGGGAATATACACGTGGAGCCTTCTGTATGAAAGGAAATGGATCAGTCGATTGTCATTTACACGAGACACACACATTAGAACAGTGATCCCCAACCCTGGTCCTCAGGGCCCACTGTCCTGCATGTTTTAGATGTTTCCCCCTTCCCACACACCTGGTTCTAATACCTGTTAGTTACCAGAATTCTTCAGATCTAGGTAAGGAGCCATTCATTTGAATCAGGTGTGTTGGAGCAGGGAAACATGCAGGATAGTGGGCCCTGAGGACCTGGGTTGGAGACCCCTGCATTAGAACGTGTGCTACCTTTGGATACTCTGCAACATGTAATGCTGGGACACATTTGGCGTTGCTCCCTCCAGATCATCCAAATGAACATCATTTGAACTTGGCTGAGCATCTCCTTACTCACTGTCTTGATGTCAGTGAGAACACTGAAGTGATGCATGTTCAGTGAAATGTGGGATGCAGTATACACCTTGTACATTGTAAAGATGCTTTTGAATATGACTTAATGACATTATTAGAGGTACTTGAATCATTAAATAAGCTTTTGTAAATGCTGTTTTTTATTTTATTACGTTAGCTCATTTTAGATCAGCTTTCTGTATAGCAGTAAACTGTAGTCATGTTGTAAGTGTCCCTTTTACAGGATTTGCTGTATGTGTGGGTCGATTGGAAACTATCAGGACATAAGAGGCAGATAATGATGTTAATATAGAAGAGGGGTCCTATGTGGCTCACCTTGCCCTCTCCATGCCCCTATCAAAAGTTAAGGCGAAGGGGCATTTTGGGGGGAATAGTCATATTTTTAAAGGAATTATTTGAGATCCAATGTTATACTTACGAGGGATGGACAGCGTCTTAAAGTAGACGGTTCAGTTCGAGACACACGTGAGACACCTTTTGAAAACAGTAAAAGTGACATTATTTGTTAACTTGCATTTTGAAATGAATACATTGTTTAGAGATGAAGTAAAGGCGTAAGTGAATTTATACAAGTGATTTTTGTATGGCGGCGGAGCTGCAATGAAGATTTATTGTCATTTAGTGTAGTGTTATTGTTGCAGTGGTACATGCCAGTTTGATAATAAATGACTATTTCAGTCAAGACACTCACCTGATTGATTTGATAATAAATTGATTATTTACAAGATATATACAAGACATACATACATGCATATATGACAGGAGGAATGGAGCAGTAGAGATACAATCCCCCTGATAGACAGACAGACAGACAGACAAGGGGGAGAAAGGGGATTTATCCAAAGCGACTTGAGAAGCTTTTCCACCGCATGAAATCAGCTCGCCTCGCCTCGCCCCTACTCGCATTTTTTGCGTTTCCACCGCAGTTCCATGGTACCTGGTACTTTTTTTACCTGGCTAGCGGGTACTTTTTTGGTACCTTCTTGCTCTAGGTACCAGGCGATCTTAAGTCGAGCTAAAAGGTGACGTCGGCAGACGGCCGGCCATTGATTGGCCAGAAAGTGTGACGAAGTCACGAGAGCGACTTAAAGCAACAGCGCCGCAGCTAATACTTATTACTATCAGATACAGTCCATTACACCAACAGTCTACAAGCTTTTTAAAAGTCAGATAAGTTACAAAAGACTAGTTCGTCAACATGGCTAAAATTATAATGTGGGTTCTGTCCACTTGTGGGTTGCGTTGGTGTTATTTACGTCGCGTACAAAAAGACGTCAGGGCCTACGTCACGCCCCTTTCGCCGAGTACTTTTTGAGGTACAATTTGCGGTGGAAAACCACCCCACGGGTTCAGGAGTTTACTACAAACCGAGTATAGTCGGGTAGAGTCGTGCTACATTTGCGGTGGAAAAGCGCCATAAAGAGCTTCAGTCACTGAGCAAAGCAACTTGATAGAGGTCATTTTTTGCATTTTGAGTATTTATACTCAACTGTATACTAGCTTCAGTGTGTGATAGTGAGCAGGATACTACACTAGCTAGCTTGTCTCTTTTATTCTATATAGCTCATTAAAGCTGACAAATCAATTCACGCAATTTAATGAGCGGTCAGCCCCGAGAATAAAGTTTATTATATTATTAAATGAATTTCTAAGAGAGCTGCCTCTGAAAGCTGTATACAATATGACGTCTTAAGCATCACAAGTTAAGGATTCTTAGTTCCAGAAGGTAAGTCTGCTTAATGAATACATGCAAGTCATTTACGAAGACACAGCTAAAGACGCAACACGGAAACCCAAATAGCTAGTAAGAAAATAAATTAAATAGAAAGTTAAACCAGGTTTTTCATTTTGTATCCATGATGGATAAAGGCAAGCGCTCGAAGGATTGCTGGCCAGATGAAAAGCTGACTGGTGGAACTTCTGGTATGGATGAGTCAGAGGATGAGAGCCTCTGGTCTTCAGACCTGTAAGATTTGATTCAAAAACACCTACCACACACACAGCATATTCCTCACACTCTCTTCATGCAACACATTTCTATACTTGAAGCTCTCGTAAGTCGCTTTGGATAAAAGCGTCTGCTAAATGAATGAATGTAAATATAACACATGGCAACAATGTATGCAGGCCAAATAAGTAAATCTAATTGGAATTGGTGCACACAAGTGTTGGCAAGTTACAGGCTTGGTTGGGATTTCCAGAAGTAGCTGGTCTCTTTGATGTGCACTGGGATCTGTTGATGTCTGTAGGAATCCTGAGGAGCTGCAGGATGGGATCTCTAAATTGCACTGCACTTCTGACCTCCAACCTGAACTCCCCTACCTGAAGCAGCAGAATTTAAAGATGCAACGCTTTTTGGATCTTGCCGATGATGAAAAGTCAGAGCTCAAATCTGAGAACATGGCCCTCAGACTCCCGTTGGAGAGGTATGAACGCTCACACACACACACACACACACACACACGCATGAGCGGTGAGGGAATCAGGCTAGTAATCAGAAGGTTGCAAGTTTGGCTGTTGTGTTCTTGGGCAAGGCACTTCACCCTACTTGCCTCAGGAGGACTGTCACGGTACTTGCTGTAAATGACTCTGCGTCTGTTAAATGACTAAATGTAAACATTCATCACAGTTTTGTGTTTGGACTTTTTCAGTCTCAGGGAGACATTGCAAGTGTCGGTGAAAGTAAAGGTGAGAGCGTAAAGGAATGCTGGGCCGATGAAAAGCTGACTGGTGGAACTGCTGGGATGAGATTTGATTCAAAAACACCTATCACACACACAGCATATTCCCCACAGTCTCTTCATGCAACACATTGCAACAGTGTATGCAGGCCAAATAACAAAGTGAAATTGGAATTAGTGCACACAAGTGTTGGCAAGTTACAGGCTTGGGTGGGATTTACAGCAGTAAATCTCTATGCGAATGCGAGCTCCGAGTCAATCCACAGTCAGGAAAACAAAGCCATCGTCCGCACCCAGGGGTTCAGCATCAGTAAGATGGTGGGTGTGTGGAAAAATCAGGATCACACAAGACGTGCTTTTGCCTCTAGCGATGACAATCTGCAACAAAACCCTCACAGAGTTCTAACTCTACTGCACTTGGAGCAAAAAACAACAGCATTATCGTCTCTGATCTTTTTCTGTTCTTGTAGTGGAGTAAGAACGATCTCCTGAAAGGTCAATTTGGAGTAATCAACAGTGAGGTAAAGAAAAATGACTGCATGTAGGTATGGACTGAGCTCGTCAGCTAGCTTGTAGGAAACACTGAGTTGAACACTTTCTGCGTTTCAGATGTCTTCCGTCTTATCTGACAACAAAAACAACAAGGACAAGATTGCCAAGTTGATAAACTTTTCACACATACACACATTTATTTACATGTTTGAAAATGACTGACTGCTTGGGGTTTGACTATCAGCAACAACTGGAGGAATATCGAACTCAAGATTTGAATGAGGTAGGATCTGTCTCCATATGTAATATCAGAAAGAGTTTCAGGAAGAACTTTCCTGCTCTGGCTGCTTTTTTTCCTGCTTGTGGTTTTCTACTCGTTTTATTACAAAAAGGGTTTGATGTCTCTTTCTGTTTTATTTGTAGGAATTGTGGCTCATGAAACGTTTGGAAAGTTCCAGTCAAGCATACCTCACTGCTACACAGGTATAGTAGAATGTGTTCTTTTATTGCTTTTCTTTCCCATTGACATAATGAGGACAGCGTTGGTGTTTTCAGTCTTGACCTTGAGTGTGTGTTCAGGAGCTGAGGACCAAAAACCAAGATCTGGAGGTCCAGCTAGGGCTGTCTTACTCATGTAAGTGAAACCCTCTGTGATGGTCCTCTGCCTCTCTCCACCTTCCTGTGGCAGTGAGCAATACTGCAGAGTAGTTGCTGAGAAGTCTGGTAATCCTGTAGGTTGAGTTTTCTGATGTGGAGGAAGAGCAGCTTGATTCAGAGGTGGATGTGGAGAAAGAGCTGGAGCCAGAGCTGGACGTTATTCCAGAGAGAAGAAGGGCCCTGTGGTGGATGGTCATCCCAAAAGGTGCATTACCAGTTCAGTGTAGAGAGTCCAAACGTTGGTGAACTTGCTTTTGAACGGTAAATACTAAAAATAAACATTAAACTGGTATATTTACAACTATTAATGAATCACTGTACATATACAAATGTCAGTTATGTTTATTGAGTGGCGGGATGACAACTGAAAGTAACGTAATCAGACTATTGTGTGTGCGTTTTTGGGGGGAGGGAAAACTTGGTGTAATGGTAAATATAAAAATAAACCGTACACAGTTTACAGCTGTTATTGAATTAATGTACACAAACAAATATATTCAACATTTTATTTAAACAAGAACAGTTGTGTGTGTCTATGAGAGCCACAAACAAATAAAATACAAGGTAAGAGTGGTCTTATGTCATACAGCAGAACAAACAGTGGGATAATGAAAAGGGAAAAAAATAACATTAGGTTTACTACAGACACAACTAAGCACATAACTCTTGAAGTCCAAACTCCACTGCCTGACAAGTGGTTGTCATGGTACAGACTTCGCTTCAGACATCTTTCAATAAGGTGGAGCAGAAGAACTTCCACTTCAAGCACAGAGAATGTGAGGCTGTAGGCAAGCCTCCTTTGTTTAAGGATCCTTTTGCATGAAAAAAACATGTTGTGAACATACCAATACATTTCGGTTTCTAGATGATAAAATACTTCCGATATAATAAACAGACTTAATTATTATTAATTGGCCAGTGTTTCATCAACTTACTCAAACAGGAACACCACAATGTTAAAGTCTATAACCCTCCACAGCTGACCAAGTCGAGCTAATAAGCTAGCAGGCTATAGCTGAAAATTGATCATAATTCCTTGCTCCAAACAACATTACACTGTACAGCAACACTTTGCAAATGTACCTGTCATCCTACCGTTCCATTTGTTCAATTTTGTCACATAATCAGCCTCGCCCAATCCGCTGGGACCCGTACATTTCCACCAATGGACAGGCCCGCTTGTTCCATTTGTTCCATTTCTCTCCTCCAATCACAGGTCGCCGTTAGGAATATTATAATACGCGGACTGAAACTTTGAATCATCCGCTATAATAAAAGTGACTTAATCTATTAGTTGTTGTGATCTGTGAGATTCAGTTATCTGTGTTACTTAGTCTACAGTACAGCGTTAGACTGTTATAACTTTATTAACGATGAGAGAAATAAAGCTTTAAAAACGCTGCTGCTTTGGTGCTGAACACCTCGATCCATCTCTACTGTCTATTCACCTCGATCCATCTCTACTCTCTGTTCACCTCGATCCATCTCCACCGTCTGTAAGGATTCACCTGCTTGGTGTTTGTTTACTAGAGTTGTACATGTTAAATATCCATGTCAGACTCGAGATTCAAACTCACGTTTTTTTCAGTGGTGGTTTCAGTGAAGGTCCAGCATTAGCGGAAAGACCCATTCTAAATACCCATTCTAGATAACTAAAATATGACTTCGGATTAGTTTGAATTGGCTTATGTTGCATACGAATAGCAAAAAAAATGAGAGAGTGACGGTTCAGTGACGGTCCAGCATTAGCTGAAAGATTAGATGAGGTTCAACTTTATTGTCATTACACAGGTAATGTACAGGGTAACGAAATACAGTTTGCATCCAACTGGAAGTGCAAAACAGTATAAGTAGAATATATCAGTTATAAGCAGAATATACAGAATATGTACAGGGTATTAAAGTGATTTGGTAGCAATAAATATACAGCTGTATTGTACAAAATGTTACAGAGTTTAAAGTGTTGTATGTACAGTATTTTTAACAGAGTAACAATGCTGTATATTCAGATAGTACAAAATTGTACTATATGCAGATGTGCAAAATGATACAGATGGTGAGGGAGATGATACAAAATTATACAGATAGTGCAAATATCTGGGGGGGGGGGGTGTTCAAAAGTGACACATTTCTGGGGAAGAAGCTGTTCATCAGTCTGCTGGTTTTAGACCGGAGACTCCTGAGGCTTCTGCCGGAGAGCCAGGGGGCAAACAGTTTGGGGGTGGGAAGGGATGCTTTGGGCAGTTTAGGTTTAAACTGACAATAAAGATATACTGAGGTTTAGGGGACACTGACTGTAAAGATATTTATTCTTTATGTGCAGATGGAAAGCACGCCTTCTTTTGTGAAGACCCTAAATGGAGATCTGGTGCTCAGGGCTACCCCTGCGGCCTTGAGTATTCCCAGACCCCTGCCAGGAGCCGGGGACAAAGTGGCAGGAGGTGGAGGCTGAGCCTCTGCTCTCCTACAGTGGCCACCTGCAGCACTCCCTGAACCAGCTCAGCCAACGGGTGCTTGGTGAGAGTCTGGTGAAGGATCACACCGCCCCAAGGGAGTAACACAGGTGAGCAGCTCAAACACTCTGTCTGCGTGTCGCTCTGTCTGCTTGTGCCTCTCCCTCTGACCTGTCGTTTCATTGTGGTGCAAATTTACATCTCATAACATTTACTAACATTTTGGTCTGCCTTTTATAGCTTCTCTAACTTATTTTAAAATCAATTTTTAAATAAAGCCTTAAGCACACAAGTCCAAGCGCTTCAGCCTTCAACTGCTGTGAGGGCACCCCCAGCCCCGACGAGGGAGGCCCCGCTCTCTCCTGCGAGGGCACCCCCAGCCCCGACGAGGGAGGCCCCTATCCCTCCCGTGAGGGCACCCCCAGCCCTGACGAGGGAAGTAGAGGAGGGGCAGCACCTACAAGTCCCCCTGCCTGGGGTCCCTGCTGACAGTGCAGAGGTAAATGATTATCTATTATCTATGCAGAAACTGAAATGCGGATCATCGACCTGCTGGAGATCTTCGGCAGCGACAAAGGACGCGACACCCCCCTTTTGGACAGCGACCGCATCCAGGAGATCTGGAGAGAGCAGAGGCGTCACTTCCGCTGCATCCAAGACCCACCCAGTGTAGAGCTCTACACACCGACCAAGGGCGGCGTCAGTCTGCCGGTTTATCGCTGCGCACGCGGTTCAACATCACTGGAGTCTTTCCACCTCCACATCAACCGGATCATCCCAGGTAATTAATTGGTCAACGTACACCATCTTTCCCCCCCCTCTGTTTACATAATTAGTGTCAGATAAACAGTGTGTCTGATCTCACACCTTTGCCTCTGCCCGACCCCTCGTCCTCCAGCTCAGCGGCGGCTACTCGGTCAGGCGTTCCCCGCTGGTGCACCCAAGTCCGAGCCATCGGTTCCGAGCGCTCCCCTTGACAGTGACAGCAACAACCCTCCTGAGGCCGCGGAGTTAGACGCACCCCAGAACTCCTCTTCAGACACTGAGGTACGAGGGAGTGAATTTTTACATTCTGTGTGTGTGTTGGCTTGTTGCCCTTTTTGTTCTTACAGGGGGAGAGCCAAGGCCCTGATGGTCAGCCTGGATACCAACATGTCTGCAGGCTGGCCGAGGCCTTGGTGGAGGTGCGTAACCTTAGCAGGGTAGACCGGCTGAGAGCTGTGGCAGGCAAACGCCGCCTGGTCTACCCTGCACGACACCAGGAGAGGTTGGTCAAGGGGAGGTTCAAGGCAATCAAGTCTCCCGGCGTTGCCGGCCGGGAGTCACTGAAGCGGTATGTTCAAATTTTTTTATTCATATCATGATACAGGAAAGGCATCTCCAGCTCATATTACAGGGAGTCTGTAACAGTTCTCTTTTGTTCTAGTGGCATGCTCGGAACAGCCTCGGGTCCTTCAAGTTGGCCGAGCACGAGTCGCCTTGTGGAGGCAATTTGCGTTCGGCTCTGCCATCTCCATCCCAGTGCCGCGCAGTCCGGCAGGGTGAAAAGGACCAGGTGGTCTCTGGTGCGGTCGGACTACGCGGCCATAAGAGATGCAGTGCTGAACAGCCCGAGGTTGATGGCCCAGACCAGTCTACAGCTCTTTGAGCTCAACCAGAGGACCATATCGCAATGGTGAGATATCTGGAAATGTAACAGTATTCAGGGAGGGCAGTCTCTATCAATCTGATGATGTAATATATGACTGACAGAATGTTGTCTGTGGGTTACAGGTACTGCGTGCGTCAGAGGGACAGGGAGGGGACCATCCTCCAGCAGGGCTTGGACATAGCTCCCGAACCAAGCCTGGCCGCCCAGCCTCTCCCTGCTACCAGGCCCCTCCGTTTCCAGCAGGAGGGACACCAGCAGCCCTTTCAATTTGAGACGCCGCAGGACCTTGCACGCCAAGCTATCCAGCAGCGACGGCCCGTTCCAGCGCCCATTCTGCCAGCCCCCAGCCTCGACCGCTCTGTCCCAGGACAATGTCGGTGAACCCCCCCATCCTCCTCTTCCTCCTCCCCCTCCTACAGAGACGGTCCCCCGCACCACTGCCTGGAGGAAACGCAAGAAGGAGGAGGCAGCGGGTGGCACCGACCAGCCCCAGAAGGCCCGGAATCGATTCACTTGCAGCAAGTGTGGGCTGCCAAAGCGGAAGGATACAGGACACAGCCGCTTTGGCAGCTCTAGTTTTTGCTCCGTGGGCGTTGAGGCGTGGCTGGCAGAACAGAGAGACGCTAAGGGGCGAGGTGACGACGGACACTGAGCCTCGTTGGGGAGCGTGGACATTTTGTTGTAAATAGTTCCAAGTTCTTGTTCTGCATTCCCCTCTAGAAGAACCGAGACCTTGATGAGGTCTAGAGGCTTGTGTGTGTCGAGGATCCTCAGAGCTAGGTTGTCTGCAGTCTTAAGACTGCTGGCAGGGACACCCATGGCAAACTGGTCTGAGATGATGCGCGCGGTTCAACATCGCTGGAGTCGTTCCACCTCCACATCAACCGGATCATCCCAGGTAATTAATTGGTCAACATACATCATCTTTTCCCCCTCCTCTGTTTACATAATTAGCGTCAGATAAACAGTGTCTCTGATCTCACACCTTTTCTCTCTCCTTGTCGTCATACATGTCGCTGAGCAGCTCCCACTTATACTGGCCGAAGCCAACAAGAGCCTCGCCCTCCTGTCCAGGCTGGGAGGCCTGGACTCTCGCTGCATCACAGACCTTATGGAACCTGTGAAAGACAAGGTCTGTATTACGGTGGCATTTTAGTTTGTAAAATGAACACATACAGCATTGGGTTCCAACATCATGCATAACATGCTCCTTCCAACCTGAGTGCTTCCACAAACTCCGGGAAGGCGTGTGAGTAGCGAGTGAGGGCGTCCTTGTTGGCCATCAGCACCGACTGGGAGCTGCTCCTCTCCCACTCCTGCTCTCTGGTGGGAGTGTATGAGCAGGAGAGTGTAGCCCACGTCATTCTCCAGCAGCCATTTGAAAGTCTGACACCAGTACTTTCCAAACTGCATGCGGTGGCTGGCTCAGCACCAGCAGGTCCGTACTGGGGTCACCACCCTGGGAGATGACGTGGGCCCTGCCTCAGCCTCCCCCTCCTCTGCTGCCTTGACCCTGGCTCCTAGCAGGGTTCTGGGGACACTTAAGGCTGCAGGGGTATCCCTGAGCACCAGAACCCCGTTTAGAGTCTTAATAATAGATTCAAACTAAAATTGTATGCGCACAAGAAAGGAGACAAAGGTCTAAAAATATACTCATGAGGAGACCAGGAGAGATGTGCTTATGGCAACCCCAAATCTGATCTGGCCCACATCTCTCTCTGGTACCTAGTTTATTACATCAGTTCACAAAGTATCAGATTTCACACAATCATAGTACATCAATCAGGATAAATGTCTTTGAAGAATGTTCTCGTGGAAGCCTCTTTTATGGCCTGTTTGTTTTGGGCCTGGTTTCCTCAACACAACCCCAGTCCTGCAGATGGTCAACCAAATGGTAATCTCCACTTCAAAGCACGTCTCTCTCTGCAAGACAAACTCAAAAGCACACCCAAGCTACAATCATATCAATTCTATGAAAGTTGTATCAGCAAATATGGGATTACTAAAAATGACTAACATTTCCCTCCTGTTAATCACATATTTGCTCAAATATCCATTCCACCTATAACCAGTCACTTTACCATGATTAGTTTCTTTCATCATATCCAGTATGCAAATAATATCAATCTTTAATGGTATAACTTGTAACAATGGTCTCTAGGTCTTAAACATAGAACACAATCCATTGTAGTCAGTTTAACTTAATCACTTAACATCCAAGTCTTGTTAACTAGTAATTCTGCTCTTTGGTTCAAAAGGTAAACTTCCCTTGCATAGGGTCAACATGATTAGTTATCTTTATTGTCATTTATTGCTAATTGGTTTAAGAGTCAGCCAAATCTTCTTGCAGTAACTCAAATGAACCCAAGTTGAACTCTCATTTGCTCCAAGAGTGTCAGTCATTGCCCCTCCTGTATACACAAAGAGTTTATCCAGGACCAATTCCTGAAAGATTGTGAAGTCAATGGTTCTTCATTAGTGCTTCAAACACAGTTCAATTTATCTGCTCATCTTGTCAATACAAGCATCTTTTCACACTTCAATGTTTCCACAGTTTGTCAGGGTTGGAGAACAATCTTTTCCTTTTTCTGTAAAAACATGTTCCCAACCTTCTTTCTACTCCAAACAAACATCATATCAAAACAAAATCAAAATAAAGAAAAATGTAGCACACATCAAACATGCTCTATAATTTTTTTTTATCTAAGAAATGTATAATATAGTATTATAGCTGTTCTACTATCCCTCCTGTTGAGGTATGTTGTCACCATGGCTCAATATCAAAACTCATTTAGTAGGACAAACTCACTGTTTCATCTATATTAGTAGAATCTTTATCAGATATCCAAGCATCTCGCTTCCGTCTAGAAATCAATTGCTGTGACTTTACATTAGCTAATCTCTCAACTAATTCAACATAAGGAATAGGGTACATAAATCACTTCTGCACAAAAGGAACCATTTGACTGTGTCAATGGTTTACCCTTCCCAGTTATACAGACACATAAAAAATTTCCAGGGGCAACTTTTTTAGAAAAGACCGGTTTACTTTTCTCATATAGTGTGATGGGATAAACCGTGTCCCAACCACTGCATTTAGCACTAGGATTTGTTCTAGTCTGTTTAGCGGTACGTTCCACCATTAACAACCAATTATTACTGAGTCCTGATATCCCTGAAGTCACCTGAAACCATTCGTCAACTGATGCATCATTTTCCACAATATGCATGTATGTAGTAGCCTTACTCATTGGACCAGGGGTCAACTTCCCCCGCATGGGGTCATCTGTCACTCCTTGTCTGTAAACATAAAGAGTTAGATGATAACAAGGTGAGTCTGACCAGACATTACTTTTGGGAGGTTGTGGTGCCAAAGGTGCATCAACAGTTTTTAACACCAGTTGTAACTTATCTGCTTGTTTTGTCAAAACAAGTCTTTTTCTCCACTGTACTGCTTCAAATGTCGTTGGGGTGGGATTCAAATCCTTTCCTGTGTATGTGAAAACATGTTCCCAGCCCCCCTCCACATCTGATGCAGACAAATACCATTCATAACTTGACCAGTCTGTACCTAGATAACCACCAATTCTAATTGAAGACAGGGGTATCATTACACTAGCATCAATTATAGTAGAATTATAGCAAACATACAGACTGTCAGTACAGTTATACAGGGATTTTTATACCTTCGTGCAGGAGGTCCGCGATACCAATACATCTCATATCTGGTACTGCCATGATGGGCTCCTGAAACACTTCGCCTGAATCGTCGGTCTGTATGATTCATTTCATACGTTTGATTTGACAGAATTACACTATTTCCTGATTTAGGTCGTACCAAAGATACCATACCAAAAGAAAAATCACCATAAAAAATTGCCTAGCACCCCAACACCGTATCATCAACCCTAACCACCTGGGCGTCATTTTGACTGAAATCGGCTTCCCTATAAGGCTCGGTGTCTTGTAATTTCTTCACTGACTTTCAGGTCTACAAGCTCTATAAAGCCTGGTCCACCCTATTATCAGTCTTTAGCTCACCTCGCCAGGTGGAAGTTTCAGCTGAAATGACCTTTTTGCAGTGACTCAAGTGTACCCAGGTGGACCGCTCAGCTATTTTGACAGCCGTTGGGGTACTCAGCAACACTTGATGTGGCCCCTCCCACTTAGGAGAATGCCAGTGTTTCTTCTTAATGCTCCTTATCAACACCCAATCTCCAGGTCACACTAACTGGTCGCTCTGTGGGGAAACAGGAGAATCATCATCAACATTGACATCTCGTTGTTTTTGTTTTTCCAAAACCTTTCTCATATAATCGGCAAGACTTGATTCCTCATTAGTTTCCCATTCGTTCTTAAATTGTGGTATTCTATAAGATCTGCCAAACAAAGTTTCATAAGGTGTCAGTCCAGATGTGCTAGTAATGTTTATATATAACTTTACTAAGTCTAAACATTGTGTCCATGATCTTCCAGTTTCTTCCATGCACTTCTTCAATCTATTTTTAACTGTTCCGTTCATTCTTTCCACCAAACCTGCACTTTGGGGGTGATACGCACAATTATTTTTTAGTTCTATGTGAAACATTGTTCCTATCTGCTTTATTATTTGATTAACAAAATGACTTCCATTATCACTGTAAATTCGCTCAGGTATTCCATATCTAGGAATTATATCTTTACAGAGTGCCTTTGCAACTGTTAAAGCATCAGGATGCTTCGTTGGAAATAACTCTATCCATTTAGAAAATGCATCTACAACTAGAAAAAAATTCCTAAAGAAATTTTGAGTGTGCGTGACTCTGGCCCGGGACTCCCCCCCATACATCACTGACACTGTTGAGTAATTTTCAGAATATGACTTCTACCATTGCTTAGGTATGTGACAGATCAAGCTTTCAACAGGTGTTCATATGCTGATGCACTAGTAGTAGCGTAAACACGAATTTCAGCAGGATTAAAGACAGCTCCACTTGAGCACACTGCCACAGTTTAAGTTTAAGTAGTAAGCAAGCAGTAAACCATTGGTCACTGTGTGTCAGGTATCACTTTACATTACAGTTCAGTAGCATAGTATGAGTTTGGTTCTAATTTGATAATAGTGATAAATGCTTTAAAAAACTTAGAGTGTAAAAAGACCCAAATACATCCAATGCCAGAATTAGGCCATCAATGGCTATGACTTTGGTATTAGAAATACACCTTTTATCAAAATGATAACGCATTATAAATATCAGATAACATTATAAAGTTATACAGCTGTGTTAAATGTCAAATCAATCCACATGCAATCAAACATGTAACAAATCAGGATTCAGCAATAAGCTAGCATCAAAATTCACAAAAAGCACTAGGTCACACAGTTCTGATATCACACTAACAAAAACAGTGCTTTTTATCCAACATTAATTGAGGAAAAACACACACGCACATACACACGCACGTACACACACACACACGCACATACACACACACACACATATATATATATATATATACTGTTTTTGTTAGTGTGATTTCAGAACTGTGTGACCTAGTGCTCACACAGTTCTGATATCACACTAACAAAAACAGTGCTTTTTATCCAACATTAATTGAGAAAAACACACACGCACATACACACACGCACATACACACACACACACACACATATATATATCTATCTATAGATAGATACATATATGTGCATACACACAGGCAGTCTGTACATTAATGACTTAATGATGAACTGTCAATCAAACCATTCAGTGCAATGAATCACTTAGTAGCAGACACACAGGTTTAATCATCTATAAACTACAGGACTACAGGACTCCCCATACAACACTAGCCAATAGTTTGCAAGGTCAACCAGTACCCAGACGATTATGAATGTTTTACAGCAAGCCCCCCCAACAATTTAAATAGCAATTCCTAAAAGACCTGTATTTAATCCCCACTGTTTCTCTATGGAACATCCGATCCCAACCACCCACACACCTCCCCAATACCCCAAACCCTTCCGAAATCGCCCCCCCGAGCCCCCCGCAACGTCACAATCTCCGCTTGAAGGTGCATGTAAATCAATCGCGATTCTCAAACCTCTCCCACAAATAGGCTCATAGCTCATCAATCCGACCTCCCACACACCTCCCCAATATCTCGTTAGATTCCTATGGACCCCACCACATGAACCCTGCCCTCAAACCCCCCCGCACGAGCCCCCCCGCCCCCCGCCCCCCGCGAACGCCGATCGCCCCCCCCCCCCCCCCTCCGAAAACGACCCTAAACGGTCAAAATGCACACAAATAACCCCCCCCCATAACCCTCCACCACCGTCCTGACTGATAAGCACATGAATACATATAAGCCCAAATGTTAAAGAAGTCCAAAACCCACATCTTAGCATGCTAGAAACATATGCTGATGCACTAGCAATTAGCTTAAGCGCTAATTTCAGCATTGGTCGCTAATGTTAGCAAACAGCATATCTTTACAGCTAGTTGGAATATCAGTTGTAAATCCTGACTGATAAGCACATGAATACCTATGAGCCCAAATGTTAAAGAAGTCAAAAACCTACATTTTAGATAGCATGCTAGCGAAAGAGTTGAAAAAGATGTTTGCTTACCTTAGAGACTTAGAGCCAGAGAGGAAGAGTTGAGCTGGAGTACAGTTTATAAATACACCCGAAACAAAAAGAGCCAATTTGATTCCTCCAGTAAATATCCTCCAATTAAAGTTATTAAATGTGAAATGAATTACTGTTCATAAAATAGCCACCGTCTCTCCTCTTTCAAGCACGTTGCTAAGTAACGAACTAATTAGTTGCAGCTGACAGTTGAACAGATAGAAAAGGCTTACAGCACCCCTCGAACAGGAAGGATTTCTGGACAAACCGTGTTTCCAATCATAAAACCAGGTTAACGTGAAGCCGGCCGAGCCCTTCCTGAACGTCTACATAGGCATTTTGTGTTGACAAGTGAAGAAATGTGCTCTTGGGAGCAATTCTAAAAAGTGTTAGTTTTGTTTTCCTCCTGAAATTTTCCTGACACTTTTAACATGGGAGTCTATGAGGCTCTTCATGGGTGCTGCGGCCGAATTTTCGCATGTCAAGCTAAAACAATAAATCTGACAGATAAAGTAAAGCAAGTGTGAGCTAGAGGACACATTTTCCTACGTTTCTATGTATAAATTGTGTCTGTAGTGGTGCATTTGAGGCCATGGTAGTCGAATACGTTTTATTTTTTTTTACACATTTCTCTCTCTTCTCCTCACTCTAGCGATGACATCACCACTCTACCTCTCAAACATTCTCTCCATTAACACCCATTCATTTTTTTGGTGTGGTTTTTGGCAATTTTTGGGCAAAATTGTTTGCCAAAAGTCTTAGAAAAATCAGAGCACACATGTCGGGGCCGAGCCGCACGTTTTGATATAACTTTTGTGTATATGCGTCAAAAACTCTGGTAGGTGTTTTGAGCCAAAAAACGGCGTAAGAATAATAATAATAAACGCTAGTAATAACATAGTGTGCGCCTTGCAGCACGCACACAATAAACGCTAGTAATAACATAGTGTGCGCCTTGCAGCACGCACACAATGACCAAACAATACTTTTTCCCTTTACTCTGATTTTACTCTATATAATCCATGTGTATAAATTGAAAAGGATACTTAGGTTTCAGGAAAGCGTCCTCTCCGTGGCCTCAGGTTCCCCTGTGTGGATTATGTTTCAAACATGATAATATTGCTGTACCTGTCCTACCATCCCTCCTGTTGAGACATGTGTTACCTCATGACTCAATATCGCGGCCCATTTCATATAAGCTTCGTGGTAGGACAGGTCCTTTATCTGGTCACACATTTTGTAACGTTGCACCATGTCTCTTCCACAGGTCTATTTCACTAACAGGAGCCTGTTGTTGCATGTCCATCAAAGTAGTGCCATCGAGATTGTCTTGTGTGATCACGAATACTCGTGTTTAACCTATGGCAGCTTCCTTAGCTATCTTATCAGCAAACGCATTCCCCAACGAGATACTATCCGCTCCAGACGTATGGGCAGTACATTTGCATATCACAACCTCTCGCGGCAGGCTCACAGCCCGCAAGAGTTCGGTCAACAGTTCAGCGTGGGTAACAGGTTTACCAGTTGACGTTGTTGGGTAAAATTTTATAAAGTGAATATGTCCAAATTATTTAATAATAATATCCTTTGAAAGTGGTAATAATCCAATTGTTCGATTTTTAGAGGAAAATGCAGTAAATCCAAATAGATGCCTTTATATCCCAAAAAGGGAAGGTAGAAATTCCCTAAGTCTTCTGGCTGGTGCAAAACCTAGGTCTTCAGGCTTGTGTAGATTTCTAAGTCTCTTAGCCCTCTCTTTTAAGCATGCATGTCTCGTGTAGATCACAGGGTCTTACTTCCGCATAACCTTAACATCAGTAGCATCTCCAATTTCCCAAAAAAAATGACAGACCATGAACTTTTATGGGTATACACATTCTCACAACACATCAACAACTGCAGTAGACAGAACACTACAGTAATACAGAACACATTTCAAATGGACAATGAGGGATGAATCCTGGAGCTGACGGCAGGGGTTGGGTTGATGGATGGATCTGAAGGTGTAGACGGGGTCAGGGGTAGGGTGAGGTTGTCGTGGTGGCAGGAACTCGGGCGTCGCTGTGGGGTGATTAGGGGACTACTCCTCGGGTGGTGGTGGGGTTCTGGGCCCCCTCCACAGCGGTGATGGCGGGTAGACTGGCCCTGGGTTGCCCAGGAATTGGTACAAGCCCAGACGATTCTGCAGGCTGTTCACGACCGCCAACAGCCCTTCGTTAATCCGGGTCAGCCTCCTCATCTCGAGGTCTGCAGACAGGTGCATCACGTCGATGCTCTGCCATCTGTTGAGCGTACGCCCTACCTGGCGTGCATGCCGGAGATGTCTCACGATCCTTCTAGAAGCCCGCCTCTCGAGACTCTGGAAGTCGGCCAATGGCAGAAGTCCCAGACGTCGCTGCGCCTCTGGGGTGTGGTAGCTTCGGATCATGACGTCGTCGTCCGAGTTGTTGTCCGTGTCCTCATGGGCATCCTCTGGCATCGTTGGGGTCGGTGGTGGCGGTGGTGCATCATCCTTCTCCGGGGCTCTCGCAGGGGTCTGCCGCTGGGTGGGTGGTTGAGCAGCTTCCTCCATCACTTCCATCTGCTGGTGCGGTTCAGCCGATCCTGGTAGTCAGCCATCGGTAGGTTCAGCAGCTGTTGAGTGTCGCCGGGCAGGAACGGCTATTTCCCTATCCATCTCAAAGGGTTGGATACGCCATATTCTCCATCTGGGGTCGCTACAGCCCTGCTCTACATCAGCTGGGATAAATCTAATCAATGGAATGTGGCAAGGGAGTGCTACTTCATACATATCTATGGCCAAAGGGGGTGGGCTAACTGGGGAGTCTGCCTGGGAGCTGAATGATTCTACACCAGGTGGTCTAGGTTCCCAGTTGGTACATTTAGATGAACACGGCCTTGTGCCTTCCCGTTCAAGCCTTCCTGCTTGACTCCCCACACCAGATAGCTGGTGTACAACATCCCCTTTCTGCACACTCGATGTCAGAATAGGACATAATGAACACACGATAGCCTATGGTATCCTGATATGACAAAGTAGGTCTGAGATAAGGGATTCTAGGGTCCTGGTAGTTGCTCTGAACTTCCACGTACAGGATTGCATGGGATAATACGATCCTGGCTATTTTGACCTTCAAATTTCCTCCTTGTACAGAGTTGCATGGAATAATACACTCTGGCAATTTTAACCTTCTACAATATCAGCAACTCAGGTCTTCCTAGTCACTTCTCACAAAGACCAAACCTATTTGCTACTGAACAACTCAACTGTTGTTGACTGATTCAATGACAAGAAGTATACTATTGATTACATAGCCCCAGTTTCATCCTGTTGTCTAGATACACTTTAAAGTGATTCCATAAAGAAGTGTGAGTAACATTACGCTATACATTACATGTGATCAAGATACACAGTTTTGGCTGCATTGTCAGTATGGATATGAAGTCTTCACAGCATGAACCAAACCTGTAAGACGCAATGCATTATATTGGTTTTACTGTGAGATTGCTATTACATGATTAATGAAGAATACTAGCTTCGACATTTATGATTTCATTTTGTTAATCCAATTCAAATTTTCTTAACCAAATTCCTCTTGTCCTAATCTTTGCTCGTGTATCCCTGTAATTCTCAAATAGATATGAGGGATGAGTGCTTCTCCTCCTGACATTGTAAAATGCCTTTCCAGGGGTCCCGGTCTTATCACTATTTCATGTTCTCCTAAAGACACCACTCCTCTGATCTCACCGTGATGCAGTCTACGCATCACGCTGCCTGTTATTTAATTCTGTTGACAGTCTTGGTGTGCCAAAAATGACTGCTGCAACATCCCTCCATCAACCCATCACCTTTTGATAAGTATCGGATATCGTTAGTGTTTGGATGTCTTGGCAGTGGCACAACCTCTTATATATCTGTTTTTATCTGTTTTTACACTCTTAAAACATTGTCAATTATATGGACCATATGGACAACACTTTGGTCAAATGTTTGTCTTGAGTGAGCTAGGGAGTGCTAGTCTACTTCAGTAGGCCAGCAGCTCCAATAGACCGACTAGCAAAGTGTTACTGTATAGAGAATGGGATGTGAGATGTGCAGCTGTGTGACGCTGACACAGTAAATACAGAAAAAAAGGCATCTTCCTAGCAAGATTGGTTTCATACTAATCATTCATTTCTCATTTGAAAAAAATGGTAATTCCCTTTATATAGCTTTGATTTTTAGAATATCTCCCAATTCGTTTCCTAATAATATCCGGTATATCTCCACAGCTTTATTTTTAAACAAAATGATAGTGACTGGCTCACCTTATGAGAATAACAAAAACTCCCTAACCTCAATATATTTTCAAATGTTTGCCAAAAATGTATATTGTTCACCGTGTTAATCTAATGGTGTCTGGCCTACTTCCACACCGTTCATGCATTTCAACTGGAATAAACTGTGTGGTTATACAGTAATAAGTTGCGGTTGTGAGGTTACAAGACTTATAAACATATCAACTGATGCTTACACTCCAGGACTTTTCAGATACTTAGACTAATTCAACCACATACATACATTTTCTAATTTAAGGGAATTCCAAAGACCAAATTTTACATTTGTTAACCTGTAGGATCTGTCCAATCATTCAATTTTAAAGGGCATTGTGCCAAGTTGTAACATGGTTCTTACACAGGCAACCCAATTATATTACCCATCCTTTTTATTGGTTAAGCTTATTTCCTGAGCTCCCTTCTCTTCATGTGTCTCGGTGGGAAGGCTGATTTTGGATTGCTGATTGATAATGTGCCGTTTTGTCATTTAATAGTTACTGAAACACGAACAACACAGTATTGTGGAAGAAATAACATCACAACCTGTCTCTACCTCTCCTTGTTCTCTGTTGCCTGTCCGTTTAACCTATTTTAAATCACACCCTAATGTTTCTATATTGGCCGTTGATTTCTTCACTGGGGTTGAGACGAGTTTTCCACTAAAAGGGAAACCCCCCTTTGTAGCCAGTCTTGTGCCTCAAGAAACAGTGGTGAGTAACTATTCGGACCCTGTCTCTTTCCCTCACCATCTTCAGTATGACGAATGTGTCTGACGTATTCCTTCCGTTTTGATTCCAATGCGTGTAGTTAGCAGTACCTGATGTGGTCCTTTCCACCTGGGGCTTGACCAGTTCTTTCTCTTAATAGCCTTGATCAGCACTCATCACTTTGTTGACCTCCACAGTTTGGTCCACCTAGAACAGAACTGAGAGAAGAAACCTCCCTGCTCATTAGTTTTTCTTCATGCATTCTGTCATCATCTAATCTGCTTTCACTAGTGTATTATCTGGTACCGAGCTTGGAAGGACTTGAACAAGGCTTTTGTTTGTTTGGTTTATTTTAAAGCTTTTCTATAAGTTTTAACCAGTACTATTTTCCTTTATACTTAATTTAGTTCAATCAAATCAATGCATGTGCATTTTCTACTTTTTAGTCTGATTTGTAAATCCATCTGCTTTTAATATTTGTGTTACTATCTCCATATTCCCCCTTGTTGAGACATATTGGAACATATGGCTCAATATTTCAACATATAACAAAACAAATTGTGGTAACCCCAATTGTCCTAATGTTAATGATAGTTTTTCCATCACAGAATGTTAGTCATCCAGCCTTGACTTTGAGCAACAACTCCTTCTTCTGGATTGCCAGGCTTTTGTGGAGGCAATAAACTCTTTAAATCAACCAGTATGCAGGGTATGAAACTGATTCGTAACAACCAAATTAAGATCAACATCAACGTTTTACTTAATACCAAATCGCACCTCTTTTATCAAAGGGTTAAGGTTAGGCCAGGATTTTGAGGAAAACATTTAAATCAGCACTCAGAACGTGCTTTATCGGTTTCATTCTGAGATGTGATATTGACAAAATAGATTTCTTGAAATAGACTTCTGAATGTTTGTATTTATTGAAGGTTCGAGGTTTGAACTATCGTATGGAATCATCCTACTTGATGATGATTCCAAACCAACGGTAATAGTAACCCTCTACGCACTCATGCCATTGTTGATAGTGTTATCAAATAAATTGTTCACAGCCTAACTAATTGTTAACACAAGCATCGATGAGCCCCAAATTTCTAAACTTATACAAAAGTACACTATAATGACGTAATTTTTTCCCATGGTTAACCAAATTTCATATTGTAGCTTAATCAATTTAACCTTAAATGTTTAGCCCAAGTTCAGTCCGTCAAATAACACTCATGGGGCCCTTTCCAAAGCATCAAAGTGTGTACTCAAATCGCCTTTTTCTAGCCTTTCATTATCATGTGTGTTTCAGACAGACCTCAAGTGTCTCCACCTCTATTTCTCAGTAACATGGTTTGTACACTCTGTTCACATTCCCTTGCTGCCAGCCTGCTACAGACTGCACCAGTTTTCTTATCTCGTATAGGAGGCACCGCTCCTCCACATGGCTTGTGACTATAACTCAGTGCGGCAGCAAACTCAAGAAATTGAGACAGTGAGGTGGCGTGCGCATGCCTATGTGCGTGTTTGTGTGCGAGCGTGTTTATGTGTGGGTATGTGAGAATATGTGGGCGTGCATGTATGTGTGTGTGAGACTAGTTTGATGTGTATGCAAGGGTGTGTGTCGTATGTGTACGACGAGTGAGTGTGTGTGTGTGGAGTGTGTGGCTTGACCTTCTCCCCAGTCTTCCTCCCTCTCTGACCCAGTGTGTCATTGGTTCTTCATTCAGGTGTAGTCTGTGACAGTCGCTGGCGGCCCTTCGTAGTTTTGTTGCCTGCTGTCGTGTGTTGTCGGGAGTTATCGTGCCTTTGAAGCTTAGGTGCATCGTTCCTGCATCGCTGAATGGTCGCTTTGGTTTATGATATTCATCTTCTGGGCTATGGTGGGGTGTTGATTTGGTTATGGGTGTTCTAATCATTTTTTCCTCTTCTGGGTGGCGTTGTATTACTAAATCCACCGGGGTTTTTCCTTGGCCCCTCTTGGCCCAGTTTCCACCTTTTCCGTGAACGATCCCCATGTTAAACTGTCGTGTTCTGCTGGCCAGAGACTTGGGAACCACAGGCTGAATGTCTGTTTCTTTGACTTTCTTGATGTTTACTAAGTAGCTCATTGACTTATCAGTGCTAGGGTTATAAATTTGTTTGAGGGTCTGGGTCTTAGGTGTGTAGTGTTTGATGTATTTTATTTTGGCTGGCTTAGCGATGTCCTTGCTCCACTGATTTGCGCTTCCCTTTACAGATATAATTAATGAGTGACTACTCCTGCTATTTCTGCTCCTATTTTCTTCCGGCCAGACGTGGGAGGCCCCAGCTGTCTTATCTCATGCAGGAGGCCCCACCACCTGGGTGTATGAGAGTTGTTGGGTGGAAGTACAATGTGTGTGTTGTAGGTCTGTGTGAGCCTGTTGTATTGTGTGTGTGCAAGTGTGCGCATATGATGTGTGTGTGTTGGCACGAATGAGTGGGTGTGTGCGTGTGTGAATGCGTTGCGTAGGTATATGTGAGATGAGTGAGTGCGTGTGTGTGGTGTGTGACCGTGTGTGTGTATGTGTGTGAGCGAGCGTGTGTATGTATGTGAGTGTGCGTGTGTGTGAACGTGTGTGTATGTGCGTGTGAGTGAGCGTGGGTTTGTGTGTGTGAGTGCGTGTGTGTATGTGGTACGTAGGTATATGTGAGATGAGTGAGTGAGTGCGTGTGTGTGGTGTATGTGAGCGAGCGTGTGTATGTATGTGAGTGTGCGTGTGTGTGAGCGAGTGTGATGTGTGACAGTGTGTGTGCGTGTGTGTGTGTGGCTGCGTGTGTGTATGTGTGTAGTGTGTGTGATGTGTCAGTGTGTTTGTGTAGGTATGTGTGAGTGGGCGTGTGTGTGTATGTGTGTGTGTGAATGAGAGCGTGTGTGTGTATGTGTGTGTGAGTGTGAGTGAGTGAGTGTGTGCGTGTGTGGATGAGAGTGAGTGTGTGTGTGTTTGTGATGTGTGAGTGTGTGTTTATGTGTGTGCGAGTGTGCGTGTGTGTGTGTTTGGTCGTGTAAAACGCAAGCTCCTCCCTCCACCTTTATGCCACTAGATGGAGCATGCCGGGCGTGGCTCGGTGTTGGACAGTGGTCAAGTGGGCAGGTGGGGGAAGGGGTCACTCCTAGGCCAGCTGGGCGTGACAGCTAGACTCTCGTGAGAACTGAGATTTCAGTGAGAGTAAATGAATGGGTGAGAAAGAGAGAGAGAGAGAGAGAGAGAGAGGGAGAGAGAGAGAGAGAGAGAATGAGGTCACTCCTCTGGGTGTGACCGTCTGAATCTCGTGAGAGCTGAAACTATGCACGAGAGCGAGTGAGTGGACAAGAGAGAGAGAAAGAGAGAGAGAGAGCGAGAGAGAGAGAGAGAGCGAGAGAGAGAGAGAGTGAGAGAGAGAGAGAGAGAGAGAGTGAGGGGTCAGAGTGCAGACACTGGTCAGGTCTTATTGCCAGTTCTGGCCACAGATGTGCACACAGCTCCTGTCGGCTCAAAGTCATCAATCGTCAATTCCTGCTCTAAGACGGCTTGTCTGAGCAGACTTTTCTACAATTTCACCGAGTCTCCTGATTTATTTCTGCCGACTTAGTCGCTCCCCTTCACTCCCAATTTCAGGCTCCAGTTTACGCACCTCTGCCGTGTCCACGGCTTCTGGGGACGCCGCGTAAAATATGTTCCTCGTATGTGGATTAAAATGGACAAATACGGGTACCCAACTATTTTATAAAGCAAACTATTTGGTGTGTAAAAGGGAAAGCAGTCAATCAACCCCTGATTATTTCTCATTTAGATGCAATATACTATTTTCCGCGTTTTCACCCTTTTTCCTCCCCCGGGGAAGAAGATTCTCCTCTCCCGAGAAGCGGCTCTTATCTTCCGGCTGAAGTTAACAGATTTATCCCCCTTTTTCCCAACTTTATGACTTTTTTTCCGAGTAAAAGTTCGCCGTAATGTTCTTCTTTTTGGACGAATTTAAACGAGGTCGACACAGGGTTTTCACCCAGATACGCAACGATTTACAAGCAACTTTCTCCGTCTTAAGCCAATTTTCACGAGTTTCACTTTTACACAGATATGCAACCTTTATAATAGCTTTCTAGGGTCTATTTCTAATTTAAGCAAAGATACGGGTGCCTTTATTTTAAACGATTACGATTTACTAACGCTTTCTAACGCCTATTTCTAATTTAAGCAAATATACAGGTGCCTTTATTTTAAACGATTACAAGGATTTACTAACGCTTTCTAACGCCTATTTCTAATTTAAGCAAATATACGGGTGCCTTTATTTTAAACGATTACAACGATTTACTAACGCTTTCTAACGCCTATTTCTAATTCAAGCAATTTTACAAGCGCCTTTATTTTGCAAAAAGATTATTTCCATTTATATACGTTTTCTTACATCTATTTCTAGTTCAAGCAAATTTACAAGCACTTTATTTTACAGAAGATTACAACCGTCTACGTTTTCCTGACAACTAGTTAAGCAGATTTACAGGCGTTTTCTTGCTGATCAGTATCGCGGTGTTGACAGCGAAGCGCGCAGAAGTTATCTCTTCTCATACAGTATTTGCTCAATTACCCCAAACCTTTAATATATATATCAACCCCAATTTGACAATTTTCAGCCGGCAGCGTGCTTTTTAAAGCTTTTAATTCTATGAACGGGGGAATAGTTTTTACCCTATTTTACGCCTCTCACTTTCGCGCGCGCACTCTCAGCTTTGGATCCCAGCTGAGAGATTTTATACAAAGCCTCGGAACTGCGAGTTTTATAAAGGAATGCTACAGCCCCCTCCGCCGACTTTCCCAAAGCCTCAGAGACGACTCCGCCCTCCCGACTGTTTAGCCCCGAGGTATTAACAAATATAAATCTCCTCTCGGTAAACTTTCCGAGGTAATGCTTCCAGGTCAACACCCCGTCAACCGAGCTGATTCCCGCCTCGGCCACCTGACCGAGGACTTGCTTCCAAACTGACAACCCGTCAATCGAGCTAATTCCCGCCTCGGCCACCTGACCGAGGACTTGCTACAAAACTGACAACCCGTCAGTTGAGTTATTACACACAAAACAAACACTGCACCTTCTCTATTTTTATCTCTGTCTACGCAAACGATTACAAGACAACGAGCGGCTGAGTAAATTAAGACAAATAGATTGGCCACAGCGGCTCAAACATCACAACATAAAAACGCTTAACACATTTAATCATTCATACTGTCCGCTCCATGACTTAACATACATAAAACATGCAACAAAAATGTCTTTGCATCAAACTTAAGTTATAGCTCTCTAATAATTTATCGTCTAATTAAAAACTAGGTTCTTTTGAAGGAGAGACTCACCAGTTGCCTGGGTCAGGGCGGGCTCGCACTCAGACACGCAAGAATTAGCAGATAAAAGGCTCTGCAGGACCTTGAACATTTTTGTGGCCAGACGTAATCCGAAGTGCGCGTCCTCCCGTAGACCCCGGGCTGGTCTCTGTCCATCTCCTGGCTCTGGCTCGCCAATTGTTGGGTAAAATTTGATAAAGTGAATATGTCCAAATTATTTAATAATAATATCCTTTGAAAGTGGTAATAATCCAATTGTTCGATTTTTAGAGGAAAATGCAGTAAATCCAAATAGATGCCTTTATATCCCAAAAATGGAAGGTAGAAATTCCCTAAGTCTTCTGGCTGGTGCAAAACCTAGGTCTTCAGGCTTGTGTAGATTTCTAAGTCCCAAGCCTGTACAGAATCTAAGTCAAAAAACCAACAGAGTTTTTCTTCCAAGTTTGATGCAAAGTGTTTTATTGGAATCCGTGCAGACAGTACAAAGTCCAAAAAAACGAGTGAGCGTGACCCCGGGATCAGACTGAAGTTCTCTGACCGTGCAACAGCTTTTATAGTGGGGTTTTCTGTTTATTAAAATTACTTTTGGTCATCACCTACGTTACCTTAGACATTGGCCCCTCTCACTGATAGAGTTACTATTTGATGCAATGACAGTTTTTTTCTCCCTTCTGATGACCGCATGTGTGCTGTTGACCTTGAATAACCCATGTGCAGATAAGGGCCTACATGGGAAAGATTTATGACCCTCCTTCCCAGTCTCACTTTGCATGACCACCAGACTCACTTTTAAGGATTATAAGAGTGTTCACTACATTCTACACAATTGATTATGAATAACACATGTAAAACAATCAAATTAGATAATAAACATGGGTTTCCCATCAATCTGGATGTCATCGTTCTCCACCTCAACGTAACCATGCCTCTGTTTTTCCAATATTGTGCAAAAACATGTGTCGTTGCATAAGCATATTGGCTATCAGTATAAATCGTTACTTCTTTACCTTCCATAAGTTTACATGCTTCAGTCAATGCAACTAATTCAGCTGCTTGGGCAGAGTAATGCGCCGGTAGTTTACCTGCTGTTTAAAAGCTTTATCTTGAGTCACCACAGCATAGCCCGTCAGATTTTGTCCTTGCTCCCCCTTTAACCATCCACAAATAGTACCTCTCCTTTGTTCAAAGGCTGATAAGATCACCTCTACTTTTAGTCGTTCGTTCTGCCAATTCCTGACAGTCATGCTCGCTCCCGTCCTTTGCAATCCACCATCTGAATAAAAGTTTTATCATAATTTAGTAGCGCCAAAATCGTACTAGATACTAAAGTTTGTTTAATCTTACAAAAGGCTTCCTCAGCTTCTAGTGTCGAGGTAAGAGGAGATGTCAGTCTCTCAATCGTCTACATGCATTAATTTATACAATGACGCTGTGATCTCAGCATAATTCGACACCCAATTTCTACAGTAATTAGTTAAACCCAAAAATGACATCATCTGTTTCTTAGTTTGTGTTTTTGGGGCATGCAATATTGTATTCTTCCTATCGTCTACAATTGTTCGTCCTCCAGCACTGAGATTATGACCTAAATACTTAACCTGCTCCTGGCATAGCTGTAGTTTACCCTTGCTTACTTTATGGCCCTCTTCAGCTAAGTGTTCCAATAATGCAAGTGAATCTTTAACACAAGTCTTCTTATCTCTATCTGTCCCTGCTGTGTCGGTACCAGTGCCAATCCTAATCTCAATAGGCCATCTCTGCCTAATACATTTACAGAGCACTCTGGAAACTTCAAAACATTCATTTGACATGATTGGGTCATCTGGGTCTCGCAGTCATACTGCAATCATTTTACCACTAGCTGCTCATAGTAACACAAACTGTGTACTGGGCGGTGAATTTGGAATT
The DNA here is from genome assembly GCA_030340685.1 of Protosalanx chinensis. NCBI lineage: Eukaryota > Metazoa > Chordata > Actinopteri > Osmeriformes > Salangidae > Protosalanx > Protosalanx chinensis. The sequence continues at coordinate 3,331,655 of CM059340.1, forward strand.
GGTTCTCTGCACGTAATTCGACAAGCTCCAGTATCACAAAAAAAAATGTTACAAGTTTTTCATTTACTAATAAAGTAATTTCAGGTCTTACAGTATTCATTGTCAATAAGTCTTGGAAATTAATCAAAACATTCTCAGTGTCATTAAGGTCATTTACTGGGTCTTTAGCAGGTTCAGGCATGTTCAGAACTGTGTAGTTATCAGTTTCCCCCTGCTTTTGGTCTAGTCATGACGACGTGACATGCAAATCACCCCTGTGGTGACAGTCCTTAGCAGCGTGACCCTCCTTTCCAAAACTCCAACAACAAAACCTGTATTGCGTGTTATTTCTAAAATCCCTTCGTCCTCCATTCTCTCTCTGATAACACACTTCAAAGTCTTCAAAGAAGACCCCCACACCTTCTGTCTTCTTCCTCCTTTTTATAACCTTTTCTGCGTGTAGTGCGTGACTAACATAGTCGTCCAGAGTACCAGTAGAGAAACCAATATAATGTTTATCCACCCATATCTCTTCCTCACCTGGTGGAGCAGAAGGCAGTATAGCAATTAAAGACTTCAAAGTCTCTAACTGCTGCTTAACTTTACTTCTAGTCGAAGGTGTTTGAGATAATTTCGGATACAATAGTTCTGTCTGTACCACTGCTGCTCCTGCTCCTTTCTCTACCTCTGGCTCTACCGCCTGTTGCGCCCGTCGCCTACAAACCAGCCCAGTCACATAATCTTCTGCCAGGCAAAACAGCATCTGTTTCTCTCCCTTCCGCCTAATTCCTTCCTCTCTCTTGTCGCCACTAACATCCAATATTCAGTATCTTCGTATCTATCCACAACACCACTTTAGAAAACTTAATTTCTAAACCAATTTTCTATATCACCTCTTATCTCCTCCATAACTCCAGCACAGCGTTCTCTCTTCCCAGAGCCACGCCTTCTACTTCAGTACTTGCATTCACTCATGGAACATACTCAAACAGAACAAAGATCACAGTTGCCTATTTCTCTCAATGTCCATCTTTCCTACGTGGAGTACATTAATTTACGTTTTTTCCGGGGTACCAGTGGAAAATCCCAAACAATGTTTATCGACTCAAATTCAAATGAGCTCTTTTAAACCAACATGTATCCTATAACTTTCTTTAACTACTACCATTTCAAACAAACATTCAACACAAAACATACACATTCCTAACTTTTTCTTCAGAAGGAAATACAAATCCATACTTATGAATCTATCTATCAAGATATTTAATTCTACCAGGATCCTGGGCTTTAATATACATCCAATCTTTACATGTCAAATTCTCTTTAGAATTCTGTTTACTCTGTCCTTTACCCATGTTAACAACTTAAAAAAAACGAAACTAAACTAAAGTAAAACGAATTAAAATCGAATTCAAGTCTTTTGTGTAACTATAATTCCACACCACATATATGTCATTCGCAATAGTATCTCAGTTCTGGTTTAGCAATCTACATTTAGCTAATTTGGTTAGGTTTTTTTTAAATAAAAATGGCGAGTGAGCCAGCTAGTGATTCCCAAAGACGTCCGTTTTTTGTGGGTTACATGTTTGACGCTCAAGTTCCCGACATTTAACCGAGAGCATCCGGTAATTTTTCGAAATAAAATATTGTTATTAAAAAAATATTGTTATTGATGATAATAATCCCGATAATTATTTAGGGGGGCTGAAGAACATTTTAGGGGGGCTTCAGCCCCCCTAAAACAGGGCTAACGACGCCCATGGCTTTAGCAATTTGTCCACCACCAAACTAATTATTAATCAAAATACACACATCTCTACAGAACGTTCATTAATCAATCAGAGACACTTTCGCCTGTCTCACTGGCAATACTTCACCTGATAGGGCCTAGGATTTTCAGGGTTTTACACGCGCAATGACCATCCAAGTCATTCGCTCACGGAATTTAAACGTTGGACTCCGCCATCCATCACGGAATTTAAACGTTGAGACCAAAGGGGGCGCTACAGGCCATGCCCCAATTTGACCATTTGTGTCCTTTTTTAAAGTGATGCCATTTGTACCCCCTTTGTCCTAGAATCTTGAAATTAATTACATATGCCTTATTTGTCGTGATGAACAAAAAAGTCAACACAACCTATAGTGGTAAACCCATAGATTTGTCTGTACAACGTACATTTATCAAATGTGTTTTTTCACTATTCCTCCTAAAACCTTTGCCCAATCTTCCCCATAATTTGCAGTCATCGTCAGAAGAACTCTCACAAAATGTATCAATAGGATTTTTGATTTTGATAATTGTTTGTCCACTACAGCCAAGGGGGCGCTACAGGCCACACCCCAATATGCCTTTTTAAAAGTGATGCCATTTGTATCTCTTTTGTCCTGGAATCCTGAAATTAATTAATTAATCGTCCATTCCTCACGACGAACAAAAAAGCTTCAGCAACTCATAATGGCAAATCTTTAGATTTTTTCTGTACAATATATATTTTTGAAACGTGTTTTTTCGCTACTACTTCTACAATTCAAATCCAATCATCCCCATTTTTTGCTGGCAACATCGTCATTACCACATTGTTACACTGTTATTAAGTTGTTGTTACACTTTATACCAGTTATTACTACATTGTTACACTGTTATTACGTTGCTATTAAACTTTTTACCAGTTATGACCACGTTGTTACATTGTTATTAAGTTATTATTACTTTTTAAATAGTTTCAGCTGTGGTTAGTGGTCCGATTACTTTTGCAGCAATGAATCCTGATGTGTCAGCAAGGCCAAATCAGGGTTATTTTGTGTTTGTTACTCACTGAACCTGGAAATCAGCTTGTAAAACGCTTTTGATTGTGGTTTATACTTTGTGTTAAATCCATAAAGAGTCAATTAATGGATGACGAAAAGTTTGAAAAAAGTCAGTAGAAAAAAAAAACAATTTATATAAAGATTTTAGGTAGCTATACTGTTTAGGATTACACTGTTATTAGGATTCCTCTGTCAGGAGGAAACCTATTGTTATTAGGACTCCTCCGTCAGTTATCAATAGGATTTTTGATGTTCACTTTGTCCGTTACAGCACAGGGGGCACTACAGTCTTGGATGTATTCACACCAAACATGCAGATTGCATTTTTAATTGCATATTCATTTCATAAATTGTTCTTGGAGGAATCCACCATCGCTGCTTGCAGCTATATTTAGGATTCCTCTGTCAGGACCCCGGTGGGGTCAACCAAAGACCGAAAAGGCCCGAGTTCCAGCGGGACGCAGTGTTTTTGAAGCTGCTGGATGTTAGGACTTCATGGCAGAAGGATAGGGCACCGCTCCCATTTCCCGCTGCAACATTTCCGCCCTTCTGCGTGGCCAAATCCTCAGAGGTACGGATGCAGATAAGACTTGAATTTGCTGTGCTCTTCCGACTTGGTCGGTCGCGGGGACCCGTGCATGTTCCTAGACAATGAGCCCCGGATGCCGACCTTGACTCTTGCCGAGTTCTGCATGGCTTCAGTGTACCGTGATACGCTCCGCTTGCCCAGGTCAACGTGTGGAGCTGGATGGACGTCTGGCTCCGAGTTCCGTTTAGCCATGCGGTGTGGCGGGACGTCGTTTGGGGTTTACGAAACTGTTTCTGCCAAGGAAGCGTCGTCTTTGCACAATTTCTGCTTAGGAGTTCGTTGCCATGCAGTTGCAGGCAGGATGGTGAGCACAGAGACTGTATACTGAAGCTAAGTAGGTAGCTACAAAGCTAGACCTACAGGTAAACCTATAGGCGGTGTTTACGTCTGCTTTCTCAAATGTTGATTGCAACCAGAATTGTTAGCATTAAGGTGTACGTGTCTGCGCACTGACTGTTGCGTTTGTTTTGGTTTATTGCAAGTGGTCGCAAGTATTGAGCTATGAACAGGACGTGGAACCGACGATCCGGTGCCATTTCTTAGCATTCAATTGCCACATTCAGGCTGATGATGACGTCACAGGGTCGGTTCTAGTGTTGTTACCTGCGCTCTGGAATCGTTCGACAGTTGGTTAGGTGGCAAGGTAAAATTTGTTCATTGTCCACCCTATAGATGGATCTTTATTGTCTTTATTGTCACAAGGTAAAACGAAATTGTAAGGAATTTCGAAAGTATTTGCGGGCGTTGGAGGGATTAAAGTGATGTTGTGGCAGCAAATGTGCAGCTGTATTGTTCGATATGTTACAGTATTTTATTGGATTTACGGAATCGTATATACCAGGGGTCGGCAACCCGCGGCTCTTTCATCCCTTTGATGCGGCTCCCTGTGGCTTTTGAAAATAATTAATGAGTATTGAATTCAAACGTATTTTAGTTTGTTCGTTTTTAAAATGTAATTCTAAATTTGAAGATTAAGGTGATCTTCTAATATCTAAATAAAATGTGTTAAAAAATGTTATGTCGCTGTTACTATGCGTCACAACCGACAATGTGCGACACCCGCCAGCGCGCAATTTCTTGAACTTTTCGAATCCCAGGTAGGACAACTATGGGGAGTTCTAAGAAGAGAAAAGTGTCTGAAGCAAACAGAACGTTCAATGGTACGTGGACAGATTAATTTGCTTTCACTGCTGACGAGACTGGGTTACCAGTATGCTAATATGTAATGAGAAACTAGGAAACAACAAAAAGTCAAATGTCGCAAGACATTTCCAGAATAAACCAAGCCCCGGGTCTGCCTCTCAGCAGACACGCCGATTTTTCCCGGTGGCCACTCGTGGTATTGCAACATAAAATCCCCATGGGGCCCAGAAAGCATTTTTCCCATAGACCGTAATAGTAAAAGAGAAGCCTGTAAAAAGGTTCTCAGGACACCTTCAGCTGTAACCACTATTAATTGCAAATCTTTTTATTCCATACTTTTAAGTCATGGACTTTTAAACCGTCAAAAAAAATTCTAAAGGCCAGAAAAGCCCCCGCTAAATCTTATTCTATGGTGACGTCACAGCTGTGCGCCTACACTCCCAAGCGCGGTCCCGCTGTGTCTCGGGAACATCACACTGTTCAAGCCACTCTGTCGCAAGTCTGTTGTTTTTGTTACGTTATGTTCGTTGTATTGTAAATAGTTAATGTTCAGTAAAATCACATTATTACTTTGAAAAGTTTTAACTTATTTCATTATAAAGCCTTGCATAGGAACACCCAATTCTGTTAAATACACCACACAACGGAATTTGCATTTATTTATTCAGTAGCATGTGGCTCAGTATAGGTTCTGACATCTCACTACAGGAGAAAACAGTGTTTTAGGGTCGACTATAAAAAGATATCAGGCTAGGAATTACACTTAATGTCCAGGAGCTCCTTCCATGACTCAGGTAATATCCAAACTATATCACGTAGCTGTAAAAGAAACAGAGAAGCTGCATAACGCTTAATAACGAAAGACTTGCCTGTTTGAATTATAGCCTATAAAACGATAAGAACTTTAAACTTAATCTGACAAGAAGTCGTAGGCTATATCACACACGGGATCATTGATAGACAAAACAGACTACCGGCATCTGGTTGATAAATATGACAGCTTGTATTGTGGAGAATCCCTTATTTTTTATTGCAGATTAACTTTAATAAAAATGACTCGTTTTATCCTTACTTAACTAAAAAATAAACAAACAAGACTAATTAACCTCGTATAGTCTAAAACCATGACTATGAAAACATAATCGGTTGATGTGTCCTATAAATCCATCATTTTATTGTGTAGATTCGTCATTATCGGTCAAACTCTTCCACAAGCACTCATGAGCGCGCAGCGCTCGTCCAGAACGCGACTTGCTCGTTCTCATTGCCCCAGAGCGTCATCAGCCTCCCATCATTCCATTCCCCATACCGCGGAAGTAAACCAGGAAGTCAAAAAACTTTTTCCGCGTATGCGCCAGGTGAGCAACTTCATTGAAATCAACGGCCGCCATTTTTCTATCCGGTATCCATTCTTTATACATCCATGGAATAAACACGCAGCCTTTGCTAAAAAAATATCCGGATGGAGATGAGAGAAAAAAAAACGCTTCGGAACCGATGCGGAAGGTTGCGGAAGGTTGATCTGAGTAAAAATCACTTCAAGCATTTTTGTTTTGCTGATGGTGGATAATTTAAGTTCAGCGTTTTTGTTTTCATAATTAAAAGAAGGACTCAAATAGACATTGCGTATTTTACTTGAAAGTAACCTTCAACCCAACGTCAACGTCTTTTTTTCGGAGCTCAAAATGTGTTGTTGCATGCAGAAATGTAATTTTGTTTTCTCTGTAGTCGTTCATTGATTTTATAAATGCAACGCATTATAATTTGTTTATACATAGCATAAAGGCAACAAAAAAAACTACGCTATATGCAGTGTTATTTCATTTTAAATGTCAAAAGGGTTTTGTGGCTCCCAGTGTTTTCTTTACTGTGGGAAATGGGTCCAAATGGCTCTTTGAGTGGTAAAGGTTGCCGACCCCTGCCTTAGACATTCCACTCCGCCAAAATCAAACATATTCCATGTACGCCACGGTTATCAATAAATATTATTTATATCAATCATCACGTGAGTGTCTTGACTGAACTACAATTGTTGTCCAATCTTCTTCATCCTTGCCAGTTATCATCGTCAGAAGAACCCTCACAAAAGCTATCAAAATATTTTTGATTTTCATAATTGTTTGTCAGAGTCAAGAGGGCGCTAAGGGCCACACCCCAATTCGTTCTGTTTCTAAGTGATGCCACTTGTATGTCTTTCGTCCTATAATCTTGAAATTCATTCCATGTGCCTCATTCCTCACGACAAACCAAAAAGCCTCAACAACTCATAATGGCAAATCTTTCAATTTTTCTGTACTATATACAGTTAAAAAATGTCTTTTTGATACTATTCCTACAATGTGTGTCCGATGTTCCCCATGTGTCTATAGTAACATCTTCAGACCAAGCCTCACATACGTTATCAAAATATTTTTTATATTTCAAACCATTTGTTCGCTACAGCCATTTAAATGCGGCATTATTGCAACTAAACAGGACGTTCGTCTTATAATATTATTACAACAAATCTTTGAGATATCAAGCTGAGCAGGGTACCACTGCTCTGGAAGAGCTCCTGCCTGGTACCAGTGCCTAATGCCGCTTTTCCACCGCAAATGTAGCACGACTCGACTCTACTCGATTGGTAGAAACACGGGTGGTTTTCCACCGCAAATAGTACTTCCTGGTCGTCGGCGAAAGGGGCATGACGTAGGCCCTGACGTATTTTTGTACGCGACGTAAATAACACCAACGCAACCCACAAGTGGACAGAACCCACATTATAATTTTAGCCATGTTGAGAACTAGTCTTTTGTAAATTATCTGACTTTTAAAAAGCTTGTAGACTGTTGGTGTAATGGACTGTATCTGATAGTAATAATTATTAGCTGCGGCGCTGTTGCTTTAAGTCGCTGTCATGACTTCGTCACACGTTCTGGCCAATCAATGGCCGTCCGTCTGCCGACGTCACCTTTTAGCTCGACTCAGCGCTTGGTACCTAGAGCAAGAAAGTACAAAAAAAAGTACCCGCTACCAGGTACCATGGAACTGCGGTGGAAACGCCAAAAATGCGAGTCGAGGCGAGGCGAGCTGATACCATGCGGTGGAAAAGCGCCATAAGACACCGCGGGCTAAGGACCTCAGCAGCTTCAGGCCAGTGGCTCTCATCACACATGATGAAGACACTGGAGAGGCTGATTCTGGGCCACTTACGCTCTGAGGTGAGCTCAGAGATGCAGTTCGCTTACCGACCTGGAATCGGGGTGGACGACGCATTGATCTTCCTGCTTCATCGTGCTCTCACCCACCTCGAGAGGCCTGGCAGTGCTGTGAGGATTACCTTCTTCGACTTCTCCAGTGCGTTCAACACCATTCAGCCAGTGCTTCTGAGGGATAAGCTGGTACGGGCTGGTGTGGATGGGCTGGGCTGCCCTCTGGACTCAGTGCAGGTGGTGGGTGACAGACGAGTCCTGGCAAAGCTATGCTTGACCATGAATCACACACCCTGCAGGACATACTGTCCTATCTGGAGCCAATCTTCAGCAATAGGCTGATTCACCCTCGGTGTGTGAAGTAGAGATTCCTCAGGTCCTTCCTTCCTGCTGCCGTCAGACTCTTATCATCCACAGCCACTACCATGTGCTATACTATTACTAATATAACTAAAATTTTCTCCAAAACAGCAGTAGTAGTATGACCAGGAGCAGACTGCTGATATGTGGAGTGATTTTGGAGTGATAATAAAGCATAACCGTGGAGCTGTTGATTCATATTTCAAAAGTATAATCATGAACATTTCGCAAAACATAATTTTTTCACTAAAAAAAGAGTTGTACTATTACCACGACGACACAGTTGGTGTGTGTAGTGATTTTTGATTGAAAATATTGCATAACCATGGAGCTATTGATTGATATTTCCAAACACATTCATGACAATAAAGCAAAACATGTTTATCTTAAGAAAATCAAGAAATTTAAGCACAACCAATTTTCTCAAAAACAGCAGTTGTAGTATGACTATAGGGATACTGTTGATATGTGGAGTGATTTTGGAGTGATAATATTGCATAACAGTGGAGCTATTGATTAAAATATTTCCAAACACGAATCCCTAAAGGCTGTTTTAAGAGATCAATAGCTCCGAACTCTTACAGCCGTTTTTGGCATTCAATGTGAGGGTGATCATCTTCTTAGAGCACAATCAGACTGTGTTGCCTTTGTCACTCTGATAGCCAGAAGATTAATTTTACTTAATTGGAAGCAGGCTACTCCACCCTCTTTTAAACACTGGATTAGGGACACACTACAATTTCTGAAGCTTGAAAAGTTAAGATTTGCTTTACAGGGTTCGAAGGACAATTTTAGCAATGTTTGGCAGCCTTTCATCACATACTTGCTTGACCAGCTCTAAGGATGTATACTTTTATTTATTTTATTTGAATGCACTTGTATTTTGCTATGGATCCTAATAACTCCAGACTGTGCACACACATTTTGTATCTTTTTTTTTTCTTTTTCTTTTTTGTTTTGTTGTCACTGTTTGTTTTATTGTTATTGTAATAATCATTGATTATTGATTTATTTTTGTCTGTTTGTCTTTGGGGATAAAAAAGAAAAGAAAAATTGTTACATTTGTAAAATGATGTTGTTCTATATTGAGAAAAATCAATAAACAAAGTGAAAAAAAAATAATAATATTCCAAACACATTCATGACAGTTAAGCAAAACCTCTTTTGTTTAAGAATTCCTGAAAATTAAGCACAACCAATTTTCTCCAAAACAGCAGTAGGAGTAGGGCCAGGAGTGGACTGTTGATGTGTGGAGTGATTTCGGAGTGATTATGATGCATAACAGTGGAGCTATTGATTGATATATGCAAACACATTCATGACAGTTAATCAAATCTTGTTTTGCTTCTAGAATTCCTGAAAATTAAGCTAAACCAATTTTCTCCAAAAAAACAGTAGTAGTATGACTAGGAGCAGACTGCTGATATGTGGTGTGATTTTGGAGTGATAATAATGCATAACCGTGGAGCTGTTGATTCATATTTCAAAATTATAATCATGAACATTTTGCCAAACATACTTTTTACACAGAAAAGCAGTTGTAGTATGACCACGAGGACAAAGTTGGTGTGTTGAGTGATTTTGGATTTAAAATATTGCATAACAGTGGAGCTATTGATTAAGATTTCCAAACACATTCATGTAAATGAATGTACCGTGTTTTCCACACTATAAGGCGCAGAAATTGGATGGATGGATGGAGGAGAAATATAACTTTTCTGAATTTACTGTCAGTATCATCCCATTCACTCCCATCCCCATTAATCTGCTAAAGCTATTTAACTTACCGTGTTTTCCACACTATAAGCCTTAAATTTTCTCAAAAAACGACAGTGCACCAATACGGAGCGCCATATGGATCGATTGGTTACTGTATTTTCCGGACTATAAGCCGCTATTTCCCCCACGTTTTGAACCATGCGGCTAAATACAGAGATGCGTTTTTTTCTTCAGTCCTCAGGAACATGAATAAGTGACTTGTGGCTTCAGCGCAAGGGAATGAACCGACTTTAACAGTTGTGCAGTTGCGCCTTACATTTACATTTATTCATTTAGCAGATGCTTGTATTATTGCCTTACAAGAGAGAGCATTACAAAAGACCATCGGTCACTGATCATAGCAGGGTTACACTTACAGTTCCCAAGCATAGTGGGTTTACAGATTATGATACATATATCGTGAGAAAACAGTAAGATAAAGAAAACGTGACAGTGGTTTTGTGTTCAGTGGTTCCGTACGCAGAAGTCACTTTTAAAAGCTTATTTTACAATATCTTCTTGTCCCCCTGACTTTCAAGTCAAGGGACAGAGAGGAGCTCAGGACTGTGCAGACAGAGCTGAGGATGAAGAACAAGGAGGGCAAAACCAAAGTACAGGTTTTGGAGGACGCTAAAGGCCTATCTATGCTTCTGCGATTTGTCGCGCGCATTGCTCCGCCTACAACGCCGACCCTCCCGCATTGCCCATCGCGCGTAGCGTTGTCGGCGTCGAAAGCGCTGTGATTGGTCCGCTCAGAACGTGACGTAGTTTTGTAAATAGTTGAGATACGTGTGTTGTATCGTTTGAGTGCACTTTTTGCGGTGATTTGCCGCAGCTTGACTTTTTATAATACATTTATACATAAAAAAATGCATATGGTTGTTGTATTGTTTTAGTGTGTTTTTTTTTTATTATACTTTTTGTATTACATAATACATAAGAATAAAACACACAAGTTTGTTTTCAAACAGTTGTTTTGATATTTATTTTCAACACACACAGCACAACACAGTTTACACACCATGCATAGTTCACAGTTTATTATCACTCATTGAGTGAAGTTCGAATCATTGGCCACCACTTTTCTCCACTCGCCAGGCTGTGTACGGCGAAGAAGCTCGTCAAATCGGCCCGCTGACATTCGAAAGTATCGAAAGTGCATTTGTTCGTCCAGGTCCCTCAGTGTTGCAAATTCATCCGTTTCCAGCCTCGAACGATCGTACAGAACCTCCGCACTTGCGCCCTTGCGCCCTTCAATTGCGCGTTCTCGCTGAGGGGTGCAAGTGCGCAGGGTGTCCCAATTCTCCAGTAATGTCTTAAGCCCCACCCCCTCTGCGCCCTTGATCCGCACTTCCACGAAGCGTGCATCGATGCGGACTTTGGCGAAGTGTATTAAGGCCTATCTATGCTTCCGCGTCAAACCTTACGCGTGGGGCGTGGCGCGGTGGTTGAGCATTCGAAGTTTTGCGTCGAGGGTCCGCGTTACTCTGCAATTCACCGCCATGCCACCAGGGTGGTGTGGCTGTGTGGTTTCAAGGGTTATAGCCGAATCCTTGCTCATTATCGAAGAGCAAATGCTTATTTTGCAAATGATGTGGAAGCGCAGGCGACAGAGAAGACGTTTGCGGAGGTTCTGTACGATCGTTCGAGGCTGGAAACGGGTGAATTTGCAACACTGGTTCACCCACTGAGGGACCTGGACGAACAAATGCACTTTCGATACTTTCGAATGTCAGCGGGCCGATTTGACGAGCTTCTTCGCCGTACACAGCCTGGCGAGTGGAGAAAAGTGGTGGCCAATGATTCGAACTTCACGATGGTGTCCCGAAGCACACTCAATGAGTGATAATAAACTGTGAACTATGCATAGTGTGTAAACTGTGTTGTGCTGTGTGTGTTGAAAATAAATATCAAAACAACTGTTTGAAAACAAACTTGTGTGTTTTATTCTTATGTATTATGTAATACAAAAAGTATAATTAAAAAAATCACAACACTAAAACAATACAACAACAATATGCATTGTAGTATGTATAAATGTATTATAAAAAGTCAAGTTGCGGCAAATCACGGCAAAAAGTGCACTCAAACGATACAACACACGTATCTCAACTATTTACAAAACTACGTCACGTTCTGAGCGGACCAATCACAGCGCTTTCGACGCCGACAACGCTATCTACAATTTAATTCTGACTAGTCACAATTCCAGTTAAAGATATCTTTAATTCACCTCAATAATTGTGACTAGTCAGAATCAAATTGTAGATATCTTAAACTGGAGTTACAGATATCTACAATTCAGTTGCAGATATCCGTAATTCCAGTTGTGGATATCCGCAATTGAATTGTAGATATCTGAAATCACGTGCCCCATAGACATGAATGGCAAAAGTGACGTAGTTTCTCCTAGGAGAAATGACATTGCAGATATCCGTAATTCCAGTTGTGGATAGGAGGATTGTAGTTGCAGATATCTGAAATGACGTTGCAGATATCCGTAATTCCAGTGTGGATAGGAGGATTGTAGTTGCAGATATCTGAAATGTTCTTTTTGACTAGGCGAAATTGAATTACAGATATCTGCGTCACATATCCAGTCTATTGAATTTATGTTAAAACGGCTTGCCATAGAAAACCACCCCACGGGTTCAGGAGTTTACTACAAACCGAGTATAGTCGGGTAGAGTCGTGCTACATTTGCGGTGGAAAAGCACTTTAAGGTATTTGTATTGATAAAGATGCATTTACTGACTATTAATGAACATTTTCGGAGCCCACACAATTTTCCTCTGTATAAAACCCCAATATGAATATATAAGAATGGTAAGAGTTGATTTGAACTATTTGTGCAGAAGTTATTTACCAAATGTTGGAGTTGCATTGAAAACCTAAGGTGCAGGTGCACCTTAAGGCAATACATGCATTCACTGACTAGTAATGAAAAATGTCTGAGCCAAAACCATTTTCGTATGTATAAACACCAATATCAATATGCTAGAATTGTAAGTTCATAGAAACTGTTCAATCAGAACTTACAAACAAAACTTTGAAGTTGCATTGAAAACCACAATTATGAACATGATAGCATAGTAATAGTTGATTGAAAACAGTTCAATCAGAACTCACATACAAAACTTTGAAGTTGCATTGAAAACCTAACCAAGGTGCTGAAAAGCACTTTAAGGCAATAAATAACTAAACATGCATTTACTGACTAGTAATTAACAATTTCTGACCCAAAACCATTTTTCTATGTATGTATGTTTCCCTGCATAACTTTTCGAAGCAGGGTTTGAAGCATGATACTGCAAACTCTCAGCTCCTGCTCAATATATAGCTGGGACCTGTACTTGGTCTTCAGTGCAACAAACAGCAGAGATCTCACAAAGATTAGATGATGCAAAGAGAAGAAGAATGCCCCAAATGCCCCTAGCCCTCTTGCTCTGAGTGGATGCTGCATCCTAAATTCAGAACTCACTCCAAAATTCACTCAGTCTGTGATGTGAAGCTCAGTCTCAGTGTGGAGTCAGACCCCATGTCAATGAACTAGTGCTCCTCTGCAGAGCTGAAACCAGTTGGAGCTGGTGCACTGAAAGATCTCTCACCCAGTCATACTGGGAGCGGCTTTCAGGGAAGTATTTTTTGTATTGAGGAGGGAAAAATAGAGGACAACATTTGGGAGAAAAGACAACATAGTACTAGTGTCAGATATACTGTGCATGTTGGCCAAGTCCAGCTCCATGTCCATGAATTGACATTACGGCTCTTGATCATAATGTCCCTTACTGCTGTAGGCTGCTGTGTAAGATTTCTGAAATATAGATTGTATTTAGTCCTTTACATACCAAAACCTATATCTGATTATATTTTTTGCATGACTTAAAGTCCACAGTTCAATTTCACAAGTTTTATAACAAGACAGGAATGTTATGTCTATCCCTAATTACATAGACAACCTAGCTCTACGTTTGTGATCGATAATGTTTATTGCCTATTAATTGTCTGTCTCTGATAACGCAACAGTAATGTAGAAAGCAATCAAGGTATCTATCTAGCTGTGATGATGTGGAGGAAATTGCTATGCTATCAAGCACTGGTGCCACCTTATGCCATCGTGGCCAAGAGGGTGCAGGATTTCACTTCAACCAAGGACTACTCCAGCTGATTTTACCAAGTAGATACATTTTACTCATTAGTGAAATTAGCTGGTAGTTGGTTAACATGAAAACCTGCACCCTCGTCTTTGCCCTCAGTTTGATCCCAATGAGCAAGAGCTATCTTTCTTCAGTATTGGGCAAGCTACTTGGAAAGTGTAGTGAGCCAGTTACTCTACATGAAATTAAGCTTCACTACACCGAAGACTTCACTTCACTACACCCCCCAGAGATATGTAACAAGCATAGCAGCAACATGGCCAAAGTAGTTTAACTACATCGAAGCAATTTTTTTATTATTATATATAACTTCATTACAAAGCAAAGCTATCTCAGTGATCAATAAAACTTGTGTTTATTTTGATTTATGCCATTAAATACAATGTGCAAATAATTCAACGTCCTCCTCACCCTCCGCCTTCTTTCCACCAAGTAACGTAACTCCCTCAAGCAATACTTAGCTTGTGTGGACGCTACCGCACTACTTGGTTAATAAAAGAGCTAAGCTAAATATATCTGATTCAGAAAACAGTGACTCCATGCTACTGAGAAATATAGTTAAACTAGTAACACCGCTACTTGTAGTGAGTCTGTGTTGTGAAATGTGAACTTGAGGTTTTGAGGTGTTGTGTGCAAAAGTGGCTCATGCAGTGGGATGCTGGATGGGGGTGTTGGAGTGTGTGGCAAAGTCATTCCAAGTCCTTGGCCCTATTTTATATTATTTCATCTCCAGATCGATATAAATACCGTTTTGAATGACCTATCCTTGTGCACTATAAGTTTAAACTAATTTAATCTTGTTTTTCAAGCGTGTCTCTCTCTTTCACTCCCCTGGAGGGAAAAGGGTGGGTTGCGGAGGGAGGGTTGCGGACGCCAATAGGCTCAAGAAACTGATCCGTAAGAACAGTGACAGTGTGGGGGTAGAGCTGGATTCTGGCGGTGGTGTCAGAGAGAAGGATGCTGGCCAAACTACACGCCATCCTGGACCGGACCTCCCGTCCGTCCGCTCCTCAAAGGAGTACCTTCAGCGGAAGTCTCAGCCTCCCAAAAAGCACCGCAGAGCACAACACGAAGTAATTTCTGCTTGTGTCTTCCAAACTTTTCCATTCCTCACGCCAATGTTAGTCTGTATAGCCACTGGACATTCACCACTGCATCTCCACGCTCCACTGTTTGTATGCAGTCCTTGTACATCCTTGTTCCATTCTGTAACATAAACACCTGGATGTTTTAAGACTGTTTGTTTTAAGCTTTTAAGCCTGTCTGTCTGACCCTGTCATTTGCCTGGACATTGACCACTGCAGACTGCAGTCTGTGTACATTTGCATATTCTGTACCATAAATACCCATATTGTGTATGTGTATTTACAGACCTACTTCCACCATATTCTCTATTTTATATCATTTGAACTACTGATTTGATACTGTAGCCTAGCACTCTTCTTTCACCTGGCTGCAGTCCACCACCGCGAGGCAGCGCATCGCCATCCGGCAAGGAGTGAGCTAGGTTTATGCTCCCGCGTCAAACCTTACGCGTGGGGCGTGGCCAGGTTGTTGAGCATTCGAAGATTTGCATCGACGGTCCGCGTTACTCTGCAATTCACCGCCATGCCACCAGGGCTGTGTGGTTTCAAGGGTTATAGCCGAATACTTGCTCATTATTGAAGAGCAAATGCTTATATTGCAAATGATGTGGAAGCGCAGGCGACAGAAAAGACGTTTGCGGAGGTTCTGTACGATCACTACCGTACCGTTCGGGGCTGGAAACGTGTGAATTTGCAACACACTGAGGGAGATGGATGAACAAATGGACTTTCGGTACTTTCGAATGACAGCGTGCCGATTTGACGAGCTTCTTTGCCGTATACAGCCTGGCGAGTGGAGAAAAATGGTGGCCAATGATTCGAACTTCACGATGGTGTCCCGAAGCACACTCAATGAGTGATAATAAACTGTGAACTATGTAAAAAAATCACAGCACTAAAACAATACAACAACAATATGCATTGTAGTATGTATAAATGTAATATAAAAAGTCACATTTTCAAAATCGCGTCAAAAAGTGGACGACGCATCGCGGTGGGTGATATGACTCGGGGCTCAATAGTGCAATTTGTAGCGTACTACAAAGCTGAGATCTTGAAAGATAAGGTCAAAATGCTGATAACTGACCCGCTGGGTTGTCGGTGTCCAATATATCTGATCTTATTATTGTTGAAGAGAAGTAAAAAAAATCATAACAAGCATAATATTATTAATTATGATATAGGAACATGGGTGGTAGACCTTCAAGATGACATATGTCTGTCTTATATATCACACAACAGTTTCCTTTGGGAATACATAACAGCTGCTCTTGGGCAGGATGAAGGTTGAAGGCCCACCCTTTGAAGAGTGTGGTCTACAGGGGGTGGAGGCACACAGTTTAACATAGTGATCAAACTGGGACCAGATTAACTGGTCCTTTGATTAACTGGTGTTATATCTACAAGATTTAGGAGACAGACAGAAATCAACATTTACATCTGGAGGTCAGAGGGCCCTTCTAATTATGAATTTCCTTCCTCAGTATCAGTATGTTTTGTTTTTTATTGCCTTAAAGTGCTTTTCAGCTCCTCCAAAGAATTGTATTTAACTTCTGAATGTCTCCTAAACATTTTCTACCATTTTAATATGTTCATTGTGGAGTTGTATACATGGGAAAAGAGTTTATGCACTGAAATCATGACTTACAAGTCAAACAGCATGTTTAGTTTGTTATTGCCTTAAAGTGCTTTTCAGCTCCTTAGTAGCATTTTCAATGCAACTGCAAAGTTTTGTATGTAACCTCTCAGCAATCACATTGTAATCAGTTTTACTAATCTAACATGGTCTCATAGATAGTTTATACATTGGAAAGTTGTTTTGGCACTGGAATTGTCCAATACAAGTCCATAAAAGTAGGTTGAGGTTTTTTTATTGCCTTAAAGTGCTTTTCAGCGCCTTTGTAACGTTTTCAATGCAACGGCAAATAATTGTATTTAACTTCTGGATGACCATTTCTAAACATTTTCTACCCTTTTAAAATGTTCATTTTGGAGTTGTATACATGGGTAAAGAGTTTATGCACTGAAATCATGACTTAATAGCATGTTTAGTTTTTTATTGCCTAAAGTGCTTTTCAGCTCCTTAGGTAGCATTTTCAATACAACTGCAAAGTTGTAACATACTTTGTTACACCCATGATGTTCCCGGTCAAAAACGACCGGTCATTCAAATGAATGGTTAAGACTAAAGTTTTTGTATAATATTTTGTCCAGGCACACACCCATTCAACAGATTGACACACTTACACTCCCAGCCCCCAAAATGCACAAATATACCACATACAAACACATTACTCCCCTTCTTGGCTTCCATTGCTACCACCACGAGATCCTTGCCCAAGTAGAATCTTTCACCCATGGGAACCACACCCAGATAGAATCTTTCACCCATGGGAACCACACCCAGATAGAATCTTTCCCCATGGGAACCATGCCCAAATACAAACTTTCAGCCACAGGAACCAAACCTGTTGGATTTGCTCATAATTCATGCTATGGCAGCACGATGACCAAACGGTATGTTGTGAGGCTATTGCTCACATCTTTGACCCTGGCACTGATGAGTGTCAGTGGGGAGTTTCAAAATGGGAGTTTGTCCTGGGGTTCATCACCACCTGAGAGGAGAGGTCGACTGTCAACAGAAAATGTCATCCGGATGACCCCAGGGTCATATAGGCCATGGGTGTCCAATCCTGGTCCTCGAGGGCCACTGTCCTTAAGGTTTTCGATGTTTCCCTGATCCAGCACCTGATTCTAATGAATGGGCTGTTATCAAGCTATGTTATCAGCCTTTCATTTGAATCAGGTGTGCTGGAGCAGGGAAACATCTAAAACCTTCAAGACTGCGGCCCTTGAGGACCAGGATTGGACACCCATGAGATAGGCCATCTCCCGGGTTGATGACGTCAAATCCTGCTTGGAACTGTTCAGAGTCCATTGAAATGATAATCATGTCCTTGTAAGATCTTTATACAAAGTAGTCTATCATAAATAGAACAATATTTGTCATCTGGATACTTGTTATATTCAAAATAATCCATAATTTTGCTGTTTTCACTCAAAAACTAGTTGCATTTGCTTAGGTCACTGAGGCCTAGAGACCATAAAGAGCAAACAGAAGTTTAAAATTTGTAATATTAACAAGAACACAACATTAGTTGATAATATGTGTATTATTAGGGAATTATAATCAGCTATAATGAGGCGGTCACTTTTGACCGGGAACACAAAAGTAGTGACAACAAACGAACACAACAAGTTTAGTTTTTTATGGCATTAAAGTGCTTTTCCTTAGTCTTTAGTAGCGTTTGTTATTGCAACGACAAAGTTTGGCCTGTAACTTTGAATGACCAGTTTCTAATCAACTTCTACCATTCTAATATGTTCGTATTGTTGTTTTCTACATAGGAAAAAAAAAATTGCACTGAAATGATGACCAATGGACTCCAACTCTACTGCTGAGCTCCTAATATCGTTAAAGGCAGAGATACCTTTGCAGAGATACCTTTGCAGATACCTTTGCACCTTTGCCCAAATATTAGTGGTGCAGCCACTACCAGTGCAGTGCAGTAGGCTCTCGGGAAGGTTGCCAGTAAGATTGTGGTAGCCCAAATAAAGCACAGACAGAATGGGGGGTATGGTTGGCAATGCTGTATATAAATCTGAAAATAAAAATCTGAAATGTATGAATGGTGTTTTGAGTTTACGTGAACATTACTTTTAGTTATGTCCGGTAGAGAGATATGTTTGTTGTGTCATTGATAAGATGACATGCTCATGATGTGAGCTATTAGCTCTGTAAAGTCCTACTAAAAGATGATTGTGACACTAGGATGGAACCCCCAAAGTGTATAATGGATACAGTATAATGGATAATTATCCATGCAACTTTGAACAAGGAAAATAGAAGAGCTTCAGGCCATTTCTATCAGAGAGCTAAACAACCTGACCTGAAAATTTCATAGAACTTGGGTCATTTGTAACGTGATTTATGATCCTATAATCAGGTATGGTGTGCTGAGATTGTGTATCATTGGATTGTTAGATTTTACTCTTATGCAACTAGTAAAATATAAGGTACCTAGAGCAATGAGTGAGAAATGCTTGTTTTGTTGACATTAAACGTCAAAAGAGGGGAACTGTGGAAGAAATGGGATTTCCTATGTACTCATATTAGTCACTACTGAACAGTCTCTGAAGACTGTTGTAACGAAGGAACACAGTATTGATTTGTAAGATGATTTACTTATTTTGTGTTGGGTTTGTAACAAGCAATATGGCTTCACACAGTTTTTTTGCAGCACTTGCATCATCCAGCAAGACAAAAACTATGCCTAACGCTGCAGGCAGTGTCAGCTTCTGTGCTATGGTGTGGGTTTCTTTGCACTGAGCAATTTGGTACGCCAACTTATTGATGCTAACAGTGCTCGGGGGTTTACTGAAGTAGAATTCACAAAGTGGGCAACATTCGGCACGTTTTCGCTGAAAAAACTTAACACTTAATATCTCCTGCTCTGTGCTGTGTGTGCACATACACGCATCCCCCCTGGCATCGCACCACTATTTGAGAAAAATTGCCTTATCTCTGCATCCGTCGTCCACATCAATCAGGGTTTACTTCCCCGCATACAACTGAAAACTATCACGGTCACCCCAGTTGTTCTTGGTTTTGCCTTTAAACTTTTTCTCAAACTTTAACGGCTGCTTCTGCGTCGTTTCACCTTGGCGTAAATAAGAAACATTTGTTTTTATAGCGGTTTACATTTACATTTATTCATTTAGCAGAAACTTTTATCCAACGTTACGAGAGAGCTTCACAAAAGAGCATTGGTCACTAAGCATGGCAACGTGATAGACCCCAAACATTTTTAGGAATTTGAGAGAATCAATAAGTGCCAAGGGAAGAGCTAGAAGAGGTTTAAAGATAATATAGTCTAGTATTATTGGAAACCTGTAGAATAAACATTTCAAATCTTACCACTCTGCCCCATTCGATCCAACAATAGTACTTGGATAACGTAAAACTTGTTGTTGTGTCCGATGTTGGTCTGGTTCAGCATACAGTCATAAGACTATACAGACAAGCCGCAACACACGACAATATGACTGATCTGAAAAACTACGGCCTGCTTGTTTTCTCTGTAGCCTTCACAGCATCGTCACATCTGTATGAGGTGAAGGTGTCTTTAGGGCTCTCCAACTCCCCCTTTTTAATCTTTTTAGTCGCTGTCTCCTTGCAGATCTGAAATACGCACATTTCCGCTGCATCATAATGCAATTCTGTCTAAATTCATCATCACTATGATATCTTTGCTTTTTATTGGCAGCATTATTTTGACGTCGTTCATTTTAACTTGTTGACGGTCTTTTCCTCAAATTGACTTTACACTTTGGCACACAGATTTTTGCTTGGCGTGACCAGGTGACCAATTCCTAAACAACTCAACTAACATGTTGGAATTGTAAGACTTGATGAGAAACCTTTTAATTAAAAAGTTTCATGCAAAGCATAAAAATTTACTGAAAACGCAAGTAAAGCGCTGAAAATCACTTGAAAAAGATCACAAAACTGATCTTGCTATAACTAACAAGTTACACTCATTTTAGTTTCTTAACAATATACGTGATCATGTTAGAATAGTAAGAGTTGATGAAAAACCTTTTAGTAGAAAGTTTCATGCAAAACAAAAAAGATGCATTGAATTCCGTGTTAATTTCAATGACATTTTCCAACGTTAAAAATGTTCAACCCTGTGTGTCTGTGAGTGTATATGTGTTAATCTCCATTCCAATGTTAATGGAGACATGCTACTGTAACAAGCGCTGGTAGTTGCTGTACGTCTCTTGGTGCCCTTGGAATGATTGACATGTCCGATCTATAATGTCATGTACCAAGTAACTACTTTGTAAATGTAATAAAGATCGCGATTTGCCTCCTTCTATTTTCCAACTGAAATACAATGCTGTATGTAAATCTGAAGATATGTGTCCTGAATCACGACCTGTTGAATATGATATAATTACCTTTATGCTTCCGAAATAATCTGAAATGTATAAATGGTGTGTTGTGTGTAACTGTTGTGTTGATCACGTGAATATGAATATTAGTTATGTCCGGGAGCGACATTACAGCATGTTCCTTGGTGTCAGTGACAAACTGTCATTATGTTTGCTCATGATGTGAATGGCAATGGATAGTTCTCTGTAAGTCCTACTAGGAAATGGACCCACACGGCAGGAAAACAGATGGATCTCATCTTGATGCATTGGTCAATGCAATGCATCAATGCATCAATGCTGATCGAGTATATAATGACTGTCGTGATTGTGCTCACGTGAATCATGGAGACAAAAAAAATTTAATTGCCGAGATGGAGGTCAGAAAAAAACATTTTATTTGGTGGCCACAGCAGCGGCGTAACAAATAAAAATCAACAGTGTGAGTGGCAGCATATCCTTATGCTGTCAACAGTGCAAGTGAGACGGAGCGCACAGTGCCAAAGCTCAAGAAGAAGTGGTAAGATCTGAAGGTAAAGTATACTGCATCTTTTTACTCAGTTTCTGACTTTTAATTCGTTGCTTGTGTATTTGAAGATGTTTTATCTTGATGTGCGGTAAATAAATAATCTAAATTCATCTAGGTGGAGACAAAAAGGAAACTTTCCTCCCACCGCCAGAGTGTGGCTGCATGGTGGTGGCCCCAGCACACCTGACCTATCACCAATTGATGGCAAAATTGCTGCCATAATTGGTGAGGTCGGTGTGTGTGGGATTGTGCCTTAAAAGGAGGGAGACACGACGCAACAACCGGGGATAAAGGTAAAATAGTTGTATTTATTTGAATCGTGAAACCAGGTAATCAAATTATTATTCGCCCCCAGAGGCGGTGGATAGGCAGGAGGTTCCGGTCGAGGAGGTTCCTGCCGAGGAGTCTGAGGGGTCTCCAGCAGGTCCGCAGCCTTCGGCGGCTGTCAGCGGTGCACCTCGTGCACCTGAAAGTGGTCGGGTGCTCACCGACTCAGTTCTGCAGCTACAGGGAGACACCATTGAGGCAATTAAGAACGAGCTACAGCGTAGTCTTCAAGCAATGCCAGCAGTGCCATCTTGCAGCATTACGCACTCGGTTCGCCGCAGTATTTATATGACTGCAATTCTACTAATTGTCAACACCTTGCCCCAACTCGAGATAGAATAAGTAGGTGGTTCTTAAACTTGTTGGAGCTACTGAAACCCACCAGTTTCATATCCACATTCACCGAACCCTTCTTTGTAAATGAGGCCCCAGATCAGGTCTAACGAGGGTGCTGGATGAAAGTTTTGTTTACGTCTTTTTCGGACGTGATTTGTTTCTGACGTACAAATTCAGTCAAACTTCGAAGTCCCTCCCACCCCCTGAAAGACAAATAAAGGTTTATCTAATTTCCCTCTGTGATGGCAATGTGTGTGCAGTCAATATCTCCGATAACCTTAGGGAAACCGGCTATCGCTGCTAATTGCGTACTCCAGTAACACTGGCCTTGGTAACCGAAATCGGCTTATGAGCCAGTTATTGTTTGCAAGTAAATCCTCGCGTTCCCTAACTACTCGCTCACGTCGGATTGCACCATTTGCAAGGTCCTCAAACAACGCGAACGCTGCCATTGTTAATACCATTTTCTTCATCACATTGCGCATGCTTTTATATTCACCTATAGATTACAAACGCCTGGGTGTGTGAATTGTTCATAACGGTGTCTCTGATGTGCACATCACTTGACTGTTTTCAGCATCACCTCTAAGTGTCGCCAAAGGAACAATAGCTGTATAAACGTGCGTACGACATCTATGAAGTTGGCGTGGGGCACCGCACATTTCCACGGTCATTTCACGTTTGATACATCTGAACGTGAGCGTACGCCACGTTTTTGTGCGTACGCAACCTTTGTACATGAGGCCCCAGGTCTTCTGGAGGTGCAGAATGAAATGTTTTTTAACGTCTTTCTCGGACGTCATTTCGACGTCCGTTTCTTTAGTCTTTCTGACCTCCATTTATGACGTTCACACAACGTACAAATTCAGTCAAAATGTCACGTCGACTTCAACTTTATTGTCATTACACAGGTACAATTACAGGGTAGTGAAATACAGCCAGCATCCAATCTGAAGCGCAAAACAGTTATTACAACAGACTATAATTGTAATTGTATACTCAGAATATACACACTATGAACAATATAATTGATTAGATTAGATGAACCTTTATTTGTCCTCCAGGGGGTGGAAATTGCAGTTCCCTCAACCAACCTAAACCCTCAAGGAAGACAAGGAAAAACTGGAAGAAACCTTGGAAGGAGCAATTCAGTGAGGGATCCCCTCCTCCACGGAGGGTTGGGCAAGAGGAGCAGAACACAGGCTAAACTGTCATATCTCTAGAGAGAGTTAATAAGTTGTTGAAACATCAATACTCAATGTTCAACTGTAAATGTACAGCTGTATTTGTACAAGATGTACAAGATGCTACAGTATTTAACAGAATTTACAGAGTTGCATGTATGTACAGTTGGTGCAAATGATGCAATGTGCAGATGTGCAAAATGAACATGAACATGACATACAAATTTAGTCAAAATTGCACGTCGAAATCAGGTCGCCTGAAGGTGCAGAATGAAAGTTCGATACAAATTCACTCAAAATGACCAAATGATCTGCATTTGAAAAACATTCATAGGATATCGATACAAGATGTCCTAAATACATCATTATCACTTACTCCATCCATTTTGTTGTTTCAAGAGTCTTTGCCTCTGATCAATTTGAGTTACACTTAGACTGCATGCGTCCAGAGGACTATCATTTTCTATGTTAATAAAAAAATAAAAAACATTGTATTCACAGTCAAATTATACCAACACGTACTGGGCCAGATTGAGCAAACATAGAACAAATATGGAACTATAAAACTAAACAAATTTTGGAATTTAGGTCTCCCAGTCTCCCCTCTTGCTGGTGCGTGTTTAAGATGTTCATCTATTTGGGCGGTGGTCAGGGGCAGGCGCCCGGACGACCGGAGCCGCGCACACAGTCTCTAGCGCTGGGGACATGGAATGTCACCACGCTGGCGGGGAAGGAGCCCGAGCTTGTGCGGGAGGTCGAGCGTTACCGGCTAGATATAGTCGGCCTCGCCTCCACGCACAACTTGGGCTCTGGAACCATTATCCTTGAGAGAGGCTGGACTCTTCATTTCTCTGGCGTTCCCCGTGGGGAGAGGCGGCGGGCTGGCGTGGGTTTGCTTATAGCCCCACAGCTCAGTCGCCACGTGTTGGAGTTTACTCCGGTGAACGAGAGGGTTGCGTCCCTGCGCCTAAAAGCCGGGGACAGGTCTCTCACTGTTGTGGCGGCCTACGGGCCGAACAGCAGTGCAGAGTACCCGGCCTTCTTGGAGTCTTTGGGAGGCGTACTGAACAGTGCGCCGACTGGGGACTCCGTTGTTCTACTGGGGGACTTCAACGCCCACGTGGGAAATGACAGTGACACCTGGAGAAGGGTGATTGGGATGAACGGCCCCCCTGACCGAACCCGAGTGGTGTTCTGTTTTTGGACTTCTGTGCTAGTCACGGTATGTCCATAACTAACTAACTATGTCATAATCAGTGCACGTGGCACCAGGACACTCTAGGCCGAAGGTCGATGATCGACTTTGTTGTCGTGTCTTCTGACCTGCGGCCGTGTGTCTTGGACACTCGGGTGAAGAGAGGGGCGGAGCTGTCAACCGATCACCACCTGGTTATGAGTCAGATCCGCTGGCGGGGGGGGAAGTTAGACAGACTTGGCAGGCCCAAACGTATCGTGAGGGTCTGCTGGGAACGTCTGGCAGACCCGTCTGTCAGAGGGATCTTCAACTCACACCTCCGGGAGAGCTTCTCACAGATCCCGGGGGAGGCTGGGGACATCGAGTCTGAATGGACCATGTTCTCGACCTCCATTGTCAATGCGGCAGTCCGGAGTTGCGGTCGCAAGGTCTCTGGTGCTGGTCGCGGCGGCAATCCCAGAACCCGGTGGTGGACACCGGAAGTAAGGGATGCCGTCAAACTGAAGAAGGAGTCCTATCGAGCCGTTCTGGCTTGTGGGACTCCCGAAACAGTTGACCGGTACCGGCAGGCCAAGCGTGCCGCGGCTCGGGTAGTCGCAGAGGCAAAAACTCGGGTCTGGGAGGAGTTCGGGGAGGCCATGGAGAAGGACTATAGGTCGGCCCCAAGGAAATTCTGGCAAGCCGTTCGGCGCCTCAGGAGGGGGAAGCAGTGCTTCACCAACACTGTTTACGGTGCGGGTGGGGAGCTGTTGACGTCGACTGGGGATGTTGTCGGACGGTGGAAGGAATACTTTGAGGATCTCCTCAATCCTGCCGTCACGTCTTCCGAGGAGGAAGCAGAGACTGGGGACTTCGGGGCGGACCCGCCTATCACCCGGGCTGAAGTCACTGAGGTAGTCGATGGGCTCCTTGGTGGCAGGGCTCCGGGGATGGACGAGGTCCGTCCTGAGTACCTGAAGTCTCTGGATGTTGTGGGACTGTCCTGGTTGACACGCCTCTGCAGCATCGCGTGGCGGTCTGGAACAGTGCCTATGGATTGGCAGACCGGGGTGGTGGTTCCCCTATTTAAGAAGGGGGACCGGAGGATGTGTTCCAATTACAGAGGAATCACACTCCTCAGCCTCCCCGGTAAGGTCTACGCCAGGGTACTGGAGAGGAGAATCCGGCCAATAGTCGAACCTCGGATCCAGGAGGAGCAGTGTGGTTTTCGTCCTGGCCGCGGAACACTGGACCAGCTCTACACCCTCTACCGGGTGCTCGAGGGTTCATGGGAGTTTGCCCAACCAGTCTACATGTGTTTTGTGGATCTGGAGAAGGCATTCGACTGTGTCCCTCGTGGTGTCCTGTGGGGGGTACTTCGGGAGTACGGGGTCCGGGGCCCTTTGTTAGGGGCCGTCCGTTCCCTGTACAACCGAAGTAGGAGCTGTGTTCGCATTGCCGGCAATAGGTCAGACCTGTTCCGGGTGCATGCTGGACTCCGCCAGGGTTGCCCTTTGTCACCGGTTCTGTTCATTGTTTATATGGACAGAATTTCTAGGCGCGCCCAGGGGGCGGAGGGTTTCCGGTTCGGGGAGCACAGGATCTCATCTCTGCTGTTTGCGGATGATGTTGTCCTGTTTGCTTCCTCGAGCCGGGGCCTCCAGCATGCTCTGGAGCGGTTTGATGCCGAGTGTGAAGCGGCTGGGATGAGGATCAGCACCTCCAAATCCGAGGCCATGGTACTCGACCGGAAAAAGGTGGCTTGCCCCCTCTGGGTTGGTGGGGAGCCTTTGCCTCAAGTGGAGGAGTTCAAGTATCTCGGGGTCTTGTTCACGAGTGACGGAAGGACGGAACGTGAGATTGACAGGCGGATCGGTGCAGCGTCTGCAGTGATGCAGTCTCTGTACCGGATTGTCGTGGTGAAGAAGGAGCTGAGCCGCAAGGCAAAGCTCTCGATTTACCGGTCAATCTACAGTCCTACTCTCACCTATGGTCATGAGCTTTGGGTCATGACCGAAAGGACAAGATCGCGGATACAAGCGGTCGAAATGAGTTTCCTCCGCAGGGTGGCTGGGCGCTCCCTTAGAGATAGGGTGAGGAGCTCGGTCACACGGGAGGAGCTCGGAGTAGAACCGCTACTCCTCCACGTCGAGAGGAGCCAGTTGAGGTGGCTCGGGCATCTGTTTAGGATGCCTCCTGGACGCCTCCCCCGGGAGGTGTTCCAGGCATGTCCCACCGGGAGGCGGCCCCGGGGAAGACCTAGGACACGCTGGTGGGACTATGTCTCTCGGCTGGCCTGGGAACGCCTCGGGATCCCCCCGGAGGAGCTGGAGGAGGTGTGTGCGGTGAGGGAAGTCTGGGCTTCCCTCAGACTGCTGCCCCCGCGACCCGGCCCCGGATAAGCGGAAGATAATGGATGGATGGATGGATCTATATCTTGTTTGATGGTTACCTCAGTGGCTTGAGCCTGAGCCCATGACAGCATCTACAAAAAGAAACATGCATAGTCATCATTTCTCTGTAACACACACATTTCGCCATATTTAACCCTCCTGTTATGTTCGTTTGTCAGGAACAGCAATAATGTTCCCGGGTCAATTTGACCCGGTGCATGTTTAAATATTTTTTTTAAATCAGAAACCTAAAAAATCCTAAAAAAGCAGTGTGAATATTTAATTACTAACTCCATTACTAACTATTCTATCAATATTTAGTGCAATGGTTTTTCTTACCTCTAACAATTAATTCAATTAGGATAATTCCCTCGTTTTTCATTAAAAACATGCATGTAAAAAAAAAAGATTATGTTTCACCACTTGTATGCCACCAGCCTTTCATCCACTGTGATATTAGGGCCTGGGTTATAGAATAGTGGAAGTTGCTCTACCCACTTGCACCACACAGTCCTAATAGCTGGCAGCTTGTCTCTTTCCCTTCTACTAGCCCTTGTCTCTCGATTATCAAATTGGAAAATATAGCCCTGCCTGTCTCTGCATCCCACAGACTGGCTGTCGATTCATCCTTCGACTTATAGAACCCAGCAAGGATGAGGAGCCCCAAATATGCATCTAAATGTGTTTTGTCTAGCTCCTTCCAATTCTCCCCAAAAACACGCCTCCCTTCCAGATTAGTCATTTCCAGAATGACTGAATCTGAATATTGAATCTGGCATGACCAGCTCAAAAACTGACTTGATATCGGTCACACGAGTCACTGCCATCCTAGTGGGCCCTGGCACTGTCTTCATTATATTGTCTGCAGACAGTTTTGCCTGATGTGTATCTGGGGATGAAGACCACTTTATTTAAAAAAGAATTGACATGAATGTCTTGCTTGGAAGAAAAGGGATAGCAATTCCCTCATCTGGTTCAAAACCAGAATCATTAGAATCTGAATTTAGCTCAAGATGGTCTTCATCTTCAGACACATCCTGTCCTGTCCACTGTCATGATCAATGATGACTTCCAGAGCCTCCTGGACTGTCATCCTTTTGCGTAACACACGCTGGTCATTTTGTAAAGGTTTGCCTGACAGAGTGTAATGTTGGTAGGACTCCCATGCAAAGAATCTTTTATGTTTTGCCCCTCCCCTGTGTGCACTGAGTGTGTGTGTGCTCTGTGTGTGTGTGTGGGTGTGGGTGGGTGGGTGGAGTTCTCCTGCGAGAACACCTGCACCTTTGTGTGTGTGTGTGTGCTGTGTGTGCATTGAGTGTGTGTATATGTGTGTGTGTGTGGGGGGGGGGGGGGGTGTGTGGGTGTGTGAGTGATTGGAATGAAATATGTCTCACAGTTGCAAAGAAAAAAAACAAAAAGAATGTCATTTCTGACACCCTTTTACCTCCAGGTTGAATGCCGGGTCAAATTGACCCGAACAGTATCTATGTGATATAAACATGCAGGGGGTAATGAAATTTGTGACATGATTCATTTTCATATTATATGTTGATTACACTAATTAAGGCAAGCAGAAGAAGTTTCATACTGAAAAAATACTTGTAACTATTTTTCCTAGATATTCAAACTTTAAGGGTCAATTTGACCCGGAACATAACAGGAGGGTTAAAGAATAAGGATACTTAAATGCCAGATTATCATTATTTCCCCTTTCCTTTTAAATTGAACTGGGCCATCAGGCCATTTTTTTTCTGTGCTGCGCTGATCAGAGTGGCGTCCCTAGCAAAGGTCTATACTTGACAACAGGCATTATACAGAAACAACAGACAGCAGATATGGACCAATCAGAGAGCAGCATTCAATAGAGCCGTGTAAAAAAATTATATTGGGTGATTTGACATGAATCATATAATTGAATCAGGGTTTGTGGAGAAAATTAGATTTCCTGTGTACTTATATTAATCACTACTGAACACACCTTCTACTTCATCTGTGCATCATTACTGCATCTGTCACTATCTATGTTTACTTCTTGTGCCCTATAAAAGAATGTTGTCTCCTCTTCGTCCAGGAGATGATTTAGACCTATGTACTGTCTTCCTTTTTGTTGCCAGAGGACTGGTCATTTCTCTCCCAATCTGCAGATTCTTAAACATGTATTAACCCTCCTGTTGTGTTCGTTTGTTGTCACTACTTTTGTGTTCCCGGTCAAAAGTGACCGCCTCAGCTGATTATAATTCCATAATAATACATATATTATCAACTAATGTTGTGTTAGATGTTTTAAGCAACTTAAGTTCTTGTTAATATTACAAGTTTTAAACTTCTGTTTGCCCTTTATTGTCTCTAGGCCTCATTGACCTAAGCAAATGCAACTCGTTTTTTGTGAAAACAGCAAAATTATGGATTAGTTTGAATATAACAAGTATCCAGATGACAAATATTGTTCTATTTATGATAGGCTACTTTGTATAAAGATCTTACAAGGACATGATTATCATTTCAATGGACTCTGAACAGTTCCAAGCAGGATTTGATGTCATCAACGCGGGAGATGGCCTATCTCATGGGTGTCCAATCCTGGTCCTCAAGGGCCTTAAGGCCTTAAGGGTCCTAAAGGTTTTAGATATTTCTTTGCTCCAGCACACCTGATTAAAAAGAAAGGTCATTATCCAGGCTTCCACATAGCTTGATAACAACCAATTCATTAGAATCAGGTGTGCTGGAGCCAGAAATATTCATCTTGTTTTGGGACGGTGAGGCTGTTAGCAAAGCCGAGCCCGGTGTCTTTAGTAGACGCACAAGCGTCACGGCAATAACTGTACGATAGAATGAGTAAAGGTTGTAAGGATGTATAGGTTAGTATGGTAGGCAGGCGACTAGGAGACTGTGGGGAACAGTTCTAAGCAGGATTTGATGTCATCAACCCGGGAGATGGCCTATCTCATGGGTGTCCAATCCTGGTATTCAAGGGCCACTGTCCTGAAGTTTTTAGATGTTTTCCTGCTCCAGCATACCTGATTCAAATTAAAGGTCATTATCTAGGCTTCCACATAGCTTCATAACAGCCCATTCATTAGAATCAGGTGCTGGATCAGGGAAACATCGAAAACCTTCAGGACAGTGGCCCTCGAGGACCAGGATTGGACACCCATGGCCTATCTGGTTGGCCTTGGGGTCATCCTGATGACATTTTCTGTTGACAGTCACCTCTCCTCTCAGGTGGTAATGAACCCCAGGACAAACTCCCATTCTGAAACTCCCCACTAACACTCATCAGTGCCAGGGTCAAAGATGTGATCAATAGCCTCACATATAGAATACCGTTTGGTCATCGTGCAGCCATAGCATGAATTATGAGCAAATCCAACAGGTTTGGTTCCCGTGGCTGAAAGATTGTATTTGGGCATGGTTCCCATGGGTGAAAGATTCTATCTGGGTGTGGTTCCCATGGGTGAAAGATTCTACTTGGGCATGGGTCTCGTGGGGGGTAGCAATGGAAGCCAAGAAGGGGAGTAATGTGTGTGTATGTAGTATGTTTGTGCATTTTGGGGGCTGGGAGTGCAAGTGTGTCCATCTGTTGAATGGGTGTGTGCCTGGACAAAATATTATACAAAAACTTAAGTCTTAACCATTCATTTGAATGACCGGTCAAAACATCATGGGTGTAACAAAGTTGAATAAAACACCCAGATTTTTATGAAATTCTTTAAAAAAAGTATTGGCTGTTTAGATACCCTGTCTAAACAAAGTCATGGAATCTCATGGCAATCAGAATTAATTCACTACATTTTTTTTTTAGAGAAAACATGTAAATCGGTCACTTTTGACCGGAACACAACAGGAGGGTTAAACTCAATTTAACTGTCACTCCGTTTATGAAGAGACGGTCAAACCACTTTCTTCAACAGGTTCGGTCAATAAAAAGCTACAGGTAGTTTTGCCTTTTAAATTGAAAAAATACAATAACGAAATATTTAATATCACACAAGTAGATTTAACATCATTATCTGTGTTGAAAAATACTTGTCAAGAACTCTGTGGACAGTCCTTTGTGTCTCTTCCCCCGATCCTTAATAGTTGCAGGACCTGGAATAGATTAGATTCAACTTTATTGTCATTACGCAGGTACAGTGTACAGGGTAACGAAATACAGTTAGCATCCAACCAGAAGTGCAAAACAGAGTACAGGGTATTAAAGTGCTTTGGTAGCAACAAATATACAGCTGTATTGTGCAAAATGTTACAGTATTTTTACAGTTTACATTGTTGTATCAGATAGTGCAAATGTACTATGTGTAGAAACTCTTCCATAATACACCACAAAAACTGTAAATACAGAAGAAATTGCACATCATTACCTTATTAGTATGAAGGTTCTCTGCTCAGCCCTGCTCCTTACTAGGGAGGACAAACGTTCTGCTCTCAATGTAATCAAACGGAGAGTTCCAGGCGTCAACAAAGGCAAAAACGAACTTTTTGCTAATTTCAAACTGTGATTGAAAACACATTTGTGAGATTTATTTGATGATATTATTAGTACCTCTATTTTCGAAAACTGTAGTAAATTGAATCAGAATCTGTTTTAATGGCTATGCAAGTTTAACAAACACAGAATTTACATTAGCAGGGAAGAGCAACATAGAACATATGTAACATGATACAAACATAATATAATACAATAAAAATATGGTTTAAAAAGGTCAGGGGGTATATATATACACTACAGAATTGCAAAACAGTGGTACAGCAGTAAGTAATTTTAAGGTGTCAAAAGGGGTTTTGAGTGCAAAAGTGGCTCGTGCAGTGGGATGCTGGATGGGGGTGTTTGTGGTAAAGTCATTTCGAGTCCTTGGCCCTATTGAAGAGTGCAATGGCCGAAGGGTAGAAGCTGTTCTTATGGCGAGCGGTTTTGGTCCTGGTGGACCGCGAGGGGAGCAGCTGAAGCAGAGGGTGTCCTGGGTGGGAGGCAAGTCTGACTGAGACCTCAGCCAGATTTTTACTGAAAATATAGATAAGCAAAATGGTTAGTTGTAATATACATAACACAGGCTCAAAAAATAAAAGATCTCATCAGTGTCCTCCTTTAATATGTCCATCAAGACATTGTTAAAATTAAATAGGGAAATGAAAATGCCGGTTTCTGACCTGAAACGGATGGAACCCAAACAAATGTACAATTTTACCTCATTAATGTTATCCACCTTCCTTTTCATCAGCCTAAACACTGGCGGCACTTCACCTCGCAGGGGGGCTTTAGATGAGAGATGACCTGTGATTGCGGATTTTGCTCAATAGCTTAAAGCACGCATTTCCTATCTGCAAACCACACAAAAGCAAAAAGTTGTCAATTACATATAAACATAATAGGCTCACAATTACATAGGTTCAAATGTTAACTCACGGTTGATTCCATTTCTTGGTTCAATCCAAGCCCCCTGAAGTCAGAGCGTCAGGCAACTTTTTCCTGTTCTGACAATGAGCTCGCCCGCTGGGTTATCGGTGTCAAATATGTATCTGAGCTGATTATTGTTGAAGATAAGTAAATACAATCATAACAAGAATAATATTACTAATTATGATATAGGAACATGGGTGGTAGAGCTTCAAGATGAGAAGCACATATGTCTGTCTTATATATCTTTCCTTTAAGAATATATACCAGCTGCTCTTGGGCAGGATGAAGGCCCACCCTTTGAAGAGTGTGGTCTTTAGGGGGTGGGGGCACACCTTTTAGTGGTCAAAGCACTGTTAGAAGATTGTGATCTGCAGGGGGTGGGGGCACAGTATCTACAGGATTTAGGAGACAGACAGGAATCAACATTTACATCTAAAGGTCAGAGGGCCCTTCTAAACGTGAAATGTCTTCCTCAGTATCCAAAAATAAAAGTACTGATGATGCAAAAGCTATTCATATTTGTTTCGTTTTATATACTGTAGTATACAACATAGGTAGAAAAATAAAAATGTAGACATAAGCCATGTACTCTGCCACATTCTGCACCCTGTATATTCTGATTATACTGTTCATACTTTGTATATTCTCAGTATACTTATATTTATTATATTCTGTTGTAATAACTGTTTTGCACTTCTGGTTGGATGCTAACTGTATTTCCTTACCCTGTACTTGTACCTGTGTAATGACAATAAAGTTGAATCTAATCTAAGAAGCATCAATAATGAATGTTGACCTGGTAACCTTAGTGAAATTATGGCTGACGTGTTGAAGCAATATTTGTATTGCATCAATGTCCAAGATTGACCTGTTTCAGTTGTCAAAACTACATTATACAAACGGCTATCCTTACTGCTAAACTGGCCGTGTTAACGTTGAGCCTCAATCAAACAAAACGCCCGAAACTTTTGGTCTCGCCCAAAAGTTTGGACAACTGTTCTAACTCGCTCAAACAAGTAGGCGATAGATGAAGTGAGACATGTAAATAACATGTTATGGTCTTACCTTTAAGTCAGTGGTTCTTAACCTGGGGTGCGCGCACCCCCTGGGGGGCCGTTGGAGATCGCAGGGGGTGCGCAGAATTTTGTCTGCTGTGAGGTTTTGACGTCACGTTACCAAAATTATATTTCTTAAGTTACATTACAGAATCCTAACAACACATCCAAATGGTGTGCGCAAAATTAAAACATTAACAAATTCATTGCAAACAAGTTAAGTCTCCATCATGCAATTTCATGAACGTATTTTTCGAGGAAGAGCACGTAGGCATGTAGGCATGCGTGTATTGTTACCATGACGATGAGCCTTCACAGTGCAGCCATGGGCGTCGTTAGCCCTGTAGGGCTGAAGCCCCCCTAAAATGTTCTTCAGCCCCCCTAAATAATTATCGGGATTATTATTATCGGGCCGCCGAAGAAATACTATAATTAATAACAATATTTTATTTCGAAAAATTACCGGATGCTCTCGGTTAAATGTCGGTAACTTGAGCGTCAAACATGTAACCCACAAGTTCGAAAAACGAGTAAAAAAACTGACGTCTTTGGGAATCGCTGGCTAGCTCACTCGCAATACTTAATAAAGTATTCTGAATCTGAAAATAGACGCCCAGATGATCATAATTTTAACATAATTTTAACATCTAAAAGAGGTCAATAATAATGACAATAATGGCGTGTAAATTTGGTATCTATTTTGCACTTTGAAATCCTTAAAGTCCAGATGAGGTAATATTTGAACGTCACTGTAATGTCTAAAAGAGCTTGATATGATACTTCATATGCCACCAACAATACACTACAATATATACAACCCCATTCAATAGCTAAATTCATATCTTTCCCCAAAAAATAATCGCTAAGGCTACTTTAATGTTTATACAAGTGCCAAGCAAAAACTGATAGTCCGAATCAATCACAAGTTCATATGTAGACTCTTGACAATGTGTTGTATAGTACAAATCTAACAAAAAGTTGAATGTAAAATGAAATGTAGATTAATGATGAATATTACGGGGTCTGGGGCCCTTTGTTAGGGGCTGTCCGTTCCCTGTACAACCAAAGTAGGAGCTGTGTTCGCATTGCCGGCAATAAATCAGACCTGTTCCGGGTGCATGCTGGACTCCGCCAGGGTTGCCCTTTGTCACAGGTTCTGTTCATTGTTTATATGGACAGAATTTCTAGGCGCGCCCAGGGGGCGGAGGCGAATTTCTAGGCGGTTCGGGGAGCACTGGATCTCATCTCTGCTGTTTGCTGATGATGTTGTCCTGTTTGCTTCCTCGAGCCGGGGCCTCCAGCATGCTCTGGTTTGATGCCGAGTGTGAAGTGGCTGGGATGAGGATCAGCACCTCCAAATCCGAGGCCATGGTACTCGAGCGGAAAAAGGTGGTTTGCCCCCTCTGGGTGGGTGGGGAGCCTTTGCCTCAAGTGGAGGAGTTCAAGTATCTTCTTGTTCACGAGTGACGGAAGGACGGAACGTGAGATTGACAGGCGGATCGGTGCAGCGTCTGCAGTGATGCAGTCTCTGTACTGGACTGTCGTGGTGAAGAAGGAGCTGAGCCGCAAGGCAAAGCTCTTGATTTACCGGTCAATCTACATTCCTACTCTCATCTATGGTCATGAGCTTTGGGTCATGACCGAAAGGACAAGATCGCGGATACAAGCGGTCGAAATGAGTTTCCTCCGCAGGGTGGCCGGGCGCTCCCTTAGAGATAGGGTGAGGAGCTCGGTCACACGGGAGGAGCTCGGAGTAGAACCGCTACTCCTCCACGTCGAGAGGAGCAAGTTGAGGTGGCTCGGGCATCTGTTTCGGATGCATCTGTTCCAGGCATGTCCCACCGGGAGGCGGCCCCGGGGAAGACCTAGGACACGCTGGAGGGACTATGTCTCTCGGCTGGCCTGGGAACACCTCGGGATCCCCCCAGAGGTGTGTGCGGTGAGGGAAGTCTGGGCTTCCCTGCTCAGACTGCTGCCCCCGCGACCCGGCCCCGGATAAGCAGAAGATAATGGATGGATGGATGGATGTTCGTTATATTGTAAATAGTTAATGTTCAGTAAAATCACATTGAACTTTTTTCATTATAAAGCCTTGCATAGGAACACCTAATTATGTTAAATACACCACACAACGGAATTTGTATTTATTAATTCAGTAGCATGTGGCTCAGTATAGGTTCTGACATCTCACTACAGGAGAAAACAGTGTTTTAGGGTCGACTATAAAAAGATATCAGGCTAGGAATTACACTTAATGTCCAGGAGCTCCTTCCTCCAAACTATATCACTTAGCTGTAAAAGAAACAGAGAAGCTGCATAACGCTAACGAAAGACTTGCCTGTTTGAATGTGCCGATATAGCCTATAAAACGATAAGAACTTTAAACTTAATCTGACAAGAAGTCGTAGGCTATATCACATACGGGATCATTGATAGACAAAACAGATTTGACTACCGGCATTTGGCTGATAAGTATGACAGCTTGTGGAGAATTCCTTATTTTTTATTTTAACTTAACCTTAATAAAAATGACTAGTTTTATCCTTACTTAAACAATAAACCAACAAAACGAATTAGTATCATCGTATAGTCTATAACCATGATTATGAAAACATAATCGGTTGATGTGTCCTATAAATCCATCATTTGATTGTGTAGATTAATCATTATCGGTCATCAACTCTCCACAAGCACTCATGAGCGCGCAGCGCTTGTCCAGAACGCGATTTGCTCGTTCTCATTGCCCCAGAGCGTCATCAGCCTCCCATCATTCCATTCCCCACTGCAGAAGTAAACCAGGAAGTCAAAAAACTTTTTCGGCACATGCGCCAGGTGAGCAACTTCTCTTGCCCTGTCCCAATACCCGCACTACGCCCTTGCGCCCTTTTGTGAAGTACGGAAGTGGTAGAAGTGCGCGAAGGGTTCGAAGTGCGTAGGCTACAAGCGTGCGAAAATTAGAGAATTGGGACAGTGATGACTACGTCATAGATTTAGCCAGCGCGTCATTACTACGACACCTAAAATGGCGACACCGGTTGCTGTTTTTGCAGTTTTGCTGCTGAAAATCATATTAAAGCTGCACCAAACAATTATTTTGAGAAGAAAGAAGCTCCGAAATCGAAGAAGACGTATGCGTCAGACTCTCGCTGTCGTGACAAAAGAAAATAAAAAAGACCTTTGATTGTTTTTACGAAAAGGTGTTTATTGTATTTCTTTTTTTTACAACTTTGAATAAATATAAATTAATCAAATTGACTCGAATATTCTGGAGCAAGTAATAAAAACTCAACAACTGAGCAAACTATTCTGCAAACTAATTGAATGGAAATATATGAAACACTCAACTGAACAAACATTACAAACTAACTTTTTCAGGGGCAACACAAATCAAATTAAACTTGTTGACCACCTTACTTGGTAAGACACTTTAGCGCATGAGCGGGTCGACCATAGACATGTATATGTACCATCTATTGTCTATGGGGCAGACCACCAGACATCTCCATATTCCGCCTTTTTTGTGAAAACGTCACACGCAGCAATGAATTGTGGGTAATACACTTCGCCAAAGTCCGCATCGATGCACGCTTCGTGGAAGTGCGGATCAAGGGCGCAGAGGGGGCGGGGCTTAAGACCTTACTGGAGAATTGGGACACCCTGCGCACTTGCACCCCTCAGCGAGAACGCGCAATTGAAGGGCGCAAGGGCACAAGTGCGGGTATTGGGACAGGGCAATTGAAATCAACGGCCGCCATTTTTCGATACCGTATCCATTCTTTATACATCCATGATGGGTCCCTAAGGTGTAACCATGGCAACCGTGTTATAACGTCAATCGGCCTATCTGCCGTACCTCATTGGAAAGGGCTGGCCCAGGGCTACACAATGACCCCGGTCTCCCGGTTCTCAAGCCCCCCTGCTGGGAGCTGCGTTGAGAAAACGTTGGGGGCACTTTATGGCAAAAATGACACCATATTCTAGACCACCATTTTGGAACGAGTACGGAGAAGAAGAAAAAACGTCCAGATCGGAGCTTTCTACACGAAACGGCACGGCTTCAAATTCGCGAGTTTGCCGTTGCTATGGCAACCCCATTGAAATAAGGGTTTTACCGTAAATCGGCCTATCTGCCGTTCCCTTTGTCCGATCACGAAATGCCGTACCTCATTGGAAAGGGCTGGCCCAGGGCTACACAATGTTATCAAGCCCACTTCTCAAGCCCCCCTGCAGGAAGCTGCGCTGAGAAAACGTTGGGGGCACTTTATGGCAAA
The DNA here is from genome assembly GCA_030340685.1 of Protosalanx chinensis. NCBI lineage: Eukaryota > Metazoa > Chordata > Actinopteri > Osmeriformes > Salangidae > Protosalanx > Protosalanx chinensis. The sequence continues at coordinate 3,369,389 of CM059340.1, forward strand.
AATGACACCATATTCTAGACCAACATTTTTGCAAATGCCCCTGGAGGCAGAGACATCCGGTTTGCTTTATTTCGTGCCTGGCTCCAAAACGAAAGGCCTCAAAATTATGAAACCTCTATAATGTGCTTATGATTCCCCCCTTCAAAATGAACTCATCCCTGGAAAAATAAACCCTCCAGAAGCAGAGTTAGAAGGAAAAATAGACGGAAAGGCTGTCTTTAGGCTCGGTTGCCATAGCAACCGCTCCCGGGGTCCCCAAAGGTCACAAGTCAAAGTGTTATACATCCAGCTCATCGTCTGGGCCTGCGCTAGGGGCAGCGAGCCATGTCTTTGCCAGCAAATGTTCCTCAAGGTTGACCTTGTTCTAATCCTTTAGGGTCAGGGGAAGAGAATGCATCCACTCATGCACGGCTGAGACGCACAGGCAGGAATTGAACAGGCACCCAGCTGGAAACTTGCATAAACTGCTCACAATATAATGAGGATGAATAAAAGGGCTTCATAGTTATGGTCCTAATTTCACCTCTCAGACCAGCTCCCCAATGCCAGTTTACTGGAACTTTTGATCCTGAGCAGATGGGATGTTCCTGGCCTGAGCTAGGCCCTGCACAGACCCTTCTTCCATAACACTCCACATTTTTTCCGATCCACATTCGGAATTATCACTTCAAATGACCATAACTCAGCAGCCATAAGTGTGGAAACCTCAGGGCCAGGCCTACAGCCTGGTTCTATTCATACCCAGCTGAGGTGCACCATTGGCGGGCACACCTGTGCACCACCATCCCTTTTCTCCACCATGTTCTGTCTCAAGGGGATTTTATATATATCTATTGCTCCATGCCTCATGTCATATGTATGCACATGTGTCGCTCGAGGCGGTAAGGAGCGCTTCCCCTTTAGAAATTCCACTCCGCCAAAGTCAAATGTATTACATATCATGGTTATCAATAAATGTTCTATTATCAATCAATCACATGAGTGTCTTGACTGAAATAGACAATGAAAATATAATACAACGCTGTCTACCTGTTATTTATGTGAATGTAGCAAATGTTGTCAACGTTCCACGAATGTCATACACAGAACGTCCCCATGTGACTTTCACGGGACGTTCTTTAAAAGTCCCAAATGTCATATTTGTAATGTTTGCAGTGTGACCACAAAATAACATGGAACGTCTCCATAAAGTCATACAGGAAACTTCCAAAAAAGTATATTCAGAACCAAATGAGAACGTTTTAAAAACGTCCCCAATGTTCTGTTAACGTACGGACGTTCGTCACCCCTCCTATGTGGGTTATTTGTTTGTTTGTCAAATGCTTTTTCACGTGAATGATTTAGTATATTTTTACTCTTATGTTGCTTTGTGATCGTTTCTTGTCACCAGCAATAGAAAAAGTTTGTATTCCTCCCCCACCCATTTATTTGTCTTGAATAGTGACTGTTATTATGTGAAATCGTCTGTTTGAAAGTGCATGTATCCATTTGTAAAATTTTTATAAAAGTCCCTCTTTATATTCATTGGGTTTTAAGTTTTTATATCGGGGTGGTTCTACATTATTACCGGGTATCTAACTAAATTCTTAAGATAATAAGATAAGAAATCATTTATTTGTCCCACTGTGAAGTTATTCCGTATTTTGTAGTGAAATGATGGCGATCTCTTATGGTGGAGAAACCTCCCCCTGTTGGTTAAGTGGGGCGGATGCTTTAACCTGCCGGATCTGTTTTATGTAAAAACCTGTTTTTGTTTTAACCGGGGTATCTGAACTGTTGTTTACCTAGCAAGTAGCGTGTGGAAAACTTGAATACTAAAAAGAATAAACAATAAAAGTATTACCAAGCTTGAGTAAGACACTGTTTCACCGGTTAAGAACCCCCTTTACGGTGGGAGTTACAAAGTTAGGAATTAGCGTGTAAAACCGTACACCCACAGAGAGGAAATTGCAGTTTGCAACAGCAGCAGGGTACGGTAGAGTCTAAAAGTATTTAGTAGCAACTTTTTATACATTCAACTTCAGCCAAGTTCTTTGAGAAAACCTCTTTGATATTAATGATCGATTAAACTCCAAAGTCAAAGAGATCAGTTATTATTGGTACATTTTAGAGTGATGCATTTAGGATCCATCTCCCCCTTGCATTAGCACACATTATCCTCAAGACGGCGTCAGATCCCTAGTCAACACTATCACGATAATTATCCAAATTATAACTAAAATGATAACTGCCCAAAGTAAAGAAAAGGCAAATTACTATAAATCCTGAAGTAAAACAAGCTTTGAAAATGATTGGGACTTTGGGTTTTACAGATTCAAGATACCCAGGTGGCAGGTGACAACAAAATATCCCAATGACAATGAATCCTCCTGACTCCAGACAAATTAAATGAAACCAGATCATAAAAAGGTTAGAAAATGGTGCGTATTGAATTGTTAGTGCAACCATAAATTCATCTGTATTGGTTCTTTCAAATGATGACTGAAAACATCAAAAGTTTGACTCGATAACTTTAACTCAGACTCGGGTCAAACTGCTGGGTCGCCAAGGTAAATCAATGCCAACCTTAATCCACAGGTCAGGGCACAAGCAGAACTTGTTTCAGTCAGGGCCAGGTAGGATATTTTCTATATTCCTACAATGGCTCTAACTGATGTCATTGCCAAGGAATTGTGGGACTAAGTTCCCAGTTGACCAAGAGTAATCTCTTCAAAACAGGTCAAGGACCACGTTACAGAACCACAACAGCACAGAGTTTGCAGCCTGGGGTGAGATAAAATCTCCTGTTATTGCTCTTGTCAAGAAGGTGCTCAGAAAATCGATCTCATTTCCTTTTGTCACGCTTCGTCCTGGAAGGTATTATTCTCTGGAATACACACACGTGACATCAATCTATTGACAGCTTGGTGTGATGCAGCACCTTTTGGAGTGAGTTGGATCGCATCCTCCCTGCTTGAGGAGGACACCAACTAGGAGCAGCTGTCTGTATTGACAGAACCCCCCGGAAGGTTCTCTCCAACTGAGGGACCTGGGAGATAAAGTGACTCAAAGGAAGAATGCTCAAGCTAAACTATTAAACATCCAGAGTCTTTGGTACCAGTGTCACAACTCGTGGCCATGAAAATAAGAACATAACATTCGGTGAGTTGACGCAGCAATAATATTGCGATAGCCAAAAAAAGTATTTCAAAAAATGAATCCTGGATGTTTATAAGCCTGCGGCTCCTTACAGCCCCTTAAGACGTTTATACAGTCATTCTGATACACAATAAAACACTAAAAGAACTGAAAATAGAAAATGCGAATATTTTGCTTGCTAAGGGTCTTGGAATGGATTTCAAACAGAAGACACAACTGCCAAGTTGAACTCTAGGCGTGTAGCTGGCTAGTGGGTCAAAAAAGATCCACAAGCTCAAAGCTCCACAATCTCATACAAAGTCCTTGAAACTAACAGTAATATATAAAGCTGTACTGAGTTAAACATACATATATATGTGTGACGTTGTACTTTATTCCAATAGTTCCATGAGAATATGTACAGTACATACAGTAGAATTATAAATACATACATAAAGAAGATATTTTTCCATTTGAATTGGAGAATATTATTTTTTATTTTTATTTTTATTTTTTGCTGCTGGCAGATGGTAGATCAGATTACGATCTACCAAATTTATTGTAGGCTACCATTTTATTTTGATGCGTTTATTGAGATGCAGTAAACACTGTTTCTTTGTATCATATCCGATACATTCCAACAGTTTGTGTTTGTGTTGGACTGCCAGACAAAAACATCCTATTGCACTTCCCCTCTCTTCAAGAGCTTCTTTTAAAGTTAGGCTTATCAAGAACATGGTAGGTGCCGTTCGATTAAACAGCACCGTTGTTCTTCATTACGAAATCTACGAAAGATAGAGGGTCTGAAAATGGAGTTGAAAGACACCCAGTGTCGACATGATGCTGTGGTTAAGGGTCTCCACCTCTCCCTCCCAGATGGTGCTGCAGGGTCAGTCCCAGGAGCAAAAACGATGAGGTGTATGAGGTGGAGGTGGCAGGCTTGCAGGACAGTCTGATGGTATCCAACACCACGTCCCGGAGCCTGATGAATATTTTACGGGCTGTCAACGTCAGAGTCCAGTCCTCGCAGCAGTCCCGGGACGGGACAGAACGTTAGCAATTTAGAGAAGGAGTTTCGGCACTACCAGTGGGCCTCCGAGTAGAAGGTGAAGTCCTTGCTGCAGGCCCTGAGTTCCTCTGAGCAAGAGGGCCTCGTTGCTCCAGCAGAGCCTGATGTCAGAAGAGAAGTTCGTGTCCCTTCCAAACAACCACTGGGCGTTGGAAGAGAAACTCCAATCCGTGCAGCAGAACCTCAGCTCCTTTGAGGGGACAGCCAATTTCCTGCAGAGCTTCCTTAGAACAGCCGAGGAGAAGTCCAAGCTCCTCAACGAGTCCCTCTGGGCCTCGGAGGAAAAAAGGACCAGGCCTTGCAGCAGTCCCTGGCCGTCAGTGATCAGCAGCTGAGCTGGACCACGGCCCAGAAGCAGTCCCTGGAGAAGTGCAAAGACCAGCAGGAGGAGAGGATCGAAAGCCTGCTGTGGACCCTCGCAAATGCTAAGAGGCGTCACAGTACCACAGTGCAGGAGATGGAGGAGTCGGTGAAGATCTCCAGGGAGAAGATGGAGAAGCTCCAGGTTGCCCTAGACAGGGCTGACACCATGCACCAGAGGGAGGTGGGACAGCTTCAACAGAAGCTAAATCGGACCGTGCGGAACAGAGACGCCGTTGAGCAAGAGCTCCGTGGTAATGGTAAAAGTATCTGAATCAGACCACCCAGGATGTTGAAGTTGAAGATTTGACTGGGTGAGATGTTTCTCCTGCTAATGCTGATGTTTTCGTTGTTAGTGCTGGAGCAGGGAAACATCGAAAACTGTCAGGACAGCGGACCTCGAGGACCAGGATTGGTGATCCCTGATCTAGACAGTGTTAAAATTTAATAAATAGGGAAATGAAAATGCTGGTTTCTGACCTGAAACGAAAGAAAAACTCAGATGGAACCCAAACAAATTAACAATTTTACCTCAGTAATGTTATCCACCTTTTTTTATCAGCCTAAACACTGGCGGCACTTCACCTCGCAAGAGGGCTTTAGATGAGAGATGACCTGTGATTGAGCAATTTGCTCAATAACTTCAAAGCACGCATTTCCTATCTGCAAACCACACAAAAGCAAAAAGTTGTCAATGACATATAAACATAGGCTCACAATTACATAGGTTCAAATGTTAACTCACAGTTATTTCCATTTCTTGGTTCAATCCAAGCCCCCAGAAGTCACAGCATGTCAGGCAACTTTTTCCTTTTCTGACAATGAGCTCGCCCGCTGTGTTGTCGGTGTCCAATATGTATCTGAGCTTTTTATTGATGAAGAGAAGTAAATAAAACCATAACAAGCATAATATCATTAACTAGAAACAAATTCCTAAAGAAATTTTGAGTGTGCGTGACTCTCCCCCATACATCACTGACACTGTTGAGTAATTTTCAGAATATGACTTCTACCATTGCTTAGGTATGTGACAGATCAAGCTTTCAACAGGTGTTCATATGCTGATGCACTAGTAGTAGCGTAAACACTAATTTCAGCAGGATTAAAGACATCTCCACTTGAGCACACTGCCACAGTTTAAGTTTAAGTAGTAAGCAAGCAGTAAACAATTGGTCACTCTGTGTCAGGTAGCACTTTACATTACAGTTCAGTAGCATACTAATAGTTTGGTTATAATTTGATAATAGTGATAAATGCTTACAAAAACTTAGAGTGTAAAATGACCCAAATACATCCAATGCCAGAATTAGGCCACCAATGGCTATGACTTTGGTATTAGAAATACACCTTTTATCAAAATGATACCACATTATAAATATCAGATAACAGATAACAGATAGATACATATATGTGCATACACACAGGCAGTCTGTACATTAATGACTTAATGATGAACTGTCAATCAACCCATTCAGTGCAATGAATCACTTAATAGCAGACACACAGGTTCAATTATCTATAAACTACAGGACTACAGGACTCCCCATACAACACTAGCCAATAGTTTGCAAGGTCAACCAGTCTCCAGACGATTATGAATGTTTTACAGCAAGCCCCCCCAACAATTTAAATAGCAATTCAAAAAAGACCTGTATCCCCACTGTTTCTCTATGGAGCGGCAACTTCATAACTGCCGATCCCGACCACCCACACACCTCCCCAATACCTGGTTCGATTCGTTTGGACCCCACCACATTAACTCTGGCCTCAAACCCCTCCGAAATCGCCCCCCCGAGCCCCCCGCAACGTCACAATCTCCGCTTGAAGTGCAAGTAAATCAATCGCGATTGTCAAACCTCTCCCCCAAATAGGCTCATATCTCATCAACCCAACCTCCCACACACCTCCCCAATATCTTGTTAGATTCCTATGGACCCCACCACATGAACCCTACCCTCAAACCCCCCCGCACGAGCCCCCCCACCCCCCGCCCCCCGCGAACACCGATCGCCCACCCCCCTCCCCGAAAACGACCCTAAACGGTCAAAATGCACACAAATAACGCCCCCCCCACTACCCTCCCCACAACCCTCCACCACCGTCCTGACTGATAAGCACATGAATACATATAAGCCCAGATGTTAAAGTCAAAAACCCACATCTTTGATAGCATGCTAGCGAAACATATGCTGATGCACTAGCAATTAGCTTAAGTGCTAATTTCAGCATTGGTCGCTAATGTTAGCAAACAGCATATCTTTACAGCTAGTTGGAAAGTCAGTTGTAAATCCTGACTGATAAGCACATGAATACCTATGAGCCCAAATGTTAAAGAAGTCAAAAACCTACATTTTTGATAGCATGCTAGCGAAAGAGTTGAAAAAGATGTTTGCTTACCTAAGAGACTTAGAGCCAGAGAGGAAGAGTTGAGTTGGAGTACAGTTTATAAATACACCCGAAACAAAAAGAGCCAATTTGATTCCTCCAGTAAATATCCTCCAATTTAAAGTTATTAAATGTGAAATGAATTACTTTTCATAAAATGGCCACCGTCTTCCCCTCTCCTCTTTCAAGCACGTTGCTAAGTAACGAACTAATAAGTTGCAGCTGGAACTGTCATGGCAGTTCAAAAGACAGAGAGAAAAGGCTTACAGCACCCCTCGAACAGGAAGGATTTCTGGCCAAACCGTGTTTCCAATCATAAAACCAGGTTAACGTGAAGCCGGCTGAGCCCTTCCTGAACGTCTACATAGGCATTTTGTGTTGACAAGTGAAGAAATGTGCTCTTGGGAGCAATTCTAAAAAGTGTTTCCTCCTGAAATTTTCCTGCCACTTTTAACATGGGAGTCTGAGGCTGTTCATGGGTGCTGCAGCCGAATTTTCGCATGTCAAGCTAACTTTTAAACTCTGACAGATAAAGTAAAGCAAGTGTGAGCTAGAGGACACATTTTCCTAAGTTTCTATGTATAAATTGTGTCTGTAGTGGTGCATTTGAGGCCATGGTAGTCAAATACGTTTTATTTTTTCATTGATTTTTCTCTCTCCACTCTAGCAATGACATCACCCACTCTAGTTCTCAAACTATCTCCATTGACACCCATTCATTTTTTTGGTCTTGTTTTTGGCAATTTTTGGCAAAACCGTTTGCCAAAAGTCTTAGAAAAGATATAGCGCACGTCGCGGCCGAGCCGCACGTTTTGATACCACTTTTGTGTATATGCGTTAAAAACTCTGGTAGGAGTTTTGAGCCAAAAAAACGGCGTAAGAATAATAAGTAAAGCTAGTAATAACACATTGTGCGCCTTGCAGCACGCACACAATTATGATATAGGAACATGGGTGGTAGACCTTCAAGATGAGAAGCACATATGTCTGTCTTACATATTGTGAAGGAAACTGTTTTGATCGAGGACGTTGCCAGGATACGAAAGTTTGATCGTTCGTTAGATACAAATTTATTGAACCTTTCACAAGAACAGAGTATTGCAATAAGCACACATGAAACATGAAACTAACAGAACAGACATGACACACACACACAACAGAGCTCTGATTGACCTGGTTTCATCGACACTGGACAGGTAAAGAAAGAAGGCCTTGAGTCTCATTTTGGCATTGTATATATAGGGGAGGGTCTAAAGCCAAAAAGGCCCCTTTCACGTTCTGGTTTGAAGCGGTTCCAAAGGGGGGAAAGGGGGTGGGGAGCTCCCAGACCCTTTGTCTACACCAGGGGTCTCAAACTCAATTTAACTGGGGGCCGCTGGAGGCAGAGTCTGGGTGAGGCTGGTTCATCAGGTTTTCCACAAGAAAATATCTTGTCAAATCTCTTTATTTATTAACACAAAATGTGTTGAAATGCAGTGCACAGAAACTTTCTCAGTGCAAACAAGACATGTCGGGGTGTCCCTATGCTCAACAAAGAAATACTGTATTTCCCACTTTTCCTGAAATTGTCTGTGCTCATCACCAACCTTTCTCTTTACTGCAGGCTTTGAAAAAGACATGTTTGGGCTGCGTAATATAATTCAACTTGTTGTCACTGTCACATTGACGTTTCAATCAAGCTTTTAGCCGGAGGACAGTGAATTTATCACTACACGGAGAACGTCACTCCCGCTTCTTTTTATTGTAACTGCAGCACCGCGATCGGCGGATTAAATCCCAGAAATGAACGAATTGACCAATCACGGCACAGAAGAAAAAACTCCATGGCAACGCTGTTGTATCTTTCACTGAGAAATGTTTCTCTGCTTACATCAAGCCCGGCCGATGTCCCGCCCCCGCGAGCCATATACCGCACCGTGATTGGTAGGTTCGTTCCGCTGTATGCCATACATATCAAACTCGCGGGCCACACTAACATTAAACTTTCATAATAAGGCGGGGGCCACAAACTATCGTCCTGCGGGCCGCAATTGGCCCGTGGGCCGCAAGTTTGAGACCCCTGGTCTACGCAATTGCATTGATAGAATAAGTCAGTTGATTAGCACCTCCAAAGGAGTGTGATCTGCAGACCTTTTGTCTACGCAACTGCATTGATAGGGTAAGCAAGTCAATTAGCATTGTCTGTGGAGAGGTGTTAACTTTTGACCAGAATGTGACTTGCCATATGTCCATGCAGTTTCAAAACATCAACACAATTTATAACAATCTGACAGTACAACTATGGAACATCAGAATGTTCCATTACATATATCACACAACTCTTTCCTTTAAGAAAACATACCAGCTGCTCTTGGGCAGGATGAAGGTTGAAGGCCCACCCTTTGAATAGTGTGGTCTGCAGGGGGTGGGTAAACACCTTTCAGTAACTTTTTTGGGATTGTGATCTGCAGGGGGTGGAGGCACACATTTTAACATAGTGATCAAACTGGGACTAGACCTCCTTTGATTAACTGGTGTTATGCAAATGTGTATCTACAGGATTTAGGAGACAGCACTTTATGTCCTGTTTTCTAGAAATCTCTGGCAACCTGCTTTCTATACTGTATCTCAGTGTCTCTTCCCTCTTCCTTGATGTCTGTAGTCGACACACCTGTCTGTCCAGCGTTTCTTCTGTGCGTTTCTCCCCTATTTTTACTCTCTCTTTTTGTCTCTCTCTCTCTGTGTATGTGTATCTCTCTCTGTCTCTCTCCCTCCCTCTTTGCCTGCTTCTGGTGCTCTCTCTGTCTCCGCTGCCCCCTCCATGTCTCTCTGCAGCCACCAGCCTCCAGAGGACAGGACCTGGGTTTACTCGCCTCTGCACTACTCAGAGGCTAAGGGGCCGGGCCTCTCGGATGGAGATGATGAGAGCCAGACAGTAAGTGAGAAGAACCAGCCTACACCAAACGAGACCCGTCCCTTCCCAGACCAACACTGTGCATCCCTGGACTAAACATCCCAGAGTAGCAGGGGCGATCACTGGAAGTGTGTCCAAACCCAGCACAGCACTTGAACAAGATTGTTGTCCAGCCTTACTGTGCAGCAGGCTAGGTTTGGATCTGAAACCAAGAAGTTAAGCTACAGCAAGTGTGTGTGTGGGCTGCCTCGCCCACTGACAGACAGCATGTACAACCATGGTTCCTTTTAATTCACACTGTAAAAGCAATGTGTGCATCTGAGGCTGTTTTCACATAGGTTGGTGCGCACCGTGGTGCGGCTTTGGAGCGTACCAAAATACATCGTATCATTTTTCAGTTAGTGCGGTCCGTGTTCACATATATTTTTTTTACTGTACTCAAAACGCCGCACCGTACACCATGTGACAACTGTCAGCGCTGTCATAGGTCTCTGACAGCTCTGACCCCCATGACCACCCCCCACATGTTTCCATGACAACCAGCCTAACACGCGGAAGCTAGCGAGATAAATAAAGCACGTCTGTTTACCCTGGCGCTGGTTATTCGTTTTTATATAATTTGTTTATTAAACTTTTGGCAAATTGTTCAGTTTGAAAATGAGACCCGTCTGCGTCGGGAGAGGAACGTGCTGATGCATTACAGGACGCAATGACAAATTTTACGACTCAGGAGAACCCTTTCTCATGTAGCCGTTTGCTAAACACCCCGTAAACATAACTGTTTTTGTGGGTGGAAGACAGCTGTGGCATTAATAAAATCATCGCTCCAAATATCCAGTAGACAGCGAATCTCGGTGACATTCTTCCTGTATTTGGTTCGCCCGAGCAGCGTTCACACCACAGATGGGTCGCTCCGAGACCACCTGTTTAGAGCGCACCAGAGAGCGCACCAGAGAGCGCACCAGAGAGCGCACCAGAGAGCGCACCAGAGAGCGCACCAGAGAGCGCACCAGAGTGCGGCTGTTGTGTTCACACTGTCCCAAACGAACCGTACTCGGAGCGAAACGTCATTTGGGCCGACCTAAACAGTGTATGTGTGAAAGCACCCTGAAAGAGACTTTAAGCTGCTTCGAAGAATTCTCCATCAAAATCACAATCAATATTGAATTATTATTTAGTCCGTACATAGATAATAAGTTAAATCAAGTTGTCTTCAAACTTTGAGTTCATTTGTATGTGTGTATGTTATCATCGTGTATATGTGACGTGTATAATATAGAGTTTTTTGTTTTGTTTTTTTCATGGATACATTTGATGTATCAGATATATTAACTCGGGGGGCGGGGGGGGGGGGGGGGGGGGGGGGGGGGGGGGGGGGGGGGAAGCAAGCATGGGAGAGGAGGGGAGCAAGGAACTGTAAGTCATTTATACTTATGAATTCCTGTTCATGTCCTTTGCATTTACCTTTAGCAGACGCTCTTATAAGCAGAGCCACTTACAGCAAGTACAGGGACATTCCCCCGAGGCAAGTAGGGTGAAGTGCCTTGTCCAAGGACACAGCGTCATATAGCCACAGCCGGGAATCAAACTTGCAACCTTCCGATCACTAGCCCAACGCCTTATCTGCTGAGCCACGTGACTCACACATGATTTATGACCTCAGGGAAACTGGCCGTGTCAAATTAGCACAGAATACAACCTCTCATTGCTGATTATTTGGCTACATACTGTATTGTACATGACGTATTTATCCTTTCATTAGGTACGTGCAGTAATACCAGACATTACTAAGCGGTCCAGCATGTGTGGTTCCGGCTTACCTTTTTACAGAGTGTCTCTTTGAAGCCTGTCCAATCTGTGCTGCCTGCAGCTGCACCGGAGAACATGAGAAACTTGCATAACGGAGGAGATGGCATCATCAACCGTCCCCTCTGCTGGCTCAGGCCCCGGTTCTGGACGGCTAACCCGCTAGCACCAAGCCCCCCCCCCCCCCCCCCCCCCCCCCCCCCCCCCCCCGGGACACACGTGGTTCTGCATGTGATGTGATAGATTCCCCCCCCCCCCCCCCCCCCCCCATACACACACCCCCTCGCCCCAGGATAAAAGAAGTGCCTCTGTCGAACAGCGGCAGGTGCGCTCTCCCGTCATCTACCAATCAGCATCGTTTCACAGAACCGCTGTGATCTTCATCTGCAAGGTGTGAGGTACGTCAAGTCACATTCCTACTTTGAACAGGTGTTTTGGTCATTATTTCATATTTCTTTTTGGTGTGAATTGTAGAATCATTTTATAATATCCTCCTGTTTAAAGTATCTAATTTTGTCGTATAACTATGTTTCTGAAGACTATTCGGAAGTTAGAGAAAACACACCAGAAGTCTATTTCATTCAAACCATGGGAGCAAGTCGCACTTGCCGCCCTCCCATCATCGATCCGGGGCTTTGGTTTAGCGGACTACGCCGTCTTTGCTGCAATGTTGACCGTGTCCATGGGTATAGGCTTGTCCCAGATGTTGAAAAAAAAGAGTAAAAGAAAACCGGATCAAGTGGACGACTTCTTTACCGGGGGTCGTGACATGCCCGCGGTGCCGGTGGGTTTGTCTCTGTGCGCCAGCTTCATGTCCGCAGTCCAGGTTCTGGGTGTCCCGGCTGAAGCGTCTCTTTACGGTTATAAATTCCTCTACATGTGTCTGGGTCAAACCCTAAACTCCTGCCTGACCGCCTACTTTTTCCTGCCCGTGTTTTACCGACTTGGAATCACAAGCACCAACCAGGTATCCATATATTTGAATAATCAGCTGATTGATTTAATGATAAATGACTCCCTAATCCACAACTTTAACATAATGATGGTGGTTCTGTTGGTTTTGCAAGCTGTAGTTGTGCAACAGAAGCAATTTTATTTTATTTTTTCAGTACTTGAAGATGAGATTTGGTAGAGGAATGCAGCTATTGGGCAGCCTTCAGTTCATAGTGGCAACCGTAAGAAATAAGATCAAACACCACGACAATAACATGTTTTCTCTGGGAAAAATCTGAAATACCACCCTAAATCTCCTCTTTCAGATCTTGTATACGGGGATTGTCATCTATGCCCCAGCCTTGATACTTAACCAAGGTAAGATCTCAGGATTTAGCCAGTAAAAAAACACTACACTTCATGTAGTTATGTAACTGAATCATCGGAATGTGGTATTAGAACAGGTTCTTACTGTGTTTCAGCTACAGGGCTCAATATGTGGGCCTCGCTCCTTTCCACTGGCCTCATCTGTACCATCTACACCACACTGGTAAGACTGAAGATTTGATATCACATTCATATCTGATTCAATTCATATTATTTTCATCGATTTGTAGCCTATTACATTTTTTTTTGTATTTTGCATTTCTGAGTGCTCTACTGCACTGTTGCAAACGGCAATTTGAATGATCTTATCTTATTTCAAAGTTGACAGTGTAACTGCGTTTTTACGAGACAGCTTCAGATAAAGCAGGACGATGCTCCGGTTTTAGGACGTGTGCGCTAAAAAAGTTAGAGCGGTCCGGTCTGTCGTCACCTTGGTCCGCTGTTTCTCGATCTGTCGTTCTGTCCAGTCATGCTGGATAAGTACAAAATACGACACCGTTTCAAACCCAATCTGAGCCGGGCTTTCCGTCATTCCCATCCTATAGGGAGGCATGAAGGCGGTCGTTTGGACTGATGTGTTCCAGATCTTTGTCATGCTGTCCGGCTTCGTTGCCATCTTCATCCATGGAACCATTCTCGTTGGAGGGCCTGCGCAGGTTTTGGAGATTGCCAGCAATGGATCACGCATAAACTTTGATGAGTACGGCTTCATATCACCTTCTTCACCTTATCACAAGTCTTAACTTGTCTACAATATAACCCTATCATTGGCGGCCAATAAACTACCACCTCCACCCTCATTTCTTGTTAGGATCATTTCCTTTTCAACCTATTGTTTGACTTGAATTGTGTAATAATGTCTTAATAATGTTCCACATTTCAGGATTATAGATTAAACTATAAGGAAATACACTGCTGTGTGCTTTCCTGCTCAGTGCTCACTGAGCACTGATTCAGTCAGGAAGTAATATCTAACAGGATTCGATTGAGGTTAATGACACATACAGTAAACCAGCACCCCTTCCTTTATAAGACTCATACACAGCCACAACAATGCACACCTGATATCTTATAGTTTGTGTAATCCTAATTCTGTTTTGGTTTCTCAGTTTTGATGTGGACCCCAGGAAGAGGTACACCTTCTGGAGTTTCACAGTGGGTGGTACTCTCCTTTGGTTGTCCATGTACGGTGTAAACCAGGCCCAGGTCCAACGCTACATCTCCTGCAGAACAGAGAGACAGGCCCAGTGGTGAGTCCTGACCTCTGACCTCCCCTGAACTCAACAACACCGAGGGTGGGGGGAGTTTACCGAATAAGCCAGGCTTGTTTTTCCCTGTTGTAAACCTGTCTTATTTGGTAAACTCATTTCGTGGAACAGGCTTCTGATTTTGTCTGTTGTTACACGTTATTTTGTTAAAATTTTTTGTCATTACTTGGACTCAGTACAAAAACAGGGTTGTACGTTTGGCTGTCACCTGAAAAAAAGCTATTTAAATACCAAATCTTTTCCCAATCTTTTTTTATTGGTACAACAAAAAAACACAAAACCTTGTTTCTAAGTAGTACTCCATATTCAGTGTGCAGTATTTCAGATGTATTTCATTTCTCAGCTTTGTACAAGCGAGAAAGATCTTTGTCTGGTTTTACTGCAATTTCCCCCCCTGGAGGACAAATAAAGGTTTATCTATTCATAAATTGCAGACACCAAAGTAAAAGTAACAAATGTAATTTACCTTCCAAAATCTGTACGTTCTCAATGGCATTCAATGATCCAAGATGGATCATTGAATGGTTTTCAAAAAGTAAAATAATTAACTGTGAAAATAATAGCTTGCTCATGAACTCATTCTAAATTTGCCATCAGGGCCTTGTTTGTGAACCAGGTGGGGCTTTGTCTCATCGTCGGAAGCGCAGCCACGTGCGGCATCGTCATGTATGCGCTGTACGTAAAGTGCGATCCTTTAAAATCCGGCAAGATTTCAGCTCCGGATCAGGTAATCAGGTCAACGACACCGCAGCCCATGCTCACGCCGCTAGGAGGTTTAATAAAAACAAATAATTGACCGGTCATTTGAATTCTTTCTTTCTCTCTTTTTTTAAAGTATATGCCCTACATGGTCCTGGATATTTTTCGAAACTACCCCGGTTGCCCTGGTCTATTTCTTGCATGTGCGTACAGCGGAACCCTAAGGTACTTCCTTGCTCCGCTCCTAGGCAGCAACACAGTTCATTTCTGTCAGGCCGTGTGGATATGTTGAGGACATTGATGGGAGAAGACATGTGCCTTCTGTTACAGCACCGCCTCCACCAGCATCAATGCCATGGCGGCTGTTACCATGGAGGATCTGCTGAAGA
The DNA here is from genome assembly GCA_030340685.1 of Protosalanx chinensis. Classification (NCBI taxonomy): domain Eukaryota; kingdom Metazoa; phylum Chordata; class Actinopteri; order Osmeriformes; family Salangidae; genus Protosalanx; species Protosalanx chinensis. The sequence continues at coordinate 3,384,695 of CM059340.1, forward strand.
AACGTCTGGTCAAGCTCTCTCAGAGGAAGCTCATACTGATCTCCAAAGGCTTGTGTGAGGGAACTTTCCGGAAACCTTCATCCCTGTCTAATAAGATCTAATCTTGTTTCTTGTCATACCTTTTATTTTTAGGTGCCTTTCAAGGCACTCAAAGACACCTAGATTTACTAATTGTACTATATAATCCTGTACTTCAAGCTTCGATATTACAGTAAAGCGAGGAGTACTTTGATATCCTCTTCAACGGTGTGCTTGTGGTTCTCTGTTGGTGGTGTGTGGACAGGAAGTGTGATATTTCAAATTCCTGCTTTTCCAGCGTTCCTGTATGGAGCAGGGTGCATCACTGTTGCGGCTCTTGCCTCTCTGCTGGACTGGGGAGTTCTTCAGGTTGTTTCCCCCCCAACAATTTATCCCATGATCTATGATTTCTCAATTTGTTTGTTTGTCAGTTGCTGTGTGCGTTGCATGGCATAGATGGCGTTCAACAATCACACACCCAAAAATCAACACACACAGACACTCAAAAAAACCCGGTAGTCAGCTATAAAGTCTGTGAAGAGTTCGTATTGAATAGGTCGGTAAGGTCACTGATCTCCACTCCTTCCCAGGGATCCTTCACCGTCATGGGGGTGGTCAGCGGTCCACTCCTGGGTGCTTTCATTCTGGGGATGTTTGTTCCGCCGACCAACAGGCCGGTGAGTCTGAAGAGCGGCTGGCCTCTCACGGACGCACTGAAGCCCTCCTGACGTTACCTTGTATGAACAGCAGTAGTCAGCTCCCAGGACTGACAGAAGTCTTTAGTCTTTCCGTGCCATACATATTTACCTTACCTTGGGGTTGATCTAGAATGTTCTAAAAAAATCTACTCTGAATGTTGTTTCCCCTCAGATATTGTACAGTGTGTCATCCGAAGTACTTAAAAACAACCGTTGTGACCGATAACACTGTGTTCTATTTTTATCCTGACAGGGGGTATTTTCTGGCGTGTTTGCGGGATTCTGCCTCTCTCTTTGGCTTGCCATCGGCTCTACCCTCTACCCCCCTGGTCCGGTCTCAATGGGGGTGTTACCCACCTGTATAGACTACTGTTTAACCAGTAACAACACGCTGTTACAAACGCTGAACGCCAGCCTGGATGCAGGGACCTCGTTCTCCAAACCGATTCTCCCTGTTCGCACTGGGTGAGGAAACGGAACAGCACTAACAACACAATGTCCTCATTTCCCTTTTTTTGAGCTTTTGAAATGTACATGCTTATCCAGAGCAACTTACAGCAAGTACAGGGACATTCCCCCCTGAGGTAAGTAGGGTGAAGTGCCTTGCCCAAGGACACAACGTCATGTTTGCATGGCTGGGAATTGAAGCAGTAACATTCTGATTCCCCAATCGACATATTTGAGAGTTTTGGCTTATAAACCAGCCAACATTATAGTATGGTATCAACTATCTGGAGTCAAGTGGCTGAACGGTGAGGGAGTCAGGCTAGAAACCAGAAGGTTGCGGCTTCGAAATCCCGGTTGTGCCATCATGACGTTGTGTCCTTGGGCAAGGCACTTCACCCTACTTGCCTCAGGGGGAATGTCCCTGTACTTGCTTTAAGTCGCTCTGGATAAGAGCGTCTGCTAAATGACTACATGTAAATATAAACTATCTGCGTGATAAAAGACAGCTATGCAACTTTCAGACCAAAGTTTGAAGTTTCTTAACTAGCCAGCAGGTCCTTTTTAGTTGGAAGCAAAGTCTGGAGCAGCTAAAGACATCACCAAAAATGTTAACGATCTGGGTCTATTTCTGTCTGACTAGGGGCATACGGGACTTTTACTCCATGTCTTATCTCTACTTTGGTGCTGTGGGAACCAGTTCTACTGTGCTGGTTGGGATCCTGATAAGCTATATCACAGGCAAGACCATTTATATACATTTACATTTTAGATTTACATTTAGTCATTTAGCAATCGCTCTTATCTGGAGTGACTTACAGCAAGTACAGGGACATTCCCCCCTGAGGCAAGTAGAGTGAAGTGCCTTGCCCAAGGACACAACGTCATGTCAACACAGCCGGGGTTCGAACCGGGTACCTTCTGATTACTGACTCAACACCCTCACCGACTGCACCACATGACTTCAATATACATACCTATACATAATACACTCAACAAATTATCGGATTGCATTTGGATATTTATATTCCATTTTTGTTTGGCAAAACACATTCTTACACATAAAACACTGAAGGAATTACATTAATGTACAGCTAGATATTTGTAGTCCGTTTGTGTTATTGTTTCGATGGGGTCTGAGTTCGAACTATCTTGCGTTTGTTGAAACAGGAGCAACGAAGAGAAGCACAATCGGCCCGGGGTTACTATGGTGGGACCTTCAGAAGAAGACAGTAGAAACACGCTCTATTTATACAGTAAGTACAGCCAACCTGGAACTGGGAAAACATACATCCATGCCAGTTTGTTAAGATCTATGTGAAGGTTACAAAGTACTTCTCTCTGTTCTTCATCATTAAATTAGGGAGTTATGTGGCTGAGCGGTTAGGGTGTCAGGCTAGTAATCAGAAGGTCCCTGGTTCACACCCCAGCTGTCAACATGATGTTGTGTCCTTAGGCAAGGCACTTCACCCTACTTGCCTCAGGGTAGAATGTCCCTGTACTTGCCTGTAAGTCGCTATGGATAAGAGCATCTGCTGAATGACTAAATGTCAGATAATAAGATCATCCTTTTTTAGCCTTGCAATGGAGAAATGTACCTATCCCTGAGGGGTATTACACATTGTTCTCCGACTCCCCCCCCCCCCACCCCATCTGCCTAGGGTGAGCTAGGGACCCATCATTCACAGACCGTGGCCCTTACCAGCTTCAACAAAAGGGACGAACACTGGAGGAATCCCCCCCGCTCTATGCTCCCTGGGAAATTGTAGCTCCACAAGGAAACGTAATCTTTTTTACTCTACTTCACCATCGCCAACTGTCGCGGATCGTCCGTGGGATGCACGCACATGATTGGTTCCCCGCGCTGAGAAACCAATCAAATGCCCGAGATTTGGCAGCCCTGTGATTTAAGGATGAGATGTCAAGGGGGGTGGGTTATTGTGCTTTTCTGCTGTGAACATAGGAAAGGGCCAGTAGAGGAGTTCATATCAAGGGAAGCGTGTGGCGCAGTCGCTTATGGTGTCGAGATAGTAATCAGAGGGTCCCTGGTTCGAACTCCGGCTGTGCCAAAATGACGTTGTGTTCTTGGGCAAGGCACTTTACCCTACTTGCCTGAAGGGGGAACGTCCCTGTACCTGCTGTAAGTCGCTCTGGATAAGAGCGACTGCTAAATGACAACATGTAAATATCACCGGTTTACCTAGGAGTCCTAGCTCGTTCAGAATCGCTCACTTGCAAAGGAGGTCTCGGTTGAATGGTCACGCTCCTCGCCACGTACCTGTGCCTCTTACCTGGGATAATGACACTCATTTAACCAGTGAACTACTGGAGCCAGTTTGATTTAGTATTTTCTCTTCCAAAGTTAGGTTTCGGTTTATGTATAGGTTTACCTAAGCAGAATGGCACTGGAATATAAATCAAACAATGATAATGAACATTTTAGCGGAGTGCAGAGGAGAACATTTGTTCAGCTAGATCGGTAATTTTTTTCTGTAAATAAAAGTAAAATGTGTACATTCCACAGTGAACATTTCATAATGTCATATGTAACCAAAGTAATAAAACAACACATAAACCCAGGATTGTCCTCTTGTGATTCATGCATTCTGATGTTTCATCAGACAAGCTTTAAATAGGCTGACCCAAGAACACCTGCTGCGGTATGAATATACATTTTATTGTCATACAATGAAACCGACCAAATTATGGAAGGTAACAAGTGGCAGATGACATGCATGCTAGAGTGGTCATATCCATTTGATTCAAACGACTTGTTCTGTTCTGTTAGACATGTGCATCATTTCCCATCGTGCATGAAGGATGAAAACATGCGTGCCTGCACACAAAAGACAGAAGTTCCTTTGAACCGATGTCAACATACGCTGTCTCAACCATGGTCCTGCGATTGCGATTTCAAACTCTGTCCCCCGTTGCCCTTTAACGTGATGCGCTTTCTCAATGTCGTTCTCGTCAACAACGGTCAAGTCTTGAGCCACTCTGGGCTTGGTCGCTCGTTGAAGCAATGGGGGAAGCGATCGGCTTTTGTTTGCTGGGGGTGCTGGGGTGGGGCATGCCCGTCATCACCACTCATCCACCGCCCCCCGGTTGGAATCCTCGTCCGCCACGGCGCAGTCCAGGCGCTGTATCCCGGGAAGAGCCAGATCCCTCTGGTTGAGTTTTTCCAGAAACGAGGAAAGGAGTCGCTTGTTCAAATGGTCAGTCAGGGTCCTCTCCTCGGCTTGGTCCTTGTTCTCCTCCGTCGGGGAGTTCACCTGCTGCGGACTCGCGTCGTCCGGTTGTCGCGGCGCTGCCACTTCGCCGTGGGACAAACCATTCAATTGCTCGCCGCTCCCTTTCGATTCTTCTCGGCCTCTGCTGCTGCCGCAATCGCAGGCAGCTTCTAATTCCATTACCACCGACGTTAAATGAGTCTGCAGGGCCGCATTTTCGAGTTCTTTGATCCGTTTGCTTGGACGCGCATTTGGGGCGCCGAGGCGGTCATGAATAGGCTGATTTCCATGCTGATTTCCAGCCTTTCCTGCTTGCTCCATAATGGTCCTCGTCATGCGCAGTCAGCGCGACGTGAAGCACCCCTTGTGGTAAATGTTGCGTATTACTCCCTGACTTCAGATCAAATTACATTTATAATTAGTCATTTAGCAGACGATCTTTTCCAGAGTGATTTACAGCAAGTGCAGGGTCATTCCCCCTGAGGCAAGTAGGGTGAAGTGCCTTGCCCAAGGACACAACGTCATGTTGGCACGGCCGGGAATTAAATATAAAATATTTTTTATTGTAAATTATTTTGAATAATTTTATAAAGTGCGTGAATACACGGTTGTGTATGTGCATTTAAAATATATATATTTCTGTACTTTTTAATAAAAAAACGATTTTCTCTAGAGGAAAACGTCATTTAAATGCTGCCGTTTCCTCCCATACGTCATTATTGTACGCCACTTACGGAAGTGGGGGTGGTGGATGCCCATTCGAATCAACAATACTCTGTTGTTGTTCAGGTACTGCTTATATTCCCTAACCTGTAGTGCGACAACACATATAGCACACATATAACACTTTTTTATGGGCACTGCTTCTCTGTGATCTACGGATAATTCCCCATCGCCTTCCCAGGAACTGCCTGAGGCAGCGACGTTAGCCAGCCCAGCTAGCAGCCAGCTATATAGCTAGCTTTCGAGCTACTCATGTTGGACACATTTAGTCAGAATTGCCCCCCTTTTCGATCTAACTGTTACTCCTGCCTCCCCCGATATACGTCTAGGGAGTCAGCGTGGCTGAGCGGTTAGGGAATCGGGCTAGGAATCCGAATGTGGCCGGTTCGATTTCCGGCCGTGCCAACAGGACGTTGAGTCCTTGGGCAAGGCACTTCACGCTACTTGTCTCGGGGAGGAGGGACGTCCCTGTGCTTCAGTGGTTCTTAACCTGGTTCGATCGAACCTCAGGGGTTCGGCGGAGGTCAAGACACACATCAGACTCATGATTCATGATGACACGAACAATTAAATAGGGTTCGGTGAATGCGCATATGAAACGGGTGGGGTTCAGTACCTCCAATAAGGTTAAGAAGCCCTGGTCTAGGGAGTCAGGTGGCTGAGCGGATAGGGATTCGGGCTAGGAATCCGAATGTGGCCTGTTCGATTAACGGCAGTGCCAACAGGACGTTGTGTCCTTGGGCAAGGCACTTCACCCTACTTGCCTCAGGGGGGGAAAGTCCCTGTTCTTACTGCAAGTCTCTCTGGATAAGAGCATCTGCTACATGACTGAATGTAAATGTAGTGCTCTCACTCTCACTCCGTACCCAGACGGATCGCCCTTTATCACCGCTGTATAGCTTCCGACAAGTAACATCCCTGTGCATTTAACTCTTCTTCCCCGCCTACTAGCTGAAGAGTAGTCATTGGAATGCCGAAAAAGTTCCAGGGCGAGAACTCCAAGGCGGCCACAGCCAAGGCCCGCAAGGCCGAGGCCAAAGCGGTGGTGGACGCCCGCAAAAAGCAGGAACTGGAGGACGCGCTTTGGCAGGAGAATGACAAACATGTGTTAAAGAAAGAGCAGCGTAAGGTGAGCCGCCTTTATCTGGAGGTTACAACATCATGCCAACATGATGTTGTGTCCTTGGGCAAGGCATTTCATCCTACTTGCCTCAGGGGGGAAATGTCCCTCTACTTGCTGTAAGTCGCTCTGGAGGACTGCTGCTGAAGGACTCCATGTACATTTTAAAATGGCTGCCATCCAGTGAGTATCTGACTGCACAGTTTTGTGTACCTCCTCCTCACAGGATGACAAGGAAAAGAAGCGGCTGGAGGCTTTGGAAAGAAAGAAGGAGAACCAGCGACTCCTAGACGAGGAGAGCGCGAGGATCCGCGGGAGAGCGGCTGCCAAGGAACTGGGGAGTGGGAAAGTCACCCGGGCCCAGATTGAGGAGACCCTACGCATCCAGCAGCTGGAGGAAGAACCCACACACAAAGGTAACAACCTCTGTCTCTCTCTCTCTCTCTCTCTCTCTGTGTCTCGCTCTTCAGTCAATGCTGCCTCTGTCTCTCACTCTGTCTGTCTGTCTCTATCTCTCTCCAGTCAATTCTGTATCTGTCTGTCTGTCTGTTTGTCGGTCTGGTGCTCTCTCTCCAGTCAATGCTGTCTCTGTGTGTCTCTCCCTCTTCAGTCAATGCTTCTCTCCATGTCGGTCTATTTCTCTCTCTCCAGTCAATGCTTTTGCTCTCTCACTCACTCTCCATCTACCTACCTCTCTCTCTTTAGTCAATGCTCTCTCTTTCTCTCCCCATCTACCTCTCTCTCTCCAGTCAATGCTCTCTCTCCCTCTCTCCAGCTATCTACCTCTCGCTCTCCAGTCAATGCTCTCTCTCTCTCTCTCTCTCCATCTAATTACTTCTCTCTCATTCAAATCTTTTAATCTGTGTTTTCCCGTCCACAGAGAAGAGCCACCTGGAGACTCCCCTGGAAGAGAACGTGAACAGGATTGTTCTTGAAGAAGGCGCCGTGGAGGCCAGAACCATAGAGGACGCCATCTCTGTCCTCAGGTGAGCGCTAGGGCCACTCTGTGGAACGGACCATTACTACTATTGATTCACAATTTGCCTTTCTCGCACTCAGTATAAGCATGTGCACTACAGTCAGGGGTGAAAGTAGATTTAAATTCTTACCGGTACTATTACCAAAACCATCATTGCCTCAGTGTTCTCGCTCTCGCTTCATGCATTTAGACCTCCTGTTGTGTTCCAGTCAAAAGTGACCGATTTACATGTTTTCTCTCTAAAAAAATGTCTTGAATTCATTCTGATTGCCATGAGATTCAGTGAGACTTAGTCCACACAGGGTATCTAAACAGCCAAGATTTCTTTCTGAATTTCATACGAATCTGGGTGTTTTATTTAACTTTGTTACACCTGTGGTGTTCCCAGTCAAAAATGACCGGTCATTCAAATGAATGGGTAAGACTCAGATTTCTTTAATAATATTTCGTTCAGGCACACACCCATTCAACAGATGGACACACTTACCCTCCCAGCCCCCAACATGCACCTGTGTTTGATCATAATTCATGCTATGGCAGCACGATGACCAAACGGTATTCTGTATGTGAGGCTATTGATCACATCTTTGACGGTGATAAGTGTCAGTGGTGAGTTTCAGAATGTGAGTTTGTCCTGGGGTTCATCACCACCTGAGAGGAGAGGTCAACTGTCTACAGAAAAAAGTAATCATGATAACCCCAGGGCCAACCAGATAGGCCATGGGTGTCCAATCCTGGTCCTCGAGGGCCACTGTCCTTAAGGTGCCACTGTCCTTAAGGTTTTAGATGTTGCCCTGCTCCAGCACCTGATTCTAATGAATGGATTGTTATCAAGCTATGTGGAAGCCTGGATAATGATCTTTCATTTGAATCAGGTGTGCTGGAGCAGGGAAACATCTAAAACCTTCAGGACAGAGGCCCTCGAGGACCAGGATTGGACACCCATGAGATAGGCCATCTCCCGGGTTGATGACATCAAATCCTGCTTGGAACTGTTCAGAATTCATTGAAATAATAATCATGTCAGACCTTTATACAAAGTAGTCTGTCATAAATTGAACAATATTTGTTATAAAAAAAATAATCCATAGTTTGGCTGCTTTCACTCAAAAATGAGGGAGGCCTAGAAAAAATGAGGCCTAGAGACCATAAAGGGCAAACAGAAGTTTAAAACGTGTAATATTAACAAGAAATGAATTTGCTTAAAACATCTGACACAACATTAGTTGATAATACATGTATCATTATGGAATTATAGTCAGCTATAATGAGGCGGTCACTTGATCGGGAACACAAAAGTAGTGAACAAGAAACGAACACAACAGGAGTGTTAAAAAAAATCTACATCAAAACACAAACAAATACAAACATTTCAATATTTTAGTGTAGGCTACCTGTGTGGAGAAGGCAGAAATTAGAAACACTTCTTACAAATATGATACAAATGCGCATTCACGTACTGCTGTGCAAAATGTCTGGTCGTTAGCTCATAAGCAATTTTTTGTCTAGTTGTTCTGTGTCGTTGAAATTGAATATAATAACATAAAACACAACTGTTTACTCTCCTACTGATTTTAATACGGACATTTTACAACGAATGGAAAGACATTAAACGTAGTTCACGGGAGAGAGAAGCAGGGCATGAGCTGTGAGGAAGAAAGGGAGATGTCCGGCCAAGGCTTCGGTAATGGGACCGTACCGGCATGGACCAAAACTCAGCACGGTCTGCACGGATAGTTCGGAATGAGTTAAAAGCTATTTATGAACAGAAATAGTAGTGTTCAAGACTGCATATTGCCTTCAGATCTATTTTATGACCCAAAGTGCAGCCGTGACTGGTTCTGATTGAGGGCTTCAGCAGTCAGCCGCTCTCCCCCTCTTCCTGGTACTGCGTACCGCCACTGAATCTTTTAGTGGTACGCAGTACCGGACCGTACCGGCTTACTTTCACCCCTGACTACAGTATATTATAATGTCTTGTGCTGAAGATCGTGATAAGTAAGGACGTCTCACTGAATTGCTTCTCCCAATGTTCCTTAAAGTTTAGGTTGGTTGAGGGGCAGTTCTATGGGCCTATGTGAAGCCCTCTGTGATATTGCTTGTAAAAAGGGCTATACAAATAAATGTTGATTTGAACCACGTGCATGTTGCTTGCATACGGCCCATTCGGTCTTATTATTGTCTGTGGTTTCCCCACAGCACGAGCGAGGAGGTGGACCGCCACCCCGAGCGCCGGGTGAAGGCGGCGTACGCGGCGTACGAGGAGGCCAACATGCCCCGCCTGAAGACCGAGAATCCCAATATGAGGCTGTCCCAGCTCAAGCAGCAGCTGAAGAAGGAATGGATGAAGTCTCCGGAGAACCCGCTCAACCAGCACTTCACCGTCTACAACAGCAAGTGAACCGGCTCTGCCCTGCTCTGGGGTGGGGGGGGTGGGGGGGGACAAACTGTACCCGGTGCTGATGCTGGGGTGACCCTTTTATTTATTTTTTAGGAAGATGCAGCTCGTTCTCGTCTCGTTATCTCCCCCACACCACCCCTCCCTCCATTGTGAAGCCCGTCGTTAGCCTTCGGTCGCAAGCGCCTCTTCCCACCATCCCCTGGGAAGATGGCGGTGGTGAGGGATGGGGGGGCGGCGGGGGGGGGGGGGGATCTCTCCAGTCAAGGACTCGTTTCTGAAACGAAACTCTTTTCATTTTTGTCAGGGCTCTGGTTTTCTTTCTTTCCGTTTGCTGGTTTGCTAGCCGCTGATTTTCCACGTTTGTGTGCCTGATGGTGAGGCCTGTATATTACAGGGGTTAGGAGAAGAAAAGAAAAAATCTTTAATTTATGGCATTTCAATTATAATAGAGAGGCTGGGGAGGAGTGGCGGTCATGAAAGTATATTATATTTACAGTTAAATTACTGTTCAGTGATTCAATTCAGTTTTTTGTTGTTGATTAGTTTGGCCGTATTTGTGTTGTGTTGACAGTAACCCTGCAAAAAGCTGGGAGGTGAAATCATTATTGTGATTACAGTTATTAACAACACTCTCATTAAGAGAGGGGAGAGGCAATTCCGGTTCTCGGGGGCCGCTGTCCTGAAGTTTTTAGATGTTTCCCTGCTCCAGCACACCTGATTCAAATGAACGGTTATTGTCAGGCTTCCACAGAGCTTGATAACAACCCCTTCATTTGAATCAGATTTGCTAGAGCAGGGAAACATCTGAAACCTTCAGGACAGTGGCCCTCGAAGACCGGAATTGCCCACCCCTGTTCTAGACCGTTCCGTCAAAAAATATATAATAAAGTAAAATAAAAAATCCAACTTTAATGACAGTTGAGTGAGAAATCGAGACGCATGATCTGAATCTCTAAATGGAAACCGGAATTCACTTTATTTTTCATTTTTTGCTCTTGCTGGTGCCTGTACTTTGGAGGTAAATTAAATTGTGCCACTTAAAAATATGAAACACTACAAATCATATAAAAATGAATAACCAGCGTTGCTTTTTTTCTGAGAGAAGAAAAAAAAAATGCTAATAAATGGCATCTTCCAAAGTCTACTGTGATTGTCTCCTATCTGTTGGCCTTTTTCTCTGGACTCTGGAAAAATAAGAGGACTTCGACATGACCTTCCAAATAATTTTTTTGCTGCGTTAAACTGATGGTGCCTGGTAATGATTTCTGTGGATTCCTGTGAACTGCTCTTCTTTACAAAGGTTTGCTGCATCGCAGCAACATTCAGATGCTGAAACGCTGACCCAGCGCCTGGCTGTCTTTGTGGCTGTGGCCTGTTTAGGAAAGAAGAGCAACTACTGTTAACACAGCGTGGATAACAAAGTTAGGGGGAGGATCTGCAGCTCTGAGCCACCATTTTGTGCTCCTTCATTGGGCTGTAGTGCGCTTTGCGCCTTTGCATCTAGTGCACCTTTGTGCTCTGTTCATATTCTGCAACTCCCCCTGTCCTATGTGTCAAAATGCCCCCCTCCCACATTCAACCCTGAAATGAAGCAGGTTAAATAAATTTCATGCTGCGAGGGGGGGGGCGCATGTGTGCGTTAACCATAGTTGTGGGTCATTCTGGCCCCCAAAGAGCACAGAAGCTTTCAGAAGTATATGAATTTAAAAAAGAATTACTGTGTATTAAATCATATTTGCTTTGATTCTGAGGTCCCTTGTAACAAATACCCTATCTTTGAAATAAAGCATAGAAAAGGTTGCCCAGAAAAATAGTTCTTTTCCCTTTGGCACTTGTTTGGTATAAATTGTTGTGTGTTTCATAATCTGGCTACTTGCAATGTTTGGAGACTATCACTTGTTACAATCAGTGACCGATGCTCTTTTGCAAAGCTCGCTCTTGGAAGTCGCTTTGGATGAAAGCGTCTGCTGAATTAATACATGTAGATATGGTAAGAACATCACAGAAGAAAAAAGAGCCAGAAACCATACAGGACCATTTGTGAATCGTGTACACAACGGCAAGAGGCCAGTTTTCCAGCGCATCAGATATGGATGTGACGTGTTTATCACTGCGTTTTTTTTTGTCCGGGACATGCCAGGTCCCCATTCCGGAAAGAAAAGACACTTTGTGTCGCCTCTCCCTCTGGTGCTGAGAAGATAAGAGTCCCTGTGAAGGCCTTTGAACTGCGTAGCATCAATGACAAGTTTCTCTGACCCCTTAATTACTATGTTGAATTGAAATCAGCCCTCCGTCCCTTACACACACACACACACACACCTCTCACAGCTCGACAATTCCCCTCTATTAATGGACGCTCTTTGAGGCCCACGTATCTGTGAAATGTCCTGTTTTTTCCCCTCCTTCTTGTTCAGTTCCTGCTTCAGATCCTGTGTCACATGTCCCACGAGGACCTGTTGTCCGTCCTCACCCCACCCCACCACCTCCTCCCCCTCATCCACCCTCATTTGCATCTGGTGCTCTTAACAAGGGCGGGCAGCTTCCCCTTTCTTCACTTTGAATCCTAATGATTACTTTCAAAGGAAAGAGCTCTGACCACTCCCCTCCCCCCTTGTCAAGTGTGGGGGGGGTACAGGAGGGGTCCAGCTGCTGCTGGAGGATGCTCGTCTCCACGGTGCCGTCCGACTGGCCGCGAACACCTCTAATTAGGAACCCGCGTATTCCAAGACGCCTTTCAAGGAGCCAGAGCAGAGGATGAAGGTAAGATGAGCGTTGCGAGTTACCTGCCATCTCATACGAGAGGGGAAATATCGCTTGATGTTTGTGTGGATTCAGGAATAAACAAGTGGATTTCGATGAAGTTTTTTAAAAGACAAACGTGTTTTCCTTCAGTTTTGCAAATGTCGCGACCAAGAGTTGCATTTGATTTTCGTTAAAAGTGAAAAAAAGCTTGGTTCTGTCACTGATCACGTTGTGGTTATTTTGTGACGCACATAATATTTATTGGTGTATATATTCCCATAATTGCTCAAAATTTTCATATTTTAGTGGTTGTAATGTATACCAGATTTGTTTGGATTATTATCTATTGTAATTAATGTAATTAATATACAAATCTATAGAGTTTCAGCTCTGAAATGCTGCTTTCCCTTTGGTGAGAAAACCTCAGGGGGCTCACCTGGGTCTGACAACAGCTTTTGAGTTACACATGGTTATATGAAACACAATCAAATACTGTTCCAGTTTAAGGTGAGCACTAAATAAAAATAAAAATCTCAAAACGCAAAATAAAATATTAATTACAAAACATTAAGATCCTGTACATGTACTGGGAATAGTCTATAATCAAATATTGAATCTATACGGTCTGGACAATAGGTTGTTTTGAAAGACAAATGATCTGACACCACTGCCATTTATTATCCATTGATTTGTTTCTGTTTTGCAGATTCTTCCCATGTGAATACCCCATAGCCTGGATATTTAGAACACGATTGGCAATTATTCATTAGCTCAATCAGGGAGTATCTAGAATCTTCTCCTGCAGCTCATTGGTTTACACACTCTGACATAATGAGGCTGGTTCTGGTGAAACCTACCAATGCAACACGCCGTCTGGACTCTACCGGAGATGGTCATCACGACCGTGACCCCGAACATTGCCCCTCAGTGGGGACATCTCCCACCAGACCATCCCAGGTCATGAGGTATCAGTACTCAGGGACGGCCCTCCATCCCCGAGCCTCGACAGTAGAACGTGGCGGTGACTTCCCCGCCCCGAACCCCACCTCTAACGGAGTCACCTTGCTGCCGTTCTCTTCCCCTCAACCATCGCCGCTCAAAACGCGGAGCACCACCCTCTCGCAGCTGAGCAACCAGGACCTTCTCCGGTTCTGCAGTCAAACTGGGAGCAGCCCTGACCTCCACCTGGGCTCGGTTCAGTCCGCGGAGTGGCACGGCTTGGACGTGGGGGAGCGCCGCTACCAGGTGTGCAGCTGCAACGCTCCATCTCTCGGTGCCAGCCAGGATTCGGAGGCGGACAGTTTTCAACCTCGGTCGAAGCAGGGCTTCCTCAAAGACTGCCTCACCGGGTTTGCCAAGAGCGGGAACGTTGGGGCCAAGACGCCGCAGAGGTCCTTCGTGCCATCGACGATCAACGTGTTCCCTCAAGTTCTTCATCAAGGGGTTGACGTGAAAGAGATGGTAAACTGCTTCAAGGATAGTTTCATCATGTCCCACCGTGAAGGAGAACGAGGAGAAGGATTAAAAGAGCTTCACCAGCCAAAACAAAACAACAATTTTCCTCTCAAAGATCATCATCTACCTCCTGTTTCGACCCCTGAAAACCCAGACCATCTTCTCAACATTCCTTTGCAGTCAGTCGAATCCAGCGAAGCGAGAAGACACTTGGCTTTCTCCCAGTACCATGGGCAGCAGCAGCCGTCCTTAACGGCTCAGGATACGTCAGGTCGACATCCGCAGAACTGCTGCGTTGATGACCTGGCAAACCTTGGCAGGAACCAGCCACAGTCACATCTACAGCAAGACTCGGATTTACACCGGAACACCTGGGCTCCGGATGCCAAAAACCAACTCGCCTGCCTGAAGTCTCACCAGTTCGCGGCCTATCATTCGTTCACCAGCACCCCTCGCGTGACGAGGTCGTCTGAGGCCGCCAGCAAACAAGGAAGTATTTATTCTTCGACGAGCAGCCATCGCTGGCAGGAGAATCATTACTGTAATGAGAAGAGGAACAAGCAACTGGATGATCAGGTACGGAAACCTAATAAATGCCAAAGTAACTTTGTTATGTACAGTGAGTGGCTTTGACAACGTTCTTGATGGCCTGTCCCATTTCCTCAATGGATGACTCTTGTCTTTGAAGACCTTTTAAAGTAGTTCAAAAGCAGTAATGTACGTTTGCTATCTTGTGGTTCCTTCTTACCGGGTGAACGCTCATTGTTACCATGCAGGGCCGAGGCAAGGCTAAGACGTCCCTCCCCAATGGTTCTCCACCGCCCTTAAACACCTTCGCAGCCGGTAGCGCGTTCAATGGAGACCCTGCGAGACCTCTGGAGACTTCCGGGACGAATCTGGCTTACCTGGCCTTCGAGAGGGAGCCTGTCCAGAGTTCCTTCTTGGAGGAGGTCTTTTCCAAAAGCGTCGGGGAGGACTCCAGCAAGGAGGACTGCGGAAATAGCCCTGCCAGGGGGGGAGACGAGGCACCGCAGAGGAAGACCAAAGACATTGGCTACCGGCTGGGCCAGCGAAGGGCGCTCTTCGGGAAGCGCAAACAGCTGAGTGACTACGCGCTGATCTGCGGGATGTTTGGGATCGTCGTTATGGTGACCGAAACGGAGCTGTCTTCGGTCATTTACACCAAGGTAATGGGGTGGAGGCCACACTTGTTGCTGCTTTCAGCTGTGGAGAGAAGAACTAGTACAACAAGTGCTAGTATTAGTATGTATGACACTAAGTCAATAGGGTTGTATCTCCCAACTATTTATCTTCTGACTATTTTCATCTCAAGAGTCGTTTATATTGTATCCCAGCACTCCATTTTGATCCCAGCCTTTTACCCCTTGTGTGCATTTACTACTTATTTTACCCCCATTCCTTTATCCCTGTGTGCACTATTCTACTCTTTTACCTCACACTCTTACCCCTGCGTGCTTTGACGAGACTGTGTGCCGTTGTTGCTAAAGAGTTTCCCCTCCGGGATTAATAAAGTAGTCTGAATCTGAAGAAGAAGAGGGGGGGGTGTTCCCGGTTGAGGTTCCTTGTGTATCGCGTTCTCTGCTTGTGTACTCCACAGGAGTCCACTTACTCCTTCGCGTTGAAATGCCTCATCAGTCTCTCAACTGCTGTATTGCTAGGCCTCATACTGATGTACCATGCTAGAGAAATACAGGTCAGTATACAAGGCCATCCCACATTTTACTGGAACTACACAGTACTTCCGTAAATGCATAAAGAGAATAGGTTCTGTTAATACTAATCTGTACTTTAATCTGTCAATAGGTTCTATCAATACTACTAAGGGCATTTAGATCTCTCCTAGCATCTTGTTAATGTTGTTTTAAATATCCCTGTTCTCCTGCTTTCGTCTCCCTCCCAATCAACAGCTCTTCATGGTAGACAACGGTGCGGATGATTGGAGGATAGCCATGACCTATCAGCGGATCTTCCTGGTCCTCCTGGAGCTTCTGGTCTGCGCCGTCCACCCCATCCCCGGCCGGAACGCGCTTGCCTGGACCACGCTGCGGCCCTTCTCCGGCCCCCCCTCCCCTGCGACCGAGGCCGACGTGGACGTGGTCCTCTCCATCCCCATGTTCCTGCGCCTCTACCTGATTGGCCGGGTCATGCTGCTCCACAGTAAACTGTTCACCGACGCATCCTCTCGGAGCATCGGAGCCCTCAACAAGATCAGTTTTGACACGCGCTTCGTCATGAAGACGCTGATGACCATCTGCCCCGGCACGGTGCTGCTGGTGTTCAGCGTGTCCTGCTGGATCATTGCGGCGTGGACCGTCCGCGTTTGTGAGAGGTACGTTGCAGGGTCAGTATGTAGGAGTCAGATGGCTCAAGAGGAGTCGGGTGTCTCAGCAGGTTAAGACGGGTCATGAACGGAAGGTTGTGCTATGTCACTATGAGTTGTCCTTGGGCAAGGCACTTCACCCTACTTGCCTCAGGGAGAAGGTCCCTGTACTGGCTGTAAATTGCTTTGGATGAAAGCATCGGCTAAATTAGTATTTATTTCTTTATTTACCCAAACGCATCCCTACTCTGCTGATTTCTCTCTCGTGAGGACGTCTTCGATAGCTAAAAATATGCTTGTCACTTTTCAAATTCAAAGAGTAATGTATTCCAACTTTTGATCTCTCAAGATGTGTTTGGGTCCTCAGCGAGGATCCAGGATGACCTTTGACTCTTGGCGCATTTCCTGTTTGTCCGTAGGTATCATGACTCTCAGGGGGTGACAAGTAACTTCCTAGGAGCTATGTGGCTCATCTCCATTACCTTCCTCTCCATTGGCTATGGAGATATGGTCCCTCACACGTACTGTGGGAAAGGAGTATGTCTACTGACTGGTATCATGGTGCGATTTTAATTTAAAGAAAAATCAAACAGGATAAATATGAAACAGGGACTGTATTGAAACTTGTTAGACACCTCACATTCTGTTGTTCATGTTTTAAGCTGTTTCGGAACCACATTTCCTGTATTTCTTGTCAGCATTGTTGAGTATGTCGCAAGGTTTTTGTCCTGGTCAAATCAGAACGTTCATCACTTAGACTGTCTGCAGGGCGCCGGCTGTACTGCGTTGGTGGTTGCCGTGGTTGCGAGGAAGTCAGAGTTAACCCGGGCAGAGAAGCACGTTCACAATTTCATGATGGACACGCAGCTCTATAAACGGGTGAGTGGAAAATAAATTAAATGGTGAGGGGTGCTTTTCTTTTTTTGTACTGTAACCTACTTTTTCTGCTTGTTACCATGGAAAATTTCCACAGGTGAAGAACACAGCAGCTAACGTTCTCAGGGAGACATGGCTGATCTACAAACACACCCGGCTGGTCCAGAAGATCGACCATGCCAAGGTTCGCAAGCATCAACGCAAATTTCTGCAAGCCATTCACCAGTAAGTAGCTCTCCGAGCGCCCCTGCGAACACGATCCATACCACCTACGGCAGTTTTGCACGCTCCGCCTCTAAAATGGGAGTCAAGTGGCTTAGTCAGTTGAGGCGTTGGGCTCATGATCGGAAGGTTGTGAGTTTGATTCCCGGCTTCAAGGCTATATGTGTCCTTTGGCAAGGCACTAGGGCTGTCAAAACTGCTAAAAAATGACATTTGAATATTCCCCACACATGTATTCGAATATATTAGAATATATTTGAGTTTCCCGGTTGCGCATTAGGCACGTCAATAACAGGACAAATTAATACAACCAGACATAACTACTTGTATAGGTAATATATAAGTTATATATAAGTTATATATAAGTTAATTTAACAACATATTACCTACACAAAAATAAGTATGAACCGCAGACCTTGGCCTCTCGCTCGCACACACGCACTTTTTCTTTCTCTCTCTCCCACACTGTCGCGCTCTCTGCGCATAGCGGTTTAAATGAACGACAACAATAAACAAATGCTGAGTGTTAATCAAAAGTTTTGTGCAAGAAATTTAAGGTCGCGATTATTTTCTTTTCTTTATTTTTTTACATTCGAATATTAATTTTCATTTGAAATGTCACTATTCGAATATATATTCAAATGTAGAATATTCGTTGACAGCCCTACAAGGCACTTCACCATACTTACCTCAGGGGGAATGTCCCTGTACTTGCTGTAAGTCGCTTTGTATACAAGCGTCTGCTAAATGACTAAATGTAAATGTAATGTAAAATGACCTTGCTTCCTCCAAGGCTACGCAGAATTAAAATGGAGCAGAGGAAGCTAATGGACCAGGCCAACACTCTGGTTGATTTAGCCAAGGTAGCAACTTTAACCCTTCATCCTTCCTGTTCTTTCTTGTAATCCTCCTCCACCACAGTCCTCACATATTGTTTTACCGGTACCTCCGCAGTATCACTGATCATGGCTGGTTCTTGCCCCCCCTCTGGGTTTTTCTACAGACTCAGAGCATGATGTATGATCTGGTCTCAGATGTTCAGCGACGGAGCGAGGAGATGGACAAGCGGATGGAAACCCTGGAGGGCAAACTGGACGCTATCCTCCTCAGCCTGCAAGCCCTACCCATCATGCTCTCTGAGGTGATGAGTCAGCAGCAGGCGGACTTCCTGGATGGGCTGGTGCACCGGGTGCGAGCGGCGTCGTTGGGCTCTGACCAGCCATGCCCATCCACCGTGATTTCCGAAATTTTGCTGCCTGGTGGATCGCCGACTCATGTTCCTGAAATCTGAACGGATCCATTTGATGTGTATTTGTGATATTGTGTCGTTATCAGAGTCATCTGTTAGTTCTTCTTTTGGGACTTAAATTTGCCACAAGAGGAGCATAGTAATTGTCCACTAGATGGCGATATTAACTTTTGTTTGACAGTACTTCGACAATTACAGTGGCAAGAAAAAATATGTGAACCTATTGGAATTTCATGGTTTTCTGAATAAATTTGTAATAAAATGTGATCTAATCTTCATCCAAGTCAAGGGTATTGACAAACATAATGTGTCTAAAATAATAACACCACATTTTTGGGACCTTTCTTAATTGAGAACGACCCCAAAAAACTCATAGTGCTTGTGGAAAAAGTATGTGAACCCTTGAGTTAATTACCTCAAAAAAGCTCATTGGAGTCAGGTTTGAGCACACCTGGAGTCTTGTTAAGATAATAAGGTTGGCGGTGTGGACTACAGCTACTTTGACTGATAAAAACCCCTCAAACTTTTGGAGTTTGCGCTGCACAAGAACACGTTTATGTGAGCCATGCCTTGCCAAAAAGAGCTTTCAGAGGATCTATGATCAAGAATTGTTGATTTACATAAAGCTGGCAAGGGTTACAAAGTTATTTCAAAGACTTTAGAAATTCACCAGTCTACAGTTAGGCAAACAATCTACAAATGGAGACACTTTGGGACTGTTGCTACTCTACCAAGAAGTGGGCGCCCAGTCAAAAGGACACCAAGAGCACAACGAAGACTCATCAATGAGGTAAAGAAACAACCCTGAATGACAGCCAAATATTTGAAGTCTTCATTGGAACTGGTTAACATCTCTGTTCATGAGTTTACAATACGTAAAACATTGAACAAGCAGGGTATCCATGGCAGGACACCACGAAGGAAGCCACTGCTGACTAAAAAGAACATTGCTGCACGCCTGAAGTTTGCAAAAGAGCACAATGACACTCCTGATGAGTGTCACTGACTGATGAAACTAAGATTGAACTATTTGGAAAAAGCACACAGCACTACATCTGGCGTAGAAAGGGCATGGCATATCATCATGAAAATGTCATCCCAACCGTAAAGTATGTTGGGCCTGCTTTGCTGCATCAGGGCCTGGTCAGCATGGAATTGTTGAGGGGAAGATGAATTCCCAAGTATATCAGACAATTCTTCAGGATAATGTGAGAATGTCTGTATGTCATCTGAAACTGTGCAGAAGGTGGGTGATGCAACAGGACAACGACCCAAAACACTGGCGCAAGTCGACAACAGAATGGCTTCCATGGCTACAAAATCTGCCTTTTGGAGTGGCCAAGTCAGAGCCCAGACCTCAACCTAATAGAGATGCTATGGATTGACTTAAAGAGGGCCATACACATGAGACGTCCAAAGAATATGACAGAGCTAAAGCAGTTCTGCCAAGAAGAATGGGCTAAAATTCCCCCTCAATGACGTGCAGGTCTGATCCACAGCTACAGAAAGCGCCTGGTTGAGGTTATTGCTGCCAAGGGGAGGTCAACCAGTTATTAATTCTAAGGGTTCACTTTTTCCACTGCCATTTTGAATGTTGAATGAATGTGTTCAATAAAGACATGAAAGATCAGATTAGTTTTTTTGGTGTTATTTTAGACACATTATGTTTGTCAATACCCTTGACTTGGATGAAGATCAGATCACATTTTATGACAAAGTTATTCTGAAAACCATGAAATTCCAATAGGTTCACATACTTTTTCTTGCCACTATATATGGACAATGTTAAAGGATTAAAACATAATCTGATCTCACGGTGGAGTGGTCTAATTAAATTTGTTGAATTTTCTTGTTACTTACAAAACAGGGACAATGTAGTTGCATTTAATTAACGTTTCATATTCATATTTTTTTATTAACCTGTATTTATTTAACCCTGTATTTAAGTAGACTGGGAGTCGGTTGACTGAATCGGGCTAGTAATTAGAAGATTGCTGGTTCGAATCCTGGACTTGCAAATGAAGTTGTGTCCTTGAGCAAAGCATTTCACTCTACTTGCCTCAAGGGGGAATGGCACTGTACTTGCTGTCAATCGCTCTGCATAAGAGCGTCTGATAAATTACATATGTAAATGAACCCCCATCTAGAGATTAGACTGTTTAAATCTTTTCGGCATTTGACGCAACAAAAAGAACTACGTTATGTCAGAAAAGTTGTACTGTGAAGGCAGGAAACCAAGTCGTTGAAAAACAATGGAGTCTGGGTGATAATCTACCCCTCCTCGTTATGCGAGGTCCTGAGTTTGCGGTTGGGGGTTTTAGGAACATGTTTATCAAGGGGTCCAAACATCAGAATAAAAATACCGCAGCAAGGTCAACATTCCACACTTAACATCCGCTGTTTAGCTAAGGCACAAAAGCGATTTTTTTCCTTTGAAGTCCTGAATGAAACGCCCTGTACTTTGTTCACTCTTGGCGGAGTGAGGCGGGAGTCAGGTGGCTGAGCGGTTAGGGAATCGGACCGGTCATCAGAATGTTCAAGGTTCGATTCCCGTTCGTGCGAAATGACGTATCCTTGGGCACTTTAACTTACTTGTTTCATCGGGGAATGTCCCTGTACTTGCTGTAAATCGCTATGGATAAGAGCGTCTGCTTAATATGTATTTAATACAGTATGTTACGTATGTCGTTATAATATGTAATTCATTAATAGTTAATACTTAACTGTAACTTAATGAAGCCCTGAATAAAACAGGACTTTGTTCACACTTGCAAGGAGATCTCCCGCCAAAGTGAACAAGGAGTTCCACTACTGGCACAACAACAACACGCGTCATCAGCATATGGTCTGCGACACAAGACTTCCGTCTCCCATCTGCGCTGCACATTCAAGTTTATATCTTAAAGTCCTTGTAAAATCAATAAATCAAAGTAAATTGTATAAGTGTTTGTGTTTCAGGGACAGTTTATGTGCGCTACTTAGTCCAACAAACGGCCATCGAAACGGCATCTTTTTTAATGTATATTTTTTTATTTTCACAAACTTTTATTTAGAATTCTTTACCAAGTATTCAGTTACCACATTTCGTGAATATTTCAACTTTTGCGAAAAGTAGTAGTAGTAACACGTATTTACATGATCTCGCGGAAGTGCACCAGTGCGACGAGACCTCTGTTTTCGCGCGCTGAGCCTAAACTCCGGTCACACTCGGGATTGACGGAGTTGGCAGCCAATCAGGTGCATGAACTGAACGGGTGTTAACCAATGGGGACACAAAGACTTCGTAAGCAGGCGGGGAAACAAAGTATTGAAGATTCTTATTGATTCAGTCTTCAGCTGCGTTCAGAAGTGCAGCGCGTGTAAATCTGATCGAGAAGTTGTGTAGGGGGCGATTGACGGGATTTTAACGTTTTTTTTCGGATTGCATTTGGAATATAAATAGGTAACGTAACGACTCAACTTGTTCCAATTTATGAAACTAGATAGCTAGCTTCAAAGCTACTCGTAGTTTGATCAAACTTGTTAAAAAGAGTAACTCAATGTGCTTGAACTGGTTAAGGTCGCTTAAAAGAGTCGACCTCGTCTGCAACTTGACTTAACTCTGTTCCTGGAGAATCCTGAAGCATTTAAAATGTGTTTGAAGCGTTAACCTTATCAACAGTTCACTCACTGATGATCACATCACTAGCTAGCTAAGTTAGCGCCCTTAACGTGGTGCCCCTGTCAACGTCGATGAATTAGGATTCCGGGGTTCGATTCCCGGCCGCTGCGTTGAACATAAGTGCGGCTGCAATCTCACTCCAGTGGGACTAATAAAAGAGGATATTTCTAGTTAAGTTCTTCATGGTCACGGCCACGCTCGTCTTGCCCAATCGGGCCAGCTGACCCGAGGAGACCTCGCCTCCAAGGGTGACCCAGCTGTGCGCCGATCAACCGTGGTTGTAACGCACTTTAAGACGGTGGAACGGTGCTTCTATTTGCACTGATTGAGCTGCCCCAGAATACCCGGGTCACTGGTCCGATCTCGGCAGCCTTTTGTGTTCTCACATCGTGGTTGACAAAACTGCCTGTGGATGGAAGCCCACATTGTTTAATAGCGCTCCCTCGCGCTCGGATGGGGTCTCTGTAGTGACTTTAAAAAATGGGGTGGGAGTGGCTTGTGCGGTTTCCCGCACTGTATTGAAATCAGCATATTGTATTGTATCAATGCCCATGGGCCACTACCCGGATTTCTTAAACGTTATAGATCAAAGGTGGATTCAATTAAACAAACCCAGACAGGTTCAATATTAACCACCCAGCTGATGTATATTTACCCACAATGCCCTAACCGTCTTTCACAGGACAGCTGCAATGTGGATTCAAGTGCGCACCATGGATGGGAAAGAGACCCATCGGATCGACTCCCTTTCCAAACTCACCAAGGTGGATGATTTGCGGGTGAAGATTCTGGAACTTTTCAAGGTTGAGCCAGAGAGACAGCGGCTTTTCTACAGGGGCAAACAGGTGAGGTTGGAACCTGGGGTCAAAGTTTGTCAGATGAGCGTCTGCATGAGGCGAAATAACTTCCTGTTTTGATTGATTTATGTTTTAGAAAAATGGGGTAAAGAAATCTTGTTTATTAACTCGTACAGGTTAAGCCATGCCCTAATATGCCCCCTCCCCTCACAGATGGAGGACGGCCACACTATTTTCGATTACAACGTGGGCCTGAACGACATAGTGCAGCTGTTGGTGCGGCAGCCTCGCCCCACCGCCGGCCTCAAAGACAAAGAGGCCGAGCTGTCGGACTCGGATTCTGGATGTGGCTCAGCGCAGAGCGAGTCTGACAAGAGCTCCACGCACGGCGAGGCAGAGCCAGCGGCGGGAACCTCGGGCCAGACTGACGTCCCCGACCTCGTCGATCCCGGGTTCGGCTTCTATAAGGTGAGTCCAGGGGTGGGAAACTTTCCCGAAATGGTTACTATAGACAGGGTGCTTGCGCAAGTCTTGAAAGTCTTTAAAAGTATGGAATTTTGAAACACTGTTTTCCAGACCTTGAAAAGTGTTACATTTTGTAGGAAAGTCTTAATAAAGTATGGAAAAAAATCTTATGGTAGCTCTTTACAGTATGCTCAAAGGCATTGTGAAATGAGAAATGGGAAGGTATAAGCCTACAACTATAATTTTACTAACTGGTCACGTACTGCATTAGCCTAATGGAACAATATCCAATTGAGCGCTTCACTCCATAGACTCCCATTCAAAATGGACTTAACACTGAATTATGCATTTGTTCATTGAATATTTTTTTCTTTTTCTTTTTTCGAATAAACACAATTGGTACAATCTCAACCAATTTGCAGTAGGCAGTGGTAAGCAAGTGCAAAAGTACATAAAGTCAAGGTCTTGAAAAAAAATCAGTAAAAAAAAAAAGAAAGAGCAAGCACCCAGTATAGAGTTATTCTTTATCTCGGGTTATATTTATGTCTACCACCTATCGCTCATGTTACACACACACACACACAGTTGTTGGAATTCGACAATAGCTGTAATAAAAAGCATTAAGTTTACAATGTTTCTCTCCTTGCCTTTGTAGATAAATGAGTTTGTTGATGCCAGAGATCTAAACATGGGCGCCTGGTTCGAGGCCCAGATTGTGAACGTCACAAAAACTCCAAAGACTCCTGAGGAGGAGGGGGCAGACACTAAACTCACAGAGGAGGAAGTCCGCTACCATGTCAAATACGAAGAGTAAGTCAAATTATTGTTATCATTTTTACATTTAGTCGTTTAGTAGATGCTCTTATCCAGAGCGACGTACAGCAGGGACATTTCCCCCCTGAGGCAAGTAGGGTGATGTGCCTTGCCCAAGGACAGTGTCATGTTAGCACCGCTGGGGTTTGAACCGGGTACCTTCTGATTACTAGCCTGACTCCCTAAGCGCTCAGCCACATGACTCCCCATGTATCAGTACTATATATTTTATATATATATTATTTTTTTCTCCCACTGCGCTCAACAAGGACATTTCAAGTTGGGTGGTGTTCAGCTAGGCTTCTACTTGTTCTGTCTCTCTCACCTGTGAAGGGAAAAAGTTGTTTTCTAAGCTTGATTTAAGATGTCCAAACCACTTCCAGCTTGCGCTTGCCTAAAATTCCACACCTCCACTCCCACACGTAATCCATCTCTACATCTACAGTTGGTCATGTTTTAAAAGATGAAGAGGCGCTGGTATCGTTTGTTATGCAAAGTGGGGGGGCTTGGAGAATGATTAGCTAAACCCCATAATTTATAATTGCAGTTAAACCAGAAAAAAATATGTCAAGTTACTTCTGCACACGATCCTCATCCAAAGGCACACTTGCATTGGCTTGCTTGCAAGTGTGTAAGAAACTGAGGAACATTAAACCGAACGGTGAATCTTTTTTACGATGTCGTTGCCTTCGACAGCTCTCACCTTTCAGACAACCTCCATCTGTATCAGCTCTCTGTAAGATGGCAGCATATAGGAAGCACCTGTGGCTGTGGATGAGCTGCAGACTGAGTGTGTGCCTGTGTTTGTGGGATCCCCAGTTACCCCGAGAACCCTGTGGTTCCGCTCCTGGCAAAGGACGTGCGCCCTCGCGCCCGCACCGTCTACCAGTGGCACCAGCTGGAGCCGGGCATGGTCGTCATGGTGAACTACAACCCAGACGAGCCCAAAGAGCGAGGCTACTGGTACGACGCCAAGATCCAGAGGAAGAGAGAGACGCGCACCGTCCACGAGATCCACGCTAAGATACTGCTTGGGTGAGCACATCCGGTCTTGCCTTTTGTACCTGTCAAGGGTTTTCTGTTGATACTCATAGCAGAGCCCATCAGAATTAATATAAAACATCTAACAGACAACTTTTGTGATGTGCTGTTCTTTTTGGTGTTGTGTTCAAATGTGCTCTCGGTTGAGTAAAATCAATAAGGGACGGCTTGATCATGTGATGTATTGAGGGATACCGGTCTGAGAAGCGTGGTGTTTTTTGGGGGGTTTCAGCGATGCGGGCGATTCCCTGAACGATTGTCGAATCATGTTCCTGACTGAGATCTACAAGATCGAAGAACCTGGTGTTCTGGATGGTTCCGGAGCCGGGTCTGACAGTCCCATGAAAAGTAGGTTTAGGCACAAGTGCAAATCGGACATTTGGATGTGTGTGTGTAAACTGAACAGATAAGTCACAAAACGCTTATTTAAAATAAATAAAATGGTGAATGTTGATGGAAATGAACCCAAGACGTTGTCTTCCTGAGCTAATTACAATCGCGCCTCTCCGCCCGCCGCAGGATCCAACGGGCCTGAGTGCAAGCACTGCAAAGACAACCCCGACAAGAACTGCCGCTGGTGCAACTGCCACGTGTGCGGCGTCAAGCAGGACCCTGACAAGCAGCTGCTGTGCGACGAGTGCGACATGGCCTTCCACATCTACTGCCTCAACCCCCCTCTCAGCTCTATCCCTGAGGACGAGGACTGGTCAGTGGCCGGGAGGGAAAAGTGGGTGGCTTGGTGGTGGTGGTGGCGGTGGCGTTTTAATAAAGGGATGGAGATGGAGGAGGTTAGGGGTCGGTCTGGCAGTCTGCCAAGGACCCGGCTCATTGCGTCTGTTGGCAACGTTCCAGGTATTGCCCTGAATGCCGCACGGACTCAAGCGAGGTGGTGCTGGCTGGGGAGAGGCTGAAGGAGAGCAAGAAGAAGTCCAGGATGGCATCTGCCAGCTCCTCCAGTCAGAGGGACTGGGGCAAGGTAATGCTTCACGCTTCTTTGCTAGATGTATTTATTTTTTATTTTTTTCAAAGGCTTTTAGCTTAGGACTTACCTTAACCCCCTACACCCCCACCCTAGGGTATGGCTTGTGTGGGTCGCACCAAGCAGTGCACCATTGTCCCCTCCAACCACCACGGCCCCATCCCCGGAGTCCCTGTCGGAACCCTCTGGAAGTTCCGAGTGCAGGTAACAGATCGTTCTCAAACAGTCGACAACTTTGGCTCTGGCTGCTTCTAGACCCTCCTGGGACAAGGAAAGCCATTAAATCCACCCCCGTCGATCATGTTGCTCATGGTTTTTCGTTTGAAAGCCAGACTTTGTGACTTGTTCCGTGCGTGCAGGTCAGCGAGTCTGGAGTCCACAGACCCCACGTCGCCGGGATTCACGGGAGGAGCAACGATGGGGCCTACTCTCTGGTGCTGGCAGGGGGGTACGAGGATGATATAGTAAGTTGGACACTTCTAAGTGTCTGGCCAGGCCACGTTCAAAGTTAACCACTTTTTGTCTATGTTCTGCCTGGTTGATAAAGGTTCTGTTGAAAAGGGCAAACACCACTGTTCATCTTTTTGTGATGGGCTTAATGTGGATAATGCCACTTGTGGCAATGCAATAATTATTAACTATTGGCATTACTTTGAGTAACAAGCTCACAGTGGGTGCTTTTGTAGCAGTATACAGTGTTTTCGCCTCCACTGAGCTAATGGGTGGGCTGATTGAAACATGGCTTCTCTTGATTGGAGGATGATGCTGATGCTGGTTGTCGATTGGTTGCAGGATGATGGCAACGAGTTCACCTACACCGGCTCTGGTGGCCGGGACCTGTCGGGGAACAAGAGGACGGCCGAGCAGTCGTGCGATCAGAAGCTCACCAACATGAACAGGTAGCTGAGCAACACCCCCCCCCCCCCTTCCCCAACCAGACACCAGATCTCCAGCGTTAGCATAACTCTTCCAAACCAGCCACCAGATCTCCAACATTAGCATAACCCTTCCAAACCAGCCACCAGATCTCCAGCGTTGACATCGCACCGTGGCTTTACGAATCCACTCGCACTTTGCCTTGAAACGATACCTTCCAGAATTCACGCGACTTGACCCTCTTTGCGGTGTTCCGCAGGGCTCTGGCACTCAACTGCAACGCGGCGGTTAACGAGAAGGACGGGGCTGAGGCGCGGGACTGGAAGGCTGGCAAGCCCGTCAGGGTGGTGCGCAGCTCCAAGGGACGCAAGCATAGCAAGTTCAGCCCTGAGGATGGCAATCGATACGATGGCATCTACAAGGTAGGGAGACGGACCCCCCACTGAGATGGATGGGACTTAATTTCTTTTTCTACCAATTAGTTCTTCCGTACCTTATACTGGTTCTCTGGTGTGGGTTGGGACTGGTTAGCCGTAGCTCAAAATGCTATATAAGATTTGAGAAACGTCACACCTGCATTCTCCATGTTTGGAGTGGACTCACAAGGTATCTAACCGTGTGCCACAACAGGTGGTGAAGTACTGGCCGGAGAAGGGCAAGTCCGGCTTCCTGGTGTGGAGGTACATGCTGAAGCGCAACGATGATGAGCCGGCGCCGTGGACCCGGGAAGGGAAGGAACGCATCAAGAAGTTGGGCCTGACCATGCAGGTAGCGACCAAACTAACCTCCCCCAAACACTATGATGTTAGACCTCCTTTGGGAGTTTCATAGTCCTTTGAATGTTTTTGACTATTTCAACCCATCCTGAGGTTGAAGTGTTGAACTGATATCTGCGGTTATGTTAAAAAAAAAAAAAAAAAAACTGTTTCTGGGACGGGGGTGGGGATGGGCAACGTGTGATTTTGGTTTTTAACGCTTGGTTTGGGTTTACTTCCAGTACCCCGAGGGTTACCTGGAGGCGGCGGCTACCAAGGAGAAAGAGAAGGAGAAGGAGAACAAGCAGGAAGATGAGGTGCCTGAGACTCCTACCAAGGGGAAGAGGAAGCGGAAGTCTCAAAGCGCTGGTGAGCTAACGGCATTCTCTCTAGCTCTCGTTGTTTCTCTCTCTTTCTTTCTTCCTCTACATTTACATTTATTCATTTAGCAGATGCTTTTATCCAAAGCGACTTACAAGAGAGCTTTTACAAAGAGCATCAGTCATTTAGCATAGCAACGTGATAGACCCTGAACACAGTGGGTTTTTTAGATCGTGAATCATACATCATGAGAACCAATAAGTGCCAAGGGAAGAACTATAAATGCATAACACAACGATTGTGAACATAAAGCAAGAGATACAACAAACAACACTGGCAAGTCACCATATGGGGACCAACAGATAGTTCTAAAGCACATTAGATTATGTGACGTGCCATACTATTCCTAAGTGCTCTTTCTTTGTTTCCTTTCTTCCTTCGCTCCCTCCCCTTATCACGGTACAACTGAGCGCTTCAATGTACGAAGCTAGCTTGCGAGCCTAAGTCCCTCATGTTTACTCATGCTGGTTTTGTCTGTACTGCGTTTCCAGCCAAGGACAAGTCGTCTCCAGCCAAGGGCACCCCCAAGAAGATGAAGGTGGAATCCTACAAACTGACCCGTGAGCAGAAGGCCCTAGTCAAGGACGACGAAGCCAACAAGAGGCTCTGGAGCGAAGCTATGGAGTCCCTGGCTCTGGGACCGGTAAGACAACCATACGTCCCTCCCTATTCAACGCTTTCTGCGGAGATGACCTGATTGCGGAAATGCACCCTGTGGGATTTTCTAGGATCTCACCTCTTGCCTTGTCATTTTGCTCCTGCAGAGGTTTCTGAACAAAGTCGAGGAGGTCTTCTTGTGCATTTGCTGCCAGGAAGTGGTCTACCAGCCAATCACGACCGAGTGCCAGCACAATGTCTGCAGGGTAAGTTGACCACCTTTTGAGCTAAAGATGTTGAACATAAGTTCATGGTTAACCATAGAATAGTCCAAGAAACGTCTTCATTTGCGGTATGTCCCCCCCCCTTCTTTTTTGGGGTTTGACTTCACTGTACCATCTGATAAAAAAAAAAAAGAAGAAACATGTGTGGCCAGATATGTGCTGACCTTTGACCTGTTTCTTCTTATCCAGGAATGCCTCCAAAGGTCTTTCAAGGCGGAAGTGTACACCTGCCCCGCCTGCAGACACGATCTCGGCAAAAACTACTCCATGACTATCAACCAACCCCTCCAAGCCATCCTAAAGCAGCTGTTCCCTGGCTACAGCAATGGACGGTGATAACCTGTAACTCTGTTCAACCACCCCCCCTCCCAGGGGAACAGTATGAACTTATGAGGGCAATTTAGCATGTCAGTACAGTACAAAAGAATCAAGTTCTTTAATATATTTAACAAATATGAAAGAGAAAAGAGAGAGAAAAAAAATCTGCTTTTTGCCAACCCCCCGCCCCGGTCAGGGCATGGTCCAACCTGAAAAGTCCTTGAACTGGCAACGTTCTAGAAACTGCCTTGATCAGATGCATTTTTAACCTTAGCGTTGTCCAAGCGCATTTTAAACCCATCTCGCCAAAATACTAAAGTAATGCTACTTCCTCTTTGAGAAAATGCCTTACAATCATACAGTGCAGGGTCGACGAAGGCAAACGTCAGTTGACGTCCGCCATGTTCGTTTTTGAGAGAAAGGATAGAACGCTCCAAAAAGAAACGTGCACTCAAGCTTGCCAAATCTGTTTAGTGGAACTGTTGTTGTGTAAACGACACAGTCCCATATCCTTTAAAAAGACAAAAGCCGTTTTAAGCTGTTGCCTGCCATTTTTTTTGTGTGTGCTCCAGCTTGACTGGGAAACAACCACCTTGGATTTGCTAGGAACTCAAGATGGAGGAGTATTGCATATGGGAGCAAACTGTAGGGAGAATTAAATGGATGGAATTGGTATTGCCTCCAACCAAGAAGCATTTGAGTGAAGTTTTCTTAAAAGTGGCTAGTTGTAATTTGTCTCCTTTGCAAGGGTTTCAGAAATTGAATTAACATTCCAGTAACGCTTTCACTCATACGCTGTCTTTTTGAAGTGAATTACTTCATCATATCAGTTGTAATCCATAAGAATATCTCTTAACATGATTAAAACAAATTTTAGGATAAGTCTCCTTCCCCTGAACTAATCTAGAAAGTGGGTGATTTGATATTTTTCTTCTGTGTCTTGTAGAATGATTAATCATCCCTTTTTTTATATATATAAAAAAACGTATTCACGTTTACTCTGTTGTATAAGCATAGGGATTCCATCTTGTACGTTTGAAATGAGTCCAAAGAAGCCACTCACTTAACCAGTAGGGAATTGTAGAGTACCTGTTTTGGGTTCCCACAAAATTCTGTGGAAACCCTAAATATTTAGCTCATTAGGTCCTGTCCCTTGGCAGTGGACAGGAAATATTTAAGAATCTAAATGTGTACTTTGTTGGGTAAATTCTTAAATGTATCTGGGGGTTTTTTCTCCTCTACTTCTGTTTAAATCCTTTATCGGTGTGTAATGGAGTTCTATTCTGTGTTCTTTTGTCTCCTTGGCCTGCTCATTTTTGTGTTATATGGTTATTTTGTGGTGAAGACATCCACGGAAGCTGTTAGACCAACGATTTAGTTAACGTGAAGCCAGAAGACAAAATGTCCATGTTGGGGAGAAGCACAGGAAGAGAACACCATCCTTGCTAAATGAATGCCGGTGGCTGCAGATATTAGTAATACCTCAAAAACTGTCAAGATTTGCATAGACTGGAAATGTATATTTTCTGAAATTGTATATTTTTTAGTACATTTTAGCTGGTTGATATGTAGTTTTTAGATGTATTACTACTTGCTTGCACATGTTTGGTGCAACATTTCCAGTAAAATCTTCAGCCTTTTATAAAATAAAATTGCTACATTTAAGCTTGTTCTGTGTCACTTTCAGTGTTTGAACACATTGTTCTTTAAAAGAACCGCTAAAAAGCTGTTGCTTATATCTTGGGAAGGTTGGTGAAACGTAACTGTTTTGCCACCTTTTTGTGGATGTTTAAAACGATGTAGGTTTTTGGAGAATAATTTTAAGGTTGTGTGGAGGAAGGCTGTTTGTCTTATGGCTGTGTGTATTATGCATACTTATACAAAAAAGGGTGCGGGAATATTCAAATATTTTTCTTACAAGCACACTTCAGCGCATTCAAGGTTTTAGCAATTTGGAAGTTGAGACTTAACCTGGGCGTCTCATAAGGATGGAAGTCAACAAGGAAGTTTGGTGGCTGAGTGGTTAGGGGATCGGGAGATTGCGGGTTCGAATCCTGGTCGTGCCAATGTGATGTAGTGTCCTTGGGCAAGGCACTTCACCCTACTTGCCTCAGGGGGAATGTTCCTATACTTGCTGCAAGTCGCTCTCGATAAGTGTCCGCTAAATGTAAATGTAAGGATAATAATTCCTTAACAAAGTACAAGACGAATTGCTTGACAACCAATTCTCACAGAAATGCATTCATAAAGATGTGACCTGCAATTTTTGCCCGTTTATTGCCTCTTAAACTTAATTGTCGAAGAAATTTCGTTCAACGTATAAAAACCAGTTTCTTGACCAGTTCAATAGGGCTTCCTACGTGCGTTGTGTGCGCGTTAAAACGATTGGCTCAGATACCCGTCCATCATTGCCGAGAACCAACAACGTCTGGAGAACGCGGAAATGGACGGCTCCTGCTACGCGGTCCAGCCAATCAAATATATCCGAACGCCGCGTAGTGGGGGGCGCTAGGCTGACGTCTGCTTTGCAACCTAGCTCGCGAGCTAACCCAGCTAGGAAGATAAACGATAGATTTTGGATTTCATAAAAACTACATAAATAGAAACAGGATCATAAAGAAAGGGACATTGTTTACCGCAGGAGGTAATGATGAATTGTTTGCAAATTCCGGATCCGTCATTGCACCGACCTAACGTGCCATATCGGGGGGGATTTAAAGAGTTGTGATGGCTGTCTTCCGTGGTGTTTTTGTTGACTTTTATGCATGGGATGGGGGAAGGTTTAATTGGGATAATGGTTTATAAACAATACTTTCGCTCGATCCTTGCTTTTAATCGTCTCGCCAGATGTGTTTTTGCAGCTCTTTCTAACGCCTATATCAGTAA
The DNA here is from genome assembly GCA_030340685.1 of Protosalanx chinensis. Classification (NCBI taxonomy): domain Eukaryota; kingdom Metazoa; phylum Chordata; class Actinopteri; order Osmeriformes; family Salangidae; genus Protosalanx; species Protosalanx chinensis. Next base: position 3,417,046 of record CM059340.1, read on the forward strand.
ACTCAGTGGCCCTTGCATCATTGAGCTGGCAAGCAATTTAATCATCATAAACGAGGATGATGATTGTATTTTTGGGTTGGTCTGTGATGTGATGGGTCATTTGAATGTTTTGCAAAGCGCAATGTAAATATTCTGTATCATGATCATCAGCAATATTATTACAAGGAGCACGCTGTCACTTTCCCAGTGCGGCAATGCCTACCTGCTCACAGCCATGTTGGCGTGGAAAATTGAAGTAAATCTAATCTAGTGGCATGTATATATTCACATGCATGTTCTAGTGTTCCGCGATTGGGATCACGCTGTGTGTATAGCCGCACGTAACTAGTACGTTTGCGACACAGTTCGATTTCATCTGGATAATAATCGAGCAAGGGCCCCCATTTTTGTTTTTGTAAGACAGCTGTAGTGAGCTCTTCCTTTGCCTACACTTGGTTAGGCCCTCCCACTTAACGTGTCTTGGGTATACTATAAGCGACTTTTTGGATACAAATACGTTAATTTATTTATTACCACACGGTTGCCGTATAGATGCGGGGAGTCATTTCAATTGGTATCGTTAAGAAACGTTTTGGGTTTGGCCTTACCTAATAATTAATTATTTCTAGGCTACCCAGGAGCTGGAAGTATAGTTTTTTTAATGACAAAGTGAAGTTCGACCGAATTACATTTACTTTGGCGCATACAACAGGTTTATATAAACATACACGTTTATATCATCAGGTTTACAAACCTGTGTCTATTTTAAGCTGCTGTCCCTCTTTTATCACAGTTTTTGTTGATTTATAATAACTAACTTAAAAAGACCAATGATCAAACTTGTTTTACAGCTTATTTAGTAGAGCGCAGCCTGAGTAAGGGGTGTAACTATACTCACACCCCACGCGTCAGCATTTAAAATGAAACTGAAACCCAATAAAAATTGATCACATTTCCAGTCATTTTCTTTGTGGTACAAAAGTTTAGTTAAAGCGATTTCTGTGAATGCAATGAATGCAGGCGTAACTAGTAGGTTGCGCGCTGGTAGCTCAACTAATGGGATCAAAGGGACGTGATTGTAAAAATACTGCCGTAACACTAAGATGCATATGGTAACATTCTTGTATTTCGATATATTGCTACACTCTTATTTGTGACACATTAAGGCTGTAGCCAATGGCTGAACCACAGGAAATAATTGGCAAGTGCAGGGTGCAAACTTGGAACTGTTTATTGATGACTTCCTCTCTTCTACACTCTCAAACTAGTTTTACCTGTCATCATATCGCTGGACACTCCAGTGACCATGGAAACAACCATGGACCCGGCCGCAGACACGCAGGAGTCGATGACCGTCACCACGGAAACGCCGACGGACATGTCTCCATCTCCAGCTGCCGGCCCCGAGTCCCCCAGAGCCCCTGGGGCTCCAACCTTGTCTCCACAAGCACCCATCACCCCCGACCCAGACCAACCTACTCTAGACCAACCCCCGGTTTTAGACCTGGCCCCTAACCCGGCTCTGGAGCCCGAACCGGCCCTGGCGGTGGCCCAGAACCCCAACTGTAAAATCATGACCTTCCGGCCCACCATGGAGGAGTTCCAGGACTTTGCTAAGTACATCGCCTACATGGAGGCACAAGGAGCACACCGCGCTGGTCTGGCCAAGGTACGCTTCTGACCAATTAGCTCAAGTTTAGAGAGCCTGTTGATCTCCTGGGAGTCAGGTGGCTCAGCAGGTAAAGGCGTTGGCCTCATGAGCGGAAGGTTGTGAGTTCAATGACCCCCTCCCCTTTTTTCCCTGTCCCCCCACCTCCCTTTGCCTTTGTCCCCCCCCCCCCCCCCCCCAGGTGATCCCCCCTAAGGAGTGGAAGCCGCGGCGATCCTACGACACCATAGAGGACATGGTGATCCCGGCCCCCATCACCCAGGTGGTCACGGGCCAATCAGGTCTCTTCACCCAGTACAACATCCAGAAGAAGTCCATGACGGTGGGAGAGTACCGCAAACTGGCCAACAGCAAAAAGTAAGACATCACCAGCGGAACACAGATCTAGCTCGTCTGGAATATAGGCGTCAGGTGGCCGAGCGGTTAGGGCAGGGGTGGGCAATCCTGGTCCTCGAGGGTCACTGTCATGAAGGTTTTTTCATTGGTTGTACATGATTTGAATCGGCTATGCTAGAGCATGGAAACATCTAAAACCTTCTGGACAGCGGCCCTCGAGGACCAGTATTGCCCACACTTGGGTTAGGGTATCAGGCTAGTAATCAGAAGGTTGCCGGTTTGAAAGAAAGAAACGTATCACTTATTAGTCCCCTAGCGGGGAAATTTCACAGGCGCGCACATATTCAATGCATTGGCCGGGATTCGAACCCCCACCGGGAATGAAACCCAGGCCTTCTTCACATGGTAGGTAAGAATCCTACCACTGAACCACCGGTGCTGTTTCTCTGGTTGTGCCCGAAATTATGTTGTGTCCTTGGGCAAGTCGCAAAAGCGCTCTGGATAAGAGCGACTGCTACATGACTCAATGTAATTGTAATATATAAGGAGTTGGGCCTTGGGTGTAAATGTGTTGAGTCCTGATTCAAGCTTGCAGAAGGATTTCACGGCTTGGCTGTGAAAAGTGTGGGGATCATTAGGATCTCTTCCTCGTTCTCAGCCATGGATTCAGTTGGTTTTAGTTGTTCACCTTGTTTTGTGTTTCGATTCCTCTTAATACTACTCTAGCATCTCGTCTTGTGTATGCATGTTATGCACGCAATTTGGATATGGTTTGCCTGAACGTAGCTGGGTGTGTTAATCACTAAAGTATTTCAACTCTTCCAACTCAATTGTGTAAATAATAGGTTAACCGTTTAACAGGCCGGACACCGTGTCATCAGTTGTAAATATTAAACGATCAGTTAGATGATCAGTTATTATTAATACAATTATTGTTATTTATAAAATTAAATCTAATCGAAGATCCAGGGTTGCAGTAGCAGGTGGATGAGCGGTTAGGGAATCGGGCTGGTAATCAGAAGTTTGAGGGTTCAATTCCCGGCCCGTGCAAAAGTGTCGTTGTGTCCTTGGGCTAGGCACTTCATCCTAGTTACCTCAGGGGAATGTCCCTGTACTTGTTATAAGTCTCTCTGGATAAAATTGTCTGCTAAATGACTAAATGTAAAATGCTCTTTTCTCAGGTACTGTACTCCGCGGCACAAGGACTTTGACGACCTGGAGAGAAAGTACTGGAAGAACCTGACTTTCGTGTCGCCCATCTACGGCGCTGACATCAGCGGGTCGCTCTACGACGCGGTAAGTCAACCGGTGACAGAATTTTTCCAATAACACCCTGCAGAATCAGCCCTCGCTGTATCACAAGTGTGGGGATCATTAGGAAAACTAGTCATCTGGTAACATCAATCAATACAATGATTGATAAAACTATCAATACATTGTTTTCTCTCTTAATTCCTCTTTCCCACCCTCCCTTCGCTGATCTCTGAAATGGATAAAACTCCTGTTTCCAACCTCAATTATATTAGACACCATTCCTTGGTAGCTATGTATTGACACAGTAAATTAATAGGAGCTTTGTTCATAGGCACCCATAGCTACTAGGGCTGTATAACATTGTGCTTCCTGTTGATAAAAAATTGATGTGTTGTGGAACTCTGGCGTCACCTGGTGGACATGTTTAGGCACCTGCCTTTGGGAATTGTAGTTCTGCATAAGAACTTCTAATGTTCTGTATAAGAACTTCTAATGTTCTGTATAAGAACTTCTAATGTTCTGTATAAGAACTACAGCAACTCCCACCATAAAGTGGAGACGAGAAAAAGGGAGTTGCATGTGGCTTCTGTCTTTGTCCGGCCGCTGACCCATTGAAACGCTCTGTTGTCGCCCTCTGCAGGATATCACGGAATGGAACATTGGCCACCTGAACACGCTGCTGGACATGGTGGAGCAGGAGTGTGGCATCGTGATCGAGGGCGTCAACACGCCCTACCTGTACTTCGGCATGTGGAAGACCACCTTCGCCTGGCACACGGAGGACATGGACCTTTACAGCATCAACTACCTCCACTTCGGACAGCCCAAGTCCTGGTCAGTTCTGCCGCTTATGAGTCTGGCCCTCTCTGGGTCTCTCTCTCTCTCTCTCTGTCTCTTTCTGTCTCTCTCTTTGGCTCTCTCTGGGTCTCTCTCTCTGTCTCTTTCTGTCTGTCTCTCTCTCTGGCTCTCTGTCTCTCTCTGTCTCTCTGTATCTCTCTCTCCCTCTGTCTCTCTGTGGCGCTCTGTCTCTCTCTCTGGCTCTATCTCTGAGCTAAGAGCGTGGTGGAAGGTGGTGTGGAATGGGAGATAGGCTTTTTACAAGCAATGACCCAAGCCTCCAGGGGGCGTTACAGTCTAAGATAGTTACCAAGTTACCTTTTACATTTGCATTTATTCATTTAGCAGACGCTTTTATCCAAAGCGACTTACAAGAGAGAGATTTTACAAAGAGCATCAGTCATTGAGCATAGCAACGTGATAGACCCCGAACGCAGTGGGTTTTTTAGATCGTGAATCATACATCATGAGAACCAATAAGTGCCAAGGGACGAACTATAAATGCATAACACAACCCATATCTTCGAGTGTGGCGAGCAGGATCTGGTGGTTGACTGTTGAATGCTGCGGAGAGGTCCAGCAGAATGACAACAGAAGACCTTGAGGCTGCTCTGGCAGACTGGAGGGCCGTGGTAACCGACAGGAGGGCAGTCTCAGTGGAGTGGCCGGTCTTGAAGCCCGACTGGTTAGGGTCCAGAAGGTTGTTCTGGGAGAGAAAGCTTGACAGTTGGTTGGCTACAGCACGCTCGATTGTTTTAGAGAAGAAGGGTAGCAGTGAGACTGGTCTGTAGTTCTGGAGGACGGCTGGGTTAAGAGAGGGTTTTTTGAGTAAGGGTTTGACTATAGCCTGTTTGTATGCTGAGGGAAAAGTGCCAGAGGTGAGTGAGGAGTTGAGGACATGGAGAAGGATCGGTGTAATAGAAGGAGAAATAGTTTGGAAAATAGGGGAGGGGATTGGGTCAAGAGGTGGGGCGGTGGGAAAGAATGAGGTCAGACATGCCTGTTTCAGATAAGGGGGAAAAGGAGGAGAGGCAAGTAGAGGTGTGGGAGCGGTTAGGCAGGGAGGGTTCAGCGAATTGGCTGCTGATTTCTGCAATTTTATCCCCAATGAAGCGAGAGAAGTCGTCTGCTGTCAAGGTAGTAGGAGGAGGAGGGGGAGGAGGGTTGAGGAGTGAGGAAAAGGTAGAGAACAGTTTGTGGGGGTTAGGAGCGTTGTTCACCTGTTTCAAGAAGTAGTCGGTTTTTGCCTCCGTTATGTGAGTGGAAAAGGTCTTGAGAAGGGAGTGGTACTTGTCGAGGTCTTGATTATCCTTGGACTTGTGCCGCAACCTCTCTGCAGCCCGGAGGGAGGAGCGCTCTTTCCGAACGACCTCTGATAGCCACGGGCAGGGGGGAGAGGGCCGAGCAGTTCTAGTTGCCGTGGGGCAGAGGGTGTCAAGGGACGTAGTTAGCGTTGATAGCAGAGCATCAGTGGCTGCGTCCGTTGGATGAGAGGTAAACTCATCGATGGGAGCCAGGGATGATGTTAGCACAGAGGAGAAGTGAGAGGGACATAGGCTGCGAAGGTTGCGGCGGAAGGTCACAAGTGGCGGTGCAGTGGCAGGGGTTGGAGGGAGTGAGACGGAGAGTTGGATGAGGAAATGATCTGAGATGTGTAGAGGGCTTACTGATGTTAGATCAGCGATGCAGTCTCGTGTCAGGATGAGATCAAGCTGTTTTCCTGCCCTGTGGGTCGCTGGTGTGTCCAGTAGCGCCAGACCGAATGAGGTCAGAAGGGACAAGAAGTCAGCAGTCTCTCTCTCTCTCTCTCTCTCTCTCTCTGTCTCTCTCTGTCTCTCTCTGTCTCTCTCTGTGTCTCTGTCTCTCTCTGTGTCTCTGTGTCTCTCTCTCTGTCTCTCTCTCTGTCTCTCTGTCTCTCTGTCTCTCTGTCTCTCTCTCTCTCTCTCTGTCTCTCTGTCTCTCTCTCTCTCTGTCTCTCTCTCTGTCTCTCTCTCTCTCTCTGTCTCTCTGTCTCTGTCTCTCTCTCTCTGTCTCTGTCTCTCTGTCTCTCTCTCTCTCTCTCTCTCTGATGAGCCACCGTAGAGTGTTAAACACATCCGAGTGTCAGTATGACTAAACCCCAGGCCGGCTGTGGAAGAACGTCGTGTGTGGAAACCCCCTCAGTGTGTGTGGGTGTGTGCGAGAGACAGAAACCTTTACGGAAAAATGGTTCTGAGCGCGCGGCATCCGAAAGTCGATCCTCCCTCTCTCCCCTCCCATCACGCCATCTCATCTCTCGTCGCTAGGTTGCAGTAGCACTCTGTGAATCCTCTTTCACCCTGTGTTCCTCCCTCCCATTTTCTCATTAGGTCATTTCCCCCCCACTGTCATCCTCTCTCGCCTCACTGTCTCTACCTAATACCCCTAACCCCCGTCCCCCTTTCTCTCTCTATTGAAAGTCTCCCAGAGGACCCATCTGCCATCCTATTCTATTTCCTCATGTTTATGGGGCCTCCCGAAAGCACAGGACAGCCTCTATCCACCCCCCCCCCCCCTTCGACTCATCACTGGCACTTTAGAATGCCATTTGGGCAAGGGTGTGGGAGGAGAGTGGAGTGTAGGGGGGGTCGGGGGGTGGTGTTCTCCAATGGCGCGAAACAGCAGGGGGGCTTGCCTTATTCCTTGCCTCATCCCCCCCACGCTGACCTTGACCCCCCCCCCCCTTCCCTCTGGGGTCCGGGGTCAGCCGGCGCCACCGCGGCCATCTTGGAGTGCCGTCTGCAGCGTGAGGGTGTCTTCTCCCCCCCCCCTCCTTCCTCTCCCTCCTCCTCTCTGGGTCTCCCTCCCTCTCTCCTTGACTAACACCGGTCCCGCTGGAATCATCTGGATCAATACCTTCACTCATATTCCCTCGACCTGTTTTAACCCCTTCTGTTCCCAGGCCTGGCTTTCATCTTGGAATTGGATTAGCAGGAAATGAAGCCAGCGTTCATGGCGTGCATACTGGGTCACAGTTATGGAGGTTGCTTGCTTTAATGTCCGTCAAAGTGCTTCTCTGCTCTGGGCCGGTGCGGAGGGTTTTTTAAGAGACTGGAATGGAGGCAGGGTCTCGTCATGGCACACGGGTCGGAGTGCATCCTCGCCTTCTCCCCCCCTGTCCTTCAGCGTCTCTGTGGCCCCCTCCCACCCACTTAGGGTCTTGTCGTTCGGGGGGAGAGAGCTACCGCCTTCGTTTTAATCCCTTTCACCCCCCCGCCCCTTCCCCCTCCTGGGTTTGAAGCCACCCTTCTCTGCAGGATTCAGGGCAAGGTCTGTCGATGGCCTGGGCCATGAAGCTATCAATGTCACCTGCGTGTGTGTGCGTGCGCGTGATCGTATGTCACCCCCCTTTTGCTTCTCTCACCTGTTTTATTTCCTCTTGATTGAGGAAAGAAAGAAAGAGGAAGTATTACCTCCGCTGTTTTATTTGTGATTATGTTGGATTATGTCAGCAAACGTAAATTGCCTTGTTGCCCCCACCTTACCCCACTCACATCTGTAACCCCCCCCCCCAGTGAGGGAAAGCAATCTCTCCATGCGCCCCATATCCCCCCCCCGCCCTTTTTTTCAGAAATTGAATGATTTTCCCTTTTTTTCCTCCGACGAGGGGTAATTACAGTATGTTAAACTGTGCGGGGGAGCTGTTTGCCTAACCCCCCCCCCCCCCCCCCCCAACCCCCCTCTGTGCAGCCACTGTGAAATTAACTTCAGTCCCCTCCAACTCTGCTCCCATCAATGTCATAATACCCCCCCCCCCCCACCGCCACGCCCCTCCCTCCCCTCCTCATCTCCCCTCTTCGCTCCGAAAGATGCCGCCACTCCTCAGATCCACTGTCAAGATTATCAGAGATTGCCGTGTGGGTTTGGAGGAGAGCTGTGGGGGTGTGTGGGTTTGGAGGAGAGCTGTGGGGGTGTGTGTGTGTGTGTGTGTGTGTGGGCGGGTGAGAGGCGCCATGCGTGATCTGTAACCGAGCGAACACATACACACAGTTATAAACCTGTCACATTCTCTCCGTTGGCGGCCTCATCTGTCACCTTAGCACCGTGCGTGCTTGCTTTTCCATCAGATGACCTCGCTGACCTCACCTGGACGAGGCCTTCTGTCTTGTTGTCCAGCCCTCGGCCCTGTCTACATCAGCACAGGGGGGAAACTGCTGGACTGTTGGACTGATATCCGCAACACGCCCCCCACCGCCACCTGAACGGCACACCTACAACAATATAAGATTACCTGAAAGCAATAGGTGTGGCAAAAAAACCGCCAGAAACCAACAATCTAGCAGGGGGCTGGTCTGTTATCTTTGGCTGTTGAATGCGAGTTGCGTCCCCCTTCAGCACAGGGGAGGGGCGGCTGCCTTCGCTAATGCACAGACGTCTCCAAAGATGAAAGATGGGGCCTCCTCTCTCTCTCTCTCTCTCTCATGCACACACACACACAGACAGGCTCATCAGCATTAGGCGGATAGGCTGTCTTGCGTTTGAAGCCGGCCAAGGAATGAGACATCAAATTAGTATTGATCGACTGTGGCACTTCATGCAAGAAATCTGATTTGCTGCTCCGGCTGTCCACTAAGTTGTAAAAAAGGGGCGGTGGGAAAGGGGGGGAGGAGGGGTAGACGGTTCCATATCAGCTTCTTTCAGACACGTTCCCTCTTCTTATTTACGGTTTCGGGTAGTCACCCCCCACGTACAGTCTTTGGCGTTTTGAAGCTTTCTTTATATTATTCCAGCGCCTCGTTCCCCCCCAAAAAAATTAACACCCCAGCGCATTATTTGCGTTTGAAAGCGTCCTTTCGGCGTGTCGATACTTGATACTTTTGTGCCACGTAACTCTAGTTACTAACCGGTTCAAACAGGAAACAACAGCGGTGGTGTTCCTTTTTAAAGGTCACACACATCTTTCTCTCAAACACCTCACCAGAGGCGATAGCTGTCAATTGAAATAGTGGCCCTCAACAACACACACTCCAACTTAATCCAACGTTACATTAAATTTTACATTCAGTCATTCAGCAGACGCTCTTATCCAGAGCGACTTACAGCAAGTACAGGGACATTTGCCCCCTGAGGCAAGTAGGGTGAAGTGCCTTGCCCAAGGACACAACGTCATGTTGACACAGCCGGGAATCGAACCGGTGACCTTCTGATCACTAGCCCGACTCCCCTAACTGCTCAGCCACCTGGGTGGCATCAGGCTGGATACTACAAAGCTGCACGCCCCACCGACCACCATGCCTCTCAACTGTGCAGTACTACTTGCTGCCAGAAGGTAGCAGTATAACCCCAGCGCATCACGCATGCGGTTGGATGAAACTCTGGAATTCTCACCTCCCTCTCTCCCCCACCTTCCTATTCCAAGTACAGCCAAAGGCTTGTCCGTGTGGAGGTCCAGAACGGGGGGGCGGGTTACCTATAACCCGGAGGAAAACGATTTGCTGGCGATAACGACGGCCGTTAACAAGCATCCCCCAATCAAACGTCCGTCTGCCTCTGGACAGCAAGGCGTGGCCAACTCTCTCTCTCTCTCTCTCTCTCTCTCTCTCTCTGTCTCTCACTATCTCTCTCTCTCTCTCTCTGTTTCTCACTACCTCTCTCTCTCTCTGTCTCTCACTACCTCTTTCTCTGTCTCTCACTACCTCTCTCTCTCTCTGTCTCTCACTATCTCTCTCTCTCTGTCTCTCACTACCTCTCTCTCTCTCTCTGTCTCTCACTACCTCTGTCTCTCTCTGTCTCTCACTACCTCTCTCTCTCTGTCTCTCACTACCTCTCTCTCTCTGTCTCTCACTATCTCTCTCTCTCTCTCTGTCTCTCACTACCTCTCTCTCTCTCTGTCTCTCACTACCTCTCTCTCTCTGTCTCTCACTATCTCTCTCTCTCTCTCTGTCTCTCACTATCTCTCTCTCTCTCTCTGTCTCTCACTACCTCTCTCTCTCTCTGTCTCTCACTACCTCTCTCTCTCTCTCTGTCTCTCACTATCTCTCTCTCTCTCTCTGTCTCTCACTATCTCTCTCTCTCTCTCTGTCTCTCACTACCTCTCTCTCTCTCTGTCTCTCACTACCTCTCTCTCTCTGTCTCTCACTACCTCTCTCTCTCTCTCTCTGTCTCTCACTATCTCTCTCTCTCTCTGTCTCTCACTATCTCTCTCTCTCTCTGTCTCTCACTACCTCTCTCTCTCTGTCTCTCACTATCTCTCTCTCTCTCTGTCTCTCACTATCTCTGTCTCTCACTATCTTCTGCTGTGTACACATGCTGTGTTTATGTGTGTGTGTGCGTGCATGCGTGCATGTTGTGTGTCCGCTCGGATCATGTACATGCCATCCATGTACATGATTATGGGCTGACATGATGGGATGGCATGACATGAATTAGGGCTGTCAAAACTGCTCAAAAATGACGTTCCAATATTCGAATATTCCCCACACATGTATTCGAATATATTCGAATATATTCGCGTTTCCCGGTTGCGCATTAGGCACGTCAATAACAAGACAAATTAATACAACGAGACATAACTACTTGTATGGGTAATATATTTAAGTTAATTTAACAACATATTACCTACACAAAAATAAGTAGATGAACTAATGGCCAAGACCTTGGCCTCTCGCTCGCACACACACACTTTTTCTTTCTCTCTCTCTCCCGCACTGTCGCGCTCTGCGCATAGCGATTTCAATGAAGGACAACAACAAACAAATGCTGAGTGTTGATCAAACACACATGCCGCTGTTTTTTGTGTGTTTTTTTTACATTTGAATATACATTTTCCTATTCGAAATTCGTTTTTTAAACACTATTCGAATATAGAATATTCGTTGACAGCCCTAGCGTGAATGCGATCAGCATGTACGTCAATTAAAATCCGTAGGTGTGTGCCAGGGCGGGTGTCGATCTCAGTGGTATTCCGCTAACTCCTGTCTGGGGAGATTAAAGTGTAATTGTGCATGCAAAATGGAGGTGAACTGCAGGGGTGTGGGGTGGGGTTGTGTGGGTGAAGTGTTAGTGTGTGTGTGAGTGTGATAACATGGTTCATTTCCCCTCCTTTGCATAATTCACTGGAGGAGGCCCGTTCAAACGAACAGGACTCGTCAGAGTCTCTCTCCCTCCATCTCCGTCTTCCTCTCTCGGTCCCTTCTGTGGGGGTTCGGCCATTTTGTTTTTCGTCCACACTTCCTGTCTGCTTCTTCCTTATCTCATTCCGCCCCTCTCTGTGTCTTGTGTCTGTAGGTATGCCATCCCTCCGGAGCATGGGAAGAGGCTGGAGAGACTCGCACAAGGTGAGACCTACACTACACACACACACACACATACACACACACACACACACAGTCACTATATGTATGATCAGATCAGATGAAGATTGTGTGTGTGTGTTTGTGTGTATGTGTAGATTCCTTCAAAGACAAGCTTGGCTCACAGCCTTAACCACAAACACACACACCCACACACACACAAGCCGCCTGGTCTCGATTTCCGCCTAAACAAAGTGTCACCCAGACTCCCTCTCCAGTGTGTGTGTGAAGTGGCATCAGACAGTCTGGCCCCGCTCAGAGAGAGAGAGAGAGAGAGAAGAACTTCATTTTGGAAACCTAAAAAGGAAGGAGGAAAAAACCCCGAAACCTTTAAGTTAATATTACCCTGGTGGAGCGTTCAGCTCTGCCTGCTGCATGTTAATGGGGATTAATACCTCAGTTCTGTCGGCCCATTATTCACTTTTATCAGCTGCAGCCTCGTCCAGAACAGAATAAGGAGCCCTATTTGCACTGAGAAAATCTCCGGAAACAATAGGGAAAGAAACCCAGTGAATGAAATGGCCCTGGATTTATACTGTCGCTTGCGTTAAAGATTTAACTGGTGGACATATTTCTTTCCCCCTTCCATCCTCCCAGATTCTGGGCGTTGTTTGTTCCCGCGGGGGGGGGGGGGGGCGATTGTCAACAGAGACGGCAAACAGGAAGGAAGCCTCAGACTTTGTTATCTCATCGAAGCTACGTTCATCTTTAACGTTTACAGGATGAGGCACAGCTAGCTTGCTAGGCTAACGACACAGAAGAATCATGTTGATGGTGTCTCGCGGTATACCAGCCCATACTACCTGAACCAAAGGCTTATGTTTCAAGGAGAGGTATTCTGCTAGTGTTGCTTCTGGTAAGATGAAGCCTAGGAAGATTCCGGAAACCTCAAGAA
>CM059340.1:3434325-3437779 GCA_030340685.1 Protosalanx chinensis
GAAAGATGCCTAGAACTGCTTAGCCACGGAGAGAAGCCTCACTCTCTCCCTTTGTCCATCCTTCTCACTCCTCCTTGTTACTGTGTGTGTGTGTGTGTGTGTGTGTGTATGTGTGGTGCAGAACCCACACACACTCCTCCACCAGACATACTTAATCCTGAAAGTAAACGAAAGATGACTCACCTTTCAGAGCTTTTTTTTTGCGCCAAGCTCACCTTTGAACACTGTGTAATATTATATGTTATTTTATTACGGTGTTCCTGTAAAACGTTACAGTGTAGACTGTAAACTCTTTTATATCAGAGCAACCATCTGGCCTGTACTATTACAACCGCAACACGGTTGACACAGTCTCACCCTTCACCCTACTTGCCTCAGGGGGGAATGTCCCTGTACCTGCTGTAAGTTGCACTGGATAAGAGCGTCTGCTAAACGAATCAATTTAATGTAAATGACTAACCACAGTGTTAACCAAGGAGTCTTCTTAACAACTCCTTTGTTTGGAGTGAGTGTGTGTGTGTTAGTCTTGAGGGTGATTCTCTGCTTTTCCCTCCACCTGGCTTCTTTCCTCCGGCCTGTGTTGACGGGCAGAGTGCCTCTGGGTGGCAGCGAGGATGAGAAGTCTGCCACCAACTCATTAGTGTTCGTCTTTCTCTGTTTCTCTCTCTCTCCATCTCTCTCTCTCTCGCTCTGTCTCTCTCGCTCTGTCCATCTCTCGCTCTGTCTCTCCCTTTCTTTTTCTTTCGCTCCGTCTCTCTCGCTCTCTCTCTCTCTATGAGTTGTCTTTCTCTCCCTCTCTTTCTCTCTCTCTAAATTGTTTCTCTCTGGCTCTCTCTCTTTGCCCCCCCCTTCCCGGTGCAGCTGTTGTTGCTGGAACGGTAGCCCCGGTAATTACTGGAGTTTGCAGGCACCTGCGCGTGCTTTAATGGACGAGCTCATTAGCGGGGGTCTCCAGATCACGCAACGCAACCAGACATGCACACACACACCTGGGACAAGTCGACACGCGCACAAGAAATCTGCGCGCTCGCATCCAGGTTCAGAAGACGGCCTGCCAACTCGCTGTGACGATCTCGCTTCCGGATCGTTCTTCTTCCACCTCCGGCAATTATATTCTCCTCAGAAAAGTGGCGCCAAAAACCTGCGTCGGGAACGCGTCCCTGAGTTCAGAGTTCTCCTGAAGCGAGGCGTTCTCAGGTGTGACAGGCAACGCTAATGTGCTGCTTCCGTACGCTTTATGGCCGGGGGGGGGAGGGGGTGGGAAACATACGTTTGAATGCAAAGTACTCGTGTTCAGTGGGGACGTTTGAGAACCGGTTGGGAAGATGTCGTCGTCTCCCCCTAAGAAGGCCATTTCAGATAATGCCTGCAAAATCTCGCCCTTTTGATCAGCGAACCTGCTCACCTACTAAGTACCCCGCTGAAATTGTTTCCTTGAAGGAATCGTTCCAAGCTGTATAACAAATTCCTCTTTGCTAACTTATAAAGCTGTTATTCGCTGTCCACCTTTTTGCCCTGAGTGGGCGAATTTTGGAGGTACCAGCCCTAGAGAAAGGTATCCTTTTTCTCTCTAATGCACTGGAAGTAGATGGGGGAAGGTTTATGGTGCTCAAAATGACCTGAAATTACATTAGAAAAATAAAACTCTTAACATAGATGTCTCTCCAGAAATCAGGCCCTAGTTCACTGGAGACGCTCCACAGACCTTGTCAGGAGCTGGTTCACAAAGAAGCCATCTCCTTTCGACCCCCAGCGTCCGAGCTTTCGGCGATGCAATTTTCACGAGAGATTATTGGGGGTGGGGGTGTGTGTGTGTGTGTGTGTGTGTGTGTGGGGGGGGGGGGGGGGTGTGGGGGGGGGGGTGGTGGTTTGTTGTGGGGGGGGGGGGGTGGGGGGGGGGGGGGTGGTGTGGGCTGCGAGCTTCTGGTTATTACTCCCATACCCACTCCTCTCCAGCTCCTCTCCTCTCCTCTCTCTCTCTCTCTCTCTCTCTCTCTCTCTCTCTCTCTCTCTCTGTGTCCTCCTCCTCCATCTCAGCCAGTGTGTTGAGAAATGTTCCCGGTAATTGAACATAAGGCTCTCAGCACAAGTCAGGAAATAAAGCTAAAATGTAATACACCAGCCGCGCTGCGGAAGAAAATTTGTTTTTATTTTCATCTCTCAACCCCCCTCCTCCTCCCTCCCTTTTTCCTCTCTCCATCTCCCTCTCTCACACCTAGTTGTGCTGTCTTCATCTCTCCTTGCTCCTCTCTCCTACTTGCCTACCAGTTTATTTTCTTCCTCTAATGCCCTGTCTCTCCCCTCCTCTCCCTTTCTTTCTCTCTTTCTCCATCTCTCTTTTTATTATCGATCTTTCTCTCTCTCTCTGTCTGTCTTTCTCTCTGTCTCTCTCTTTCTCTCTGTCTCTCTCTCTGTCTCTCTCTCTGTCTCTGTCTCTCTCTCTCTCTCTGTCTCTCTCTCTGTCTCTGTCTCTCTCTCTGTCTCTCTCTCTGTCTCTCTCTCTCTGTCTCTCTCTGTCTCTCTCTCTGTCTCTCTCTCTGTCTCTCTCTCTCTGTCTCTCTCTCTGTCTCTGTCTCTCTCTCTCTGTCTCTCTCTCTGTCTCTGTCTCTCTCTCTCTCTGTCTCTCTCTCTGTCTCTGTCTCTCTCTCTCTCTCTGTCTCTCTCTCTCCTCTTTCGTGCATGCTGGGTGCTTTTCAGACAGGCTTGTGTTCCTATCAACATCTCCCCTCCCACCCCTGCACTCTCTTGTGCCTTTCCACAGTGATCATCATCCAATCAAATCCCATTTATTTATATGGCCCTGTCTTTCACAAGGAATCATCTCTCCTGTTCACAAAGAAGAAGCCATTTTGGTTTGGATTGGTGCTTTCTAGAATAAAACAGCCCTCCTCCATTGACCTGTTGTAGTGGGGGGGCGGATGTTTCCGGAGTTCCGTGTCAGGGTGGTCATTAGGCCCACATGGGGCGCTGCCCTCCACCCTCTGGTCGCAGCTCCACGGTCTGGTGCACCTCAAACTACGTGGGCAATATGGGTCCTGCACTGTCCTCACCCTCTCTCACCCCCCCTCCCCCATGTGTACAAAATTACTCTTAACTCTCTCCCTCACTCCCTCTCTCTTGCACCTCGAAACTCGGCCTTAACCAAGTGGGCAGCATGGGACCTTGCTCTCCTCTACCCCTCTTGCTCTCTCCTCCACACCAACAAGTACAAAATGTCTCTCCCTACCCCCCCTGCATTTACAGAACGTGTCTTGACTCTCTCCTCCCCCCCACCCCCCCCCCCCCCCCCCCCCAGTGTACGTGCCGGAAGGACATGGTGAAGATCTCCATGGATGTGTTTGTGCGCAGCCTGCAACCGGAGCGCTACGAGCTGTGGAAGAGCGGCAAGGACGGCACCCAGCTGGACCAACCAGCGGCCCACAACCCTGGACAGCCCGGAGCTCCAGCTGTGGAG
>CM059340.1:3438279-3469387 GCA_030340685.1 Protosalanx chinensis
ACATTTTTTATTCTTATGTATTATGTAATACAAAAAGTATAATAAAAAAAATCACAGCACTAAAACAATACAACAATATGCATTGTAGTATGTATAAATGTAATATAAAAAGTCAAATTACGGCAAGTCACGGCAAAAAGTGCACTCAAACGATACAACACACGCAGGGACGTTGCTAGGACTGAAAGAGAAGGGGGGCTTAGCCCCTGGCATTTTCTGTCGACGGGAGGGGGGGGTGCGAGTGAGCTAGCCAGCGATTCCCAAAGACGTCCGTTTTTTTACTCTTTTTTCGAATTTGTGGGTTACATGTTTGACGCTCAAGTTACCGACATTTAACCGAGAGCATCCGGTAATTTTTCAAATAAAATATTGTTATAAAAAAAAAATGGTTATTGATAATAATAATCCCGATAATTATTTAGGGAGGCTGAAGAACATTTTAGGGGGGCTTCAGCCCCCCTAAAACAGGGCTAACGACGCCCATGAACACACGTATCTCAACTATTTACAAAACTACGTCACGTTCTGAGCGGACCAATCACAGCGCTTGCGACACTGACAACGCGACGCGCAGTTAGGATTTTTTTGAGGTGCGCGGAGGGGGCAATGCGGGAGGGTCCGCGATGTCGGCGGAGCAATGCGGGCGACGAATCGCGGAAGCATAAATCGAGCTTTACAGTACATACAGGGACATTCTCCCTGAGGCAAGTAGGGTGAAATGCCTTGCCCAAGGACGCAACGTCACATGACGACAGCCAGGGTTCGTACTCACAACCTTCCGATCATGAGGCCAACGCCTTAACCCGCTGAGCCATCTGATGCCCCCATGCTTGCAAGGCAGACTTTTCCAGTGGCACTTAGTCAAAGAGGCCAAAGGTCAACAGCCACCACAATGACGAGTCAAATCCCCCATTTAGACAGAAAACCACAAAGGTCATACCCACTAAAGTATGACTGCACACTCTATGAAGCCTCCCACATTCCTGCCTGTTAACAAAACCAAATGCGGGCCAAGATTCTACCCACCGCAGGCTGGAATCTAAAGGCCTTTTGTGCTTTTGTGCAGAAAGCTTCCCATTACACACACACACACCCTTAAAAAGACCCACACATTTACATGTAGTCATGTAGCAGACGCTCTTCTCCAGAGCGACTTGCAGCAAGTACAGGGACGCCCCCCCCCCACCCCCCGCCCCCCCCCCCACAACTCGTCTTTACACGCAAAGACCCTTTCCGATCTAAAGTTCTGGAAATCCCATTCCAGAAGACGCGCAGATACCAGACAAGAACCGAATCGATGCGGGTACCCACACACAAAAAGAAATCCCCTCTTTGAAGTCTGTGACTAGCTCGCAAAGCCGGGAAAATAGCCGACTTCAAAAGGCGTCCAGGGTTCCTCAAGGTTCCTCTAGCGTTCCATCTCCTTAAATATAGTCTGTTCTCTGGGCGGTGCCGGCTACGGAAAGTGTGCTCGATGTGCTGGAGAAGCAATTTACTGTGGAGACTGTTAAACCTGTTCAAATCTTATCCAGACACAGAAACGCAGATTACCCTTGGCAGGACTGCACAGAAAGCGTGAAAGTACTTTTAACAGAAATACACAGACGTAACTATTTGGTTTTTTTCTCCAGGGGCTTTACCTGGTAAAAAAAAGTTACAAAAAAATATGTGACAACCAAAATAATCTTGACAGTTGTAACTAATCTCCAATACATGCTAATGGGTGCTGCTAATACGCTCTTGATATCCGGATGCAATACTGATCAATAACCTTAAATAACCTCTCTCTTTCAGTCTCTCTCTCTCTTTCTCTCTCCCTCTCTCTCTTTCTCTCTCTCTCTCCCCCCCTCTCCTCTCTCTCTCTCTCCTCTCTCTCTCCCCCTCTCTCTCTCTCTCTCCAATACATGCTAATAGGGTGCTGCTAATATGCTCTTTGATATCCGGATGCCAATACTGATCAATAACCTTAAATAACCTCTCTCTTTCAGTCTCTCTCTCTCTTTCTCTCTCCCTCTCTCTTTCTCTCTCTCTCTCCCCCCCCTCTCTCTCTCTCTCTCCCTCTCTCTCTCCCCCCTCTCTCTCTCTCTCTCTCTCTTTCTCTCTCTCTCCCTCTCTCTCTCTCCCCCTCTCTCTCTCTCTCTCTACACCACCACGCCGGCCTATACGGAAAACGTATTTCCACTATTTTCCCAGTTGGCGTGCGTTGGGCTGAACATGACCGTTCTGTCATTCCCAGCGGAGGTTCCTGCTACTTTACTAGCTGCCCAGGCTTGTTTTCAGGGGGAACGGTCCATCTGGGTGGAACAACATGCTAAACATGATAGATAGATAGGCTTGATTTCCTGCGGCTGCCTAGGGCTAGATTTCTTAGAAGGAAGACTTTAGAGTCAGTCAGGCATGGCAAAATTACAATGTAGTCAACCAGCGGAGTGTGAAGGTACCAATAGCGCAAATTACAACGACTTTCCGTCAAACGCGCTGTCATCTTTTACCTCACACCCTGTGTGCTTTTACAAGACTGTGTGCCTTTGTTGCAAAAAAGTTTACCCTCGGGAATTAATAAAGTATTCTGAATCAAGCGGAGAGTTGGGAGCATGATGATTGGTGGGCTGTCTCCGGGGACAGTCGATCGAGGCCCCGCCTCCTCTGGTGTTCGTCGCCCTCCCGCTCCCAACAGTTGGCAAGCGGAACGGCGGCCATCTTGGGGGGGGGGCCATTGTCAACACAGGAACAGACTGTTGTTCGGGGCGAGCGTCGGTGGGTAAGTCTACATGGTTGGGTTCCAGCTGAAAGCTAACCCAGCCTGCTCCTGGCCAAGTCCCAGGTGGGGCTGGGGGGGTTTCAAACTCATTAGCACATCTTCATCTGCATGCAAATGGAGACCCACCCCCCTCACCCCCACCCCAGCTCTCTCTCTCTATCTACCTCCTGTTCAAACAGGCTCCCTGTGTCCTCGCCCCACCTCCCCCCCCCCCTCCCTTGCTACCTCCAGCTCTCCTGCCCCCATCACCCCAGGGTAGGGGGGTTGGAGGGGCCAGGGCTGCCGAACTCCGGCTGTCCAACCCCTCCCCCCCCCCCCCCCCCCCCCCAGGACCCACTTTTGTCCTCTCTGTCTTCTCCTTCCCTCCCCCCACCCCTCCATGTAGACTACAGATTGGGGGCCAGGCCATCCCTTGGCTTTACGGACCCGACGGGGACCTGCCGAGTGCGGACGATTGCTTCCACCTGCCCCCCCCCCCCCCCCCGGCCGGCGCCAGAGGAAAGCGGTTTAGAGCCTGAGACAAATCACCCCTTTTACAGATGGAAAAATTATTATATATATAATTATATATATATTTTTTGTAATCTTCTACTGCAATAGTCGTGCATACAATGCATAAATCTGCGGTTAGGACCCTCCCTCTCATGGCGATAATCTCTGGAAGGCTCTCTGATTACCAGGTTGTAGTTCTGTTCAGGCACCGTCCCTTTTTAATCAGGATTATCTCCTCCGACACCGAAACCGAAAACCGAAGGTTAATTTGTCGGCCGCCAGCCTCACTCCCTTCCCTGTTCCTTTGACTCATATCAAAGAAGACTGGCTAACCTGAAAGATTCAACAGGTGAGGAGAGACGCAGGAGGGAGGGAGGAAGGGAGGAGGGAGGGAGAGGAGGGAGGGAGAGAGGGGGAGGGAGGGAAGTGGGTAGGGGAGAGGAGGGAGAGGAGGGAGAGAGAGGGGAGGGAGAGAGGGTGGGAGAGGGCAGAGATCTGAAAAACCTCTTCAGACGCCACCTGCACTAATCATTAAGAGCGGGGGGAAGGGGTGGGCGTTATTAGAGATCATTTTGTAGCACTTGTCTGGTGCTGCAGATTGGTCCCAGGCATTAACCACTATAATACAGAGCGTACACACGGCACACTTGTTAGCCCTTGATTATACGATGCACTTCCTGTAATATAGGCACCGCTGATGAATGGCTGCTATAGAACTGCATGGGCAATGCAAGATGGAGGATGTTGTCTCAGAGTGAAGTAGATACTTATTATGTGTAGATACACACACACACACAGAGCAACAACCACACACACACACACACTATTTACCTGTCAGGTTGTTTATTTTTACCCCAAAACAAATGGCCACTGAATGTTTTTGTCACGGCGGTCAAAGAGGTAGAAGAATGAAATGAGGATTCGAGTTGGAGGAGGGAGACAGCTGCATAGCAAAGCCAAGTCTTTTAACCTGGTGGGGGCGGGGCAGGGGGAGGGGGGGGGGGGGGGGGGGAGTACTGGGTTGTAACATGTCCAGCTGGTAAGTAGGCCACATACAGCCTCGGCTAGGGGCCCGCGACTTGGAAGTATGACCATCGCTCACAAACCAGGAAGTGACCTCGTCGTCGAAAAGGAAATGAACAATCGTTCTGACAGGCAGGTATTTACTCCTGTTTAACCCCTGGTAGGACTTGACGGATGCAGCGTCACAGCCGAGCCTCCCTCCCCTCCTCCTACCCCCCCCCCCCCCCCCCCCCCCCCCCCCCCCCCCATCTTAGCCTGGATCATCTCCCCCTCTCCTTCACTTCACAGGCCCATGTTGCCCCTGCTCGTGCAGCACACACAATTACTTGCATCCGACCATTATCTGCCCACTAATGCTATACCAGCACCCCCCCCCACAACAATCCACCCCTCGCTTGCGTGTCCCCACCCTCCCTCCCCCCAGGCCTCGGCCAGCTGAAGACCCACCCCCCCCCCCCCCAACCCCCGACGCCGTCCCCGATAACAGATGTCCCCCCGATTGCAGGGTGGGGGGGGGGGGGGGACAGCAACAAAAGAGGCACTCTGGGTTGTGAATGGGGCTCTGCTCTACCCATCCTGCCCTGGGCTTTCTGTGGGGGAGACACAAAGAGCCCCAGGATTAACAGCTTTTAGCACACATGATGGACGGATGAAAAAAACTATATATATACACTTCTCCAAACCCCCATTACCTTACCCTCCCTCCCACCCCCATGGTCCTTTCACCAGCTTGGTGGAAACAAACAGACTGCTTTTCACATTTACATGTAATCTTTTAGCAGACACTTTTATCCAGAGCGACTTACAGCAAGTATAGGGACATTGCCCCCTGAGACAATTAGGGTGAAGTGCCTTGCCCAAGGACACAGTATCCTTCCACTGCAGCCGGGAATCGAACTTGCAACATTCTGATCACGAAGCCAACGCTTTAAACGCTGAGCCACCTGACTCCCGGGTACATTCCCCCCTGAGGTAAGTAGGGTGAAGTGCCTTGCTCCAGGACACAACATCACGTTGGCATTGCCGGAATTTCGAACCCGCAACTTTCAGGTTATTATTCCGGAAATGAAAATGAAGGAATGTAAATGTCTGTTAAATGAATAAATGATTGCCTCACCACTAGGCCACTTGACTCCCAAGCTAACCTGTAAACCCCCCCCTCCCCCCCCATAGAAAGAAAAAGAAAAATGTCCCAGCAGAAGCTCTCTCCAAGCCTGGCCCTGATGGAACGGTCCTCGCCCTTTCTGAAGACCCCCATGACGACCCAACCCTCCCCGTGTCACAGCCGATCGCCAAGAGCACAGACACATGAACCCCATTCATTGTCTCACAACGAGGCCTATTTGTTAAGGATAATAAGGCCACTGAGTTGCACAGAGGTAACCTAGTAACCTATAATATCACTGCCTAGAGGCCTGAAATAATAACAGGCTGGCACAAGCTGTTGGAGTGATCCGTGATTCCAAAACAGTACTAAAATATCCCTGAGTTCCTCTATCCACAGGTTAGGAGACGTCTGTATATAAAAATTCTGCTATAAATAGTTTCAAGGTAACACAGACCCTATCTAAGATGGAGTGACACATAAATGCCGTCTACCCATTGGTCAAAAGGAAACCTAACGACCGAGCGGTGGACGCTAAGCGGAGGATGAAGCGTGCTTCAGGGACCCGGCCCCCATTCACGCCCTGGGGGGGGGGGGGGGGGGGGGGGGGGGGGGGGGGGGGGGGGGGGGGGGGGGGACACGGCAATGGGCTGTCTGAAACCTCAAGTGGGTTGTAACTCCAGGGTAGGGGGTCCTACGGACAGACGCCCCCCCAAGGGGACTCCATTGCATCCATCCCGGGCCGGCAGCTGTTAATCACACTTAACCAGCTGGAGAGCGGCCCACTGGCGGTGGGGAGGGGGGGGGAGTGGTGGAAAAACATGCCCACCTTCACCAACCCCCAAACAGGGTGTTAATTACGACTCGCCGGGCAACGCCGGTTTGCATTAAACTCCATAATCATAAAGGTGGGGGGTATAGCCAGGGCGAGGGGAGCCCTTTAGTGTGCACGTGTGTGTGGGGAGGGGAGGGGGGTATTAAAGAGGGCATTAACAGGCATCTACAAGGGTTTACCCGTGCCTACCCCCCATTGTAAAAAACCCATTAGCAACACCTCCGACTGTCACTTGTTGCGGCTCCATGTATCGGTTTGAACTCGAGCGCCTCTTCCAGGTTATCAAAGGCAAAAAGGGGGGTGAGGGGGGGGGGCATCGTACCAGACGTAACGCTCCACTCCCCCCCCCCCCCCCGCGCCAGACGAATCGCGACCCAGCCATCGGCTGAAAGCGCGCCCCGATCCAGCGGCCTCCCGACTAATTAACGAGAATCAACACAATTAGTGGGGCGAACACACCACACCGCAGTGAGTGAAGGTACCCTCTGCTGCACGTACGCCCTGCATCCACCCCATCCACCAATCCCCCGTGTAACAGCAAAACACGGGGGGGCTCCGAAGCCACGGCTATTAACGCTAGCGTCGAGGCCGCCCGCTCAAGAGCGACAGGACTAATTGCGAAGCCCTCGAACAGTAATTGTTATTATTTATTTGTTTATTTCCTTCATCTATCCCTCCCCCCTATCCCTCGTTTGGTTGCAAAAAGAAAACCTGCAATCAAGGCAGCGCTGGGTGGTTGGGATGGGAAAGGGCTGCAATCGGCGGCAGCGCCTGAGACGTAATGGAGCAGGTGCGTTTGTTTTGGTTTGCGTCGTTGTCCTTGCCTAAACCATTTTGCCGGGGCTATAGTTAGATGCGTGGCTCGGCCAGGGCAGCAGCCAGTTTAAGGACAGGGTACGCCGGCCCGGCGGCACATATCCTTTCTCGTCGTCCGTGCGGTCTGCGCAGATCTGGGTCACTTGAATTTAATTTCAATATTGCAAACGCCCGGCCGCCACAAAGTATAAACACTTTGAGAACTTTGATATGTAGGTCAATTGGTAATGGTTTGCATAAGCTGCTTCCGTTTAAGTCCTTACATAGATACCTTTGATTATAATATCTTAAATAAATATTAAAAAACGGTTGCCGATATGTACAGGCCGACACGATGTAATGTAATTACCTGCCAGAACTCCAAGAGAGGAGGGAGGGAACACAAGCATAGAGCAGACGGTTTAAAAACTCAATTTCAAGCCCTCTGAGTTAAATGACTATTCTGACAGACAGCCTGTGGCACTCCAAAATCGTCTCTTTTGATCCTTTCTGGAATGCAGAAAAAGCTCACTAGTGATAAGTAAAAGGGAAATAAGAAAACAGCTCAGAAAGTAATAATTGCTGGGAAATTAATTTCATAACCCCTGGGAAGACACCTACAAAGACATCGGTACAAAAAATCATATCCAGGGAAAAAAACTTTTCTTCAGAGTATGAGGGGAATAACAACAAAAAGATGCTGGTGGGAAATTCAAAGTTTAGTCAATAAACAAAGTTTCAGGAGAAATGGCGCGTAAAAGCGCCGATGCATTCAACAGAACTACAAGACCCACAAGTCCCAGAGGCGCCCCCCCCCCCCCCCCCCCCCTCTCTGACGGTGATCAGCTGTGATAAATGGTTCAATTAACCCAACATTAAGGAGCTTGGACAGGCGCTCAACATGCAAGGTGTTGTCCCAATTACTCTGAAAGGACGAGGCGCTCCCTCACTGCTGGCATTCAACATGTGTCTCTCATCGTTATATACGACTTGATTTATTTTGGACTTCATGACTTTATTTATTCCGCGTTTTTTCGATTTCAGAATGCAAGACGAACGGCGAGCCTACGGCAACAGAAGGCAGGGAGAACAGACGTTATTACTCGATTTTTTTCTAGACTGTTCCAGACGCTCTCTAACAACCACGTTTTATTTGTCATTGTAAAATAAATTACTTTCAATATTCTGGATCCGTGCCAGACATGAAGACATGTTTGCCTCTTTGGACAATGTAATTACAGCAACGTATTGGTTTCAAATACATAATGGCAAAAACTAAACGAAATGAATTTGAAACATATTTACACAGTTGTAAAAAAAATCGCTTTCACAAATGCACAGCGCAAACCGAAGCATTCAGCGAAGACTTTGAAGAAGTGAACGTTGCCTGCACCTTTCCACAGAGAGTGCACAGATTTATGAAAACTTGACCTCGCTGAACCAATCTGATGGAGCGAAGTAGCCTAAGAATAATCAAATAATAAGGTGATGATCTCCGATTGACTCATTTCGAATGGGAAGAGGACTTACTGATCTCCTTGTAGTTTGTCGAATAGCTCACACGCACCAACCAGTAGTCTGAATGCAATGGTTCCCCACCCTGGTCCCTCAGGGACCCCCACTGTCCTTCATGTTTTAGACCAGTGGCTCTTAACCTGGGTTTGATTGAACCCCAGGGGTTCGTGAGTCAGTCTCAGGGGTCACAGTTCAAGACACACATCTGACTCATGATTCATGATGACACGACCCATTAAGAAGGGTTCATGTGTATATGAAACTGGTGGGTTCAGTACCTCCAACAAGGTTAAGAACTACTGATCTAGACGTTTCCCTGCTCCAACATACCTGATTCAAATGAATGGGTCGTTATTTAGCTCTGAAGAATCCCTGGTAAGGAACATGCATTAGAATCAGGTGTGTTGGAGCAGGGAAACATCTCAAACCTGCAGGACAGTCCCTGGGCTGGGAACCAACAACTAGAATAAAGTAGGGTGAAGTGCAGCCTAATACACAACCAAGGCTCCCAACTCAATATTTCGGTACAGCTATATAAACCCAAATAACCATTTAAATACGTTGTTCTGTACACTCTCTCTACGCCACTGTACTAAAGACGTATAAGTGGAATTTAAGCCAGATAACCGTATGGCGTAACTGTATTATAAAGCATAGAAGCCTGTAAAGACAACTTTGTAGGTTTGCCTACTGACAGAAACAAAGTAAGCCACCTCCACAATTCAACAAAGGCACATAGTTAGTGATCTTAACGACTGTACGTTGGGAAAATTGAAGTATTTTTGTAACCTTGGTCTTTTAATACGGTTTAAACTCATGATAAAAGCCCCCATTTTTCAATTGTTTGCGTTGCGTTGGACAAAGGCTTCACCGAAAAATAACCTACAAGTAACGGTGCAGAGACAAGAAAGAGACATTTTCCCAGCAGGATTCACTTAGTTTGTTGATCAAAACTCCGAAATCCCACTCCAAGATTTTTTGGTGCGTCATTTCAAACTAGAAAAGACCATTAAAAGAACTTACTTGGCCGAGAGAAGGTATCTGTTTCGAAAAGCCGCCCCCTTCGACTTGTTAGTTTATGGGGGGCAGATGCGGGGCGCCCGTTTTAATTTCGTTTCCTCTTCCAGACCCGTTCGTTTGCATCCCACGAGAGTAAACCCATAAAAAAAAAATATACAAATTTGTAATATTCCAATCTGTACAAGGGCACCGCGCAGACGCGGTATGGAGCGATCCAGCCTCCTGCGTGTCCGCGCGAGGTTATATTCCGTTTTTAAATTAATTCGTAACGTGGAAGATCGGCCACAACAGAACAAAAGTATCCAAGTGAAGCCGTGCGACGATTTCCAAATGCGTCAATGACCAGTTCACTACGGTTATCTCCACGTCCCAGCACTCCGAGTCCTCTCTTTCCCTAAATCCACCTCATTCGACTGGGGGGGTAGGGAGATGGGTGTCCCGCCCCCCCCCCCCGCCCCCCCCCCCCGCCCCCTCGCCCCCCTCCCTTTTTGCTGCCCGAAAAAAAAACGGAGCCTGCCTCTCCGGCGCTCACGTGACCTGGCCTATCCACTTGTGTGAAAGACACCACAGAGTAGAAACAAGAGTAGAAACAGATGGAGGATTCGGGGGTCAAACGTTATTTGAACCCCCCCCCACCCCCCCCCACTCGACCCCATGCAGAGCAGGCGATGGTGCCGGAGCTTAACCGCGCTTGGTTTGAATCCCGTGAGAAATGCTGAAGGGATCGTTTTGATTTGATGCCATGTCAGTAAGCAAAAAAATGATACAAATAACTCAAAAAGTTACTAACTTAAACGTTAGCAGACAAAATAGCTGTGAAAAAGGCCTTGATCAATGTATATTACTGAGGAGTGTTAAACTCAAGATATGTCTTGAATCATAACAAGCAGGCTTATTGTGACATTCAAATATAAGCAGTGAATAGTTTGCCTTCAAACTGGGAATGTTATTGACTGCACAGTGTCAATATAATGACACTGTAGTTATTTTACAGTATGCTACCAACCGTGTGTTGACAACACCAGATGACTGTTTAAGAAACAAACATGTTTTACAGCTAATATAATTATGACAGCATCTCTTTGTTCTCTTTGAGCAGCAAAGGCATGAAACACGTTTTACCCAGTTTGAGCTGGGGGGAATACTTGTACTTCCATGTTATTTGTATTATTTGTATTATATGATTATCTGTATCATATCTGTAGTGTATTTTATATTGTATTCCTTTTTTTGTATGCCACATATATGTTCTATGTTTGCTCATTTCTGCCACAGTGAATTCTATGTTTGTTAATCTTGCATAGCGAATAAACCCCATTCTGATTCTGATACGTGGGGTAAACTTTACTTTACACAAAGCTCAAGACATAATGGTTAAAGGCGGGTAGTTTAAAGACCCCTTTTTCTCGAGTAAGAGACAAAAGCACGACTTTTCAGCGCCTCCCTCCAAACCCCGGGTGGCGAGCAACACAAGAGAAGTTATCGAACCGAATCGATCCAAATCGTTAAATAAAAAGGCCGTTATTGAATGTTGATTCCCCTCCACCCCCACGTGCCTCTTACTAATTTAATCGGAGCCGTACATCTTCCAACGGCGCACACCGTTTCTCCCCTGCAGACTTTAGGGCTTAACGTGGTATATTTCTCACTTGGGTTTGGGGCGGTTGAAAAGAGCACTTACTGCCTGACACGTGCAATCTATAACGGGATAACTGCTCAACAATTGCTGGTGCTCGCGGCTCGACCGGGGCACACCCCCAGCTCCGCTGTCTTCGCGGGTGTGCGCGAGCCTACGCAAACGCACGCGATGCGCGTCACTGGAGCTGTTTTAAAACAAGGGCCAGTTATTTGAATCGTTAACCAGTTCTGCCTCTCCTTTATAAATTCCAGGCCGAGCAGCCAGGAAAAATGCAGGCGAAAAAAAAGTTCGCTTCTCCCCCGCGCTTCATTTTGTGTCTTGACAATAAAATGTAGGGCAAATGAAAGATGCCCTCCACTTCCCACCCCTGCCCCTGTTCATCTCTGTCACCCTGGGGGAAACTGCACAATCATCTTTAATAGTCACTGGCCATCGCTCATTCGCTGTCCCTGGAGGGGACAGCCACTTACTACCGTGCTCTAAACGGAAGACAGCTTTTCTCCCTGGAAAATAAAATTAAAAAACACACACACACACACACAGCAGACAGGCCGGCCCAAGAGAAGCACCTTGCGCAGGTTTAGTTACTCCGGCGTCTCTGAGACTCCTCGCGATTCACGAGGTCCTGTGATGGGCTGTTTGTCAGGAAGGGTTGGATTGAAGAGGGGGGATGGTGGGGAGGGGGAGGGGGAGGGGGAGGGGGGGGATATGGTTGCTTGGTTTTATGTCAGGCAACAGGGAAGAAGAGAGCCCCAGACTTCCCCCTAGGGAACACCCCCCACCCTTCCCTCCACAGCTAAACACTTAGCAACTGAAATGTATTCTCTCTTCTGACACAAACTTCAGGCTGTCATCTGGTGGACACGCTGCTCCAGGAGGCTCTTTCTGGGACACAGTGTTTGTTCTTGCAGAGAGAGGGGGTTGTTTTGTTCAGCACTGGCCTGGGCCTGGTTGGTAGTGGTGGTGATAGTGGTGGTGATAGTGGTGGTGATAGTGGTGATAGTGGTGGTGATAGTGGTGGTGATAGTGGTGGTGATAGTGGTGGTGATAGTGGTGATAGTGGAGGTGATAGTGGAGGTGATAGTGGTGGTGATAGTGGTGGTGATAGTGGTGGTGATAGTGGAGGTGATGTGGTGGTGATAGTGGTGATAGTGGAGGTGATGTGGTGGTGATAGTGGTGATTAGTGGTGATAGTGGAGGTGATGGTGGAGGTGGTAATAGTGATGATGGTGGTGGTGATAGTGGTGGTGATAGTGGTGATTAGTGGTGATAGTGGAGGTGATGGTGGAGGTGGTAATAGTGATGATGGTGGAGGTGATAGTGGTGGTGATAGTGGTGGTAATAGTGGTGGTGATAGTGGAGGTGATAGTGGTGATGGTTGTGATTAGTGGTGATAGTGGTGGTGATAGTGGGGGTGATAGTGGTGATGGTCATGATTAGTGGTGATAGTGGTGGTGATAGTGGTGATAGTGGAGGTGATAGTGGTGGTGATAGTGGTGATAGTGGTGGTGAGCTCTCCCAGCCACAGTGCCAGCAGCAGGAAGAAGCACAGACTGACAGCTATTAGAACTGAACGATGCTCCCTTATCTCCCCGGCGATAGAGATCTACAAAGGGGGCTCGGCGGAGATTATGACTTCATTACCTTGATACACAAGCGAAATGAGGGACGGAGGGATGAAGGGAGGGAGGAGTGGAAAAATGGCGCAGGGCCACATGGGAGGGCTGTTTTTTCTTCTCTCTTTAAAAAAACCCCAGTTATGATGTTCTGGCTCCTGTTTTTGTTCCAGAGGGAGGAGATATTGAGATAGCCGAGGCTCAACCCTAACCCAAGTCTTTTTATAGTGTTTAGAGACAATTCATTTACAGTTTTTTCATTCACACTGACCGTATTTTATCCTCCTAAATCACATGTCCACACTGTCCTTCCCCTTGAGGCAGGTACGGTGACGTGCCTTGCCCAAGGACACAACGTCATTTGGCAACTTTCTGTTTACTAGCCTGATTCCCTAACCGCTCAGCCACCTGACTCCCCTAGTTACGATCCCTACAGAACCGTCCCTCCCTTGACCGTTGAGGGGGTGTGGCCTGGATACAGGAAGCGGGGCTCTCGAGGGACTGTTATTGGCTGATAATGATCGACTGACACGTTGCCGGCTAGCCTACAGGAAGTTATTAACATTGCGCAGTCTCCGCGAAGCCCTCGCTCCCCCTTTTCTCGTTCTCTCTGTGACTCTTTCTCACGCTCCCTGTCCATTGCGGCGTCCGTACGCAACCTGGCGAACGCGTCAGGAAGCTGTCCGAGTGACCACGACTGAAGTACAACAGAGGGGAGGAAGAGGTGCAGGGAGACCGTGTGTGTGTACGTGCATCTGAGAGTGCAAGAGTGGACAGAGACGGAGGGAAAGAGCATCGGATAAAAACATCTGCTAAAATGATTAAATGTAAAGAGAGCAAAAGATAGTGTGCAAGAGCGAGAGAGAGAGAGAGCAAGCGAGAGAGGGAGCGAGAGACAGAGAAAGCAAGACAGAGAAAGAGAGGAAGAAATAGACAGAGAGCAAGACAGAGAAAGAAAGAGGAGGGAGGGAGCCAGAGAGAGAGATGGAGAGAGAGAGACAGAGAGAGCAAGAAAGAGAAAGAGAGGAAGAGAGAGAGGAGGGAGGGAGCAAGAGAGAGAGCAAGACAGAGAGAAAGAAAGAGAGGAGGGAGAGAGCAAGACAGAGAGCAAGACAGAGAGAAAGAAAGAGAGGAGGGAGAGACCAAGAGAGAGCCAGAAAGAGACAGAGAGAGCAAGACAGAGAGAAAAAAAGAGGAGAGAGAGAGAGAATAGCTTGCTGTTTCCCACACACCTCAGTGAGGACGTGAGCGATGAGTGAAACCAGGGATATGTTCTCTCTAGACCGTCGGCTCTCTGACACACCGACTTGATCGACTGGCTCGCTGGCTGGCTGGTTAGCTGCGTCTTCCTTATATGGTGTGGGAGGGGGAGGAGGTAGTGCTAGAGGGTACTGCAGTGCTGTGTTTACAGAGGGGAGGGTTCGCGAGGTCAAAGTACCGCCACGGTACAGAGCAAATACAGTTCTGCCACTGACAGAGAGCCATTCCGGCACATTCTCCCTTCACCCCTCCGAATCCGAAGAGCGGCTGTTTGGTATGAACGCAAACACTCGACGACTGCTTCACTGACGAACTTCACCGAAGTATTTAAAAAAATAATATTACCCACCCACACACACACACACACACACACACACACCCACACCATGACACATCCACAGCAGACATTTGATGATAGTCAATGGAAGATAAATTGAACTTGCCTGGAGGCTGGACTACCAGGCTATCTGTCGACATGGATTCTCTGGATGATGTTTATGCTGTGCCCAGCACAGGAGAGAAAAGATTTGCCCACACAGCACTGTGCTCTCAACCAGGTTCTAAGTAAGGCTGGCAAGCTGGGGGCCGGAACATTCTCTCTGGCCTGCTCAGGATTAAGCAAGGCCCTCAGGCCATGATGCACTGGGCGTATTAATAGAGGGAAGATAGAATCTCTAAACCAACCTTTGAATACCCGGCTATCGACATTTAGTCAGTCACCTTCAAAATGGAGGAGTGGGCTTACGACTTATGAAACAACTTATGTGACCAAAGCCTGTTTTTTAGTGGTGGGGTTGTTTGTTTCTGGGGTTGTGAAATTACCGGTTGTGGAGTTTTAATTTTGACTGGTTATCAAAGTCAACGCTTGACTGGAACCATATAACCGTTAAGACTGAATCCTTGGCAGGGTTTCAAACTGGGAAAATAAAGACTTACAAGCCAGAAAATGCCAAACAAAACACATTTTAGTCGCACGCCTCCAAGTCCTGAACATAATTGACAGGCAAAAAAAGACGGAATGCGACATTGCTTAACCAACCTCCGTGACCGAAACGCACCAAAACAAACCGCCTTTGATTCTAAAAACGCCATGAAATGATATACGCGGGTGTAATCAAATTCATTACCTCAAGACTTTGGCTTCATTTACATTTCTTTAAATACGGCCGTAAATAATCGGAGCGTTTCTAATTGAATAATGCTAATTCGAGGCCGGTCTTTTTATGATGTGTATTACGGGGAAAGGGGGGCAGAGCTGGCGTGAGCTAGCAGAGCGAAGCGCATGGCCCGTAGCGCCTAGCGCAGCCCTCGCAGGCATATTACCCCCAGCCCTGTCAGGCACTACAGGATGACTCGCTAAAATGCCTCCAACGCTAGCTTTATAAAGCTTTGCTTAATTGCCTTGTTAGCGCGGCAGAGGCCTTCGAACGAAGGCTCGCCCCGTCCTGACTGGAGCTAAGCTAACCATGGCAAGGCCAGATTGTTGCTCGTCCACACACCCCGAGTACCACACACACACACACACACACACACACTAAAGCCACACACTTGAAAGTACGCCCGTGTTAACAGCGCTAAAACCGGCCAATAGAAGAGTCCTCAGGTCACACACATCCAATTGAAAACAGCCAACCAGACGCGATGATGTGACAGGCCGTCTCTGCTTCCTGTCTCTGCAGTGCTGCTTCAGGGGGGAGGCCAGATGCGGTGGCCCTTCACTCTCCACTTTCACAGTCACCCGGAGCGGGTCAGATGGTGTAAACTCCCTGTCCGGCCGCGGGGGCCCCGAAGGCTGCGCCGAGGCTTTTGCAGATGGAAGGCTGTTGTGTGCTCGCGCCCCCCCCCCCCGCCCCTGGCCTCCTCCCCACCCCCTACCACCTGTCAGGAGCCCGCGAAACCTACGAAGAAGACGACTCGAAACAGATGTGAGGATCGACCCGGTGGAGAGTTTTTATCCTTCGAAGAAATAAATACTCATTTAGCAGACGCTTTTATCCAAAGTGAATTACAGTAAGTACAGGGACATTCTCCCTGAGGTAAGTAACCTCTTCGAAGAGCCTTGCCCAAGGACGCAACGTCACATAGCCACAGCCGGGGTTCGGACTCGCAACCTTCCACTCATGAGGCCAACGCCTTAACCCGCTGAGCCATCTGACTCTTCTCGAACCTAAACTGTAACGCAGACGAGGTAAACAGGCGTCAGTTTTAACCCGATCCGACAAGCGGATGATGATGGCTTTCTCTCAGCAAGCGTCAGATGTCAATATTGATTGATGGACCTGGCCAACACCAGACACAACAACCGGAGTGTTGCCAGATCTTATCATTGCCTGGCAAGGATATCGATGTGTCCTCGTTGAGGTTTGTGCTTTCAGCTCGTCGTTTTGCGCAACCCTGTTCCTCTGGACCTAGCTGCCCCTGCACGTTCTAGATGTTTCTCTGCCCTAAAACACCTGATTCAAATTTGTGTTCGTTATCAGTTGTGTAGGAGCAAGGAAACATCTAGAACGTGCAGGACAGTTGTCTTGAGGACCTACTAAAGTATAGTAGATAATCAAGATAATCAAATATATACTGTACAGAAACATGCATTTGTTGATACAATATACTGTGTTTACGTTTTACATTTAGTCATTTAGCAGACGCCCTTATCCAGAGCGACTTACAGCAAGTACAGAGTCATTCTCCCCTGAGGGTGGAGTGTGAAGTTCCTTCCCCAAGGACACAATGTCATGTAGCCACAGGCAGGATTTGAACTCGCAACCTTCCGATCACGAGCCCAAACGTTGAGCCACATGATTGCCCCATGACTGGTATATGTGCTGTGAATGCGTAACTATATAAATGGGATGTGCTGTGCTTGAGGGACTCACTTTAATGCCTCCACCTTGGTATACCGGTGGAGTAGCATTTAGCTAAAACGTTTACTATTTATTGTATTCATGGCCTGAAGAGAATTCAAGGACAAACGAGACGTTTCCAGTCTTAACGGGAGAGAAACCCCCCCGAACGTTTGAAGTTTAGCGACCGCTTACCGCTCTGCTGTCTTCAAAAGCCCTTTAGCTTCATATCTTCAGCCCGTCTCCGTTGCGTGAACTTCCTCTCCTCGCCCGGGCGCACCTTGGGGGGGGGGGGGGGGAGGGGGGTGGAAATGAAAGGGGGAAACATTAATGAAAGGGACCGCTGGATGAACTGTCTCGAGTGGGTGAACCAGAACGTGGAGATGACAGTACGCCTCTCCTCGCTGCTCTCCTCGCCTGTGTTGTCTCTCTCTCTCTTTCTCTCTTTTTCTCTCTCTGTCTTTGTCTCTCTATCTCTCTGTCTCTCTCTCTTTCTCTCTCTGTCTTTGTCTCTCTCTCTCTCTCTCTCTCGGTCTGTCTGTCTCTCTCTCTGTCTCTCTCTCTCTGTCTCTGTCTCTCTGTCTCTCTGTCTCTCTCTCTCTCTCTCTGTCTCTCTCTCTCTCTCTTCTCTCTGCCCTTCATGCCCGCAGAGCTGAGTTTCAGGAGGCCTGCTGATTGCGGGAGAACACTGGAGCTTGAATCTGCATGTCCCACTTGGCTTTTTTGATCAATTTCTCCTTCACATCCATAATGAGCCTAGCTTGAGACTTTCTGCAGGCATGTGTGTGTGTGTTGGGTAAAAAGAGATAGAGGGAGAGATATATTTGGGGACTCCATGTTCAGTCTCGCTCACTGCGGAGCCATGGGTGGCTGCTTGACCCACGGGAGGGGGAGAGGCTAGGAGGGTTCTCTCAACCAAAGGTCTCACAGCCTCGTCCGTACCAGAGCTCTGGACCTGGAGATGAGATGCGCCATGACGACGGACGACTCTCAAGACGAACACCTCATTTTTATAAATCTTTTGGGGTTTAATGTACTTGCCTACTTTTTTATTTTTTATTTATTAAAGTCCTATATATGTTAATTGATTGCTCCATCCTGCCATAAAAAAACAAATTCTGATTTGTTTTGATTTGCTCTCTGTCCTCCAAATTCCTTTCCCACAATTTCAGCTCCTCTCCCAACCTCATCCATCCTGCTCATCCTTCTCCTCGTCCTCGCTTCCCTCTGTTCTCTGTTCTCTGGGCCTCGCCCCTGGGAAGGCCCCAGGCTTCCTCTGGGAGGCATCGTTACCGCGGCAACTGCACAGCAGGCTCACGTGACTCCTCTTCCTGACAGGCCCGTTTGAATCCGGGGGCCCGGCCAATCAGAGGCAGCTAAAAAGTCACCGGAAAGAGAAGGTGCATGGGCGCGTCTGCTGTTCTTTCGTGTTTATTTAGGACTGTGTGTGTGTGTTGACGGGGAGGGGGGTTGAAGTTTGTGGGCTGCAACCCCCCGCCTTCTCCTCCCATCCCCCTCCCTCAAAACACACACCCCTGCCCCCCCCCCCTCCTTTTGCAGACAATCCGCTGCCAAGATGGCCACACAGGGGATTTGTTGAACGTGCTGCATTTATTCCCCGCACACACGCTGTTGCACTACCGCTCCCCCCGTCGCCAGGAGACAACTCCCTTGGCTAGAAGCGTCGCCGTTAATCAGACTAAAATACAGCCTAGCACGGCCAAGCTAGCAGGCAGGCTAGCAGGCTAAGGCAAAGCTAGCCTGAAACGGCTACCTTGTTCTGTGTCAAAATGGGGGTTCTCGGAGGTGCTAGCTGTCACCCAGGGGTGGGTAAACATGTTTTTTCGGACGGAGGGCGAGGCCAGCGTCCCCTCCACGGATTGGAGGCTCCGGTTCGTTTTATCGTGACCCTGCAACATATTGGCATGGACTTTAGCCACCGCCGAGCCAGATGGCCGAGCATCATGGCGCATTGTAAATCGGGAGGAGGTGGAAAAAGGAATGAAAAACATGTTCGCAGCTGAAAGAGGTCTGGTTTCCTTTCAACGTTTGCTTGCCCAGCCCGTGCACCCCCCCCCCCCCCCCCCCCCCCTGTAACGCGATGGCCCTCGGTTAAAAAACGGAAATGATGCTCGTCGCCGTGGAAACCTGTGACGCCCGGCGTCTCGTCGTACCTGTTCGACTTGGGTTAAACCTCCACCCTCCCGCACTTTGTCCCTCGATGTTCTGAGGGCTTGACCCAATTTTGGTGCTGCCAAAGCAATAAAAACTGGTCCTGTACCATGGCACGAGAGATAGACAGACAAAAAGACAAGAAGAAAGACAGAGAGAAGAGAGACAGAGAGAAAATAGAGAAAGAGAAGAGACAGAGAGAAGAGAAGGGAGAGAGAAAATAGAGAGGGAGAGAGAAAGAGAGAGAATAGACAGAGAGAAGAGAAGGGAGAGAAGCAACAGAGGAGAGACAGAGAGAAAAGAGAGAGGGAGAGAGAAAGAGAGCGAAGAGACAGAGAGAAAGAGAGAAGCGACAGAGAGGAGAGACAGAGAGAAAAGAGAGAGGGAGAGAGAAAGAGAGAGAAGAGACAGAGGAGAGACAGAGAGAAAAGAGAGAAGGAGAGAGAAAGAGAGAGAAGAGACAGAGAGAAAGAGAGAAGAGACAGAGAGAAGAGAGGGACAGAGAGAGAAAAGAGAGAGAGAGAAAGAAAGCCCTCCTAAGCTCCTCTAATATATTTGACAGATAGTGGATCTCTGCTCTTGGCAGTCATCCATTGTCTGCCCGAGGGGAAGGTCAGTAACTCACCCCCCCTTCCCCCCCCCCCCCCCCCTCTCTTCACCACCATCTTTCTCTCTGCAGTTACAACGGAACGCACGCATGAATCCATTTCAACGAGGTAGACGCATTCGCAGGCGAACGGAGCCGGAAAATAAAGCATCGTTCCCGTAGCCTTAGTTGCAGAGGTACTGGGAGATGAGTCAAGATCTGGATGATAGCGAGGCAGTGCTTGATTCAGAGCCATGCTGAAGTGTACAGGGGGGGGGGGGGGAGGGGGGGGGGGTGTAGTTTAGCGTAGGCACAGAAGTATGGTAAAAAAATAAATGCGACGTCCGAACGCGCCCTTCAGCCCAATGACATTCAGAGAGGACATTTGGGATTCTGCCAAGGCCTTTTGACTGAATGGTAAGCTATGTTTCAGACCAGAATGAATTAAGGCTGGGGTGGGGGGGGGGGGTTGGGGGGGTTGGGGGGTTTGTCAGTGAAGTGCAGGTATTGGAAGAAGAAAAGAAGAAGACCCCAGAAAGGCTGTTGTGCTGCTGTGTGGGCAGTAAAAAAAAAAAAAGTAAACATGTTCCAAATGAATGCAGCTGGGAATTTCAACTCATGTCACGATTGGAAGCGACGGCATTAACCGGAATGGCGGGATCTTTGCATGTATAATCCAATGTTGGGAAGCAGCAAAAAGGAAGGGACATTCTACTGTCCACACCTGATGGGCATTAATAGTATCACAAGTGACATCGTCTTCAGCATCTTTTCTCGAGCAACGGAGGGAACAGAATTGCTATTTCTCCTGCTTTAACTTCCATCAACACATTTTACATTTAGTCATTTTGCAGACGCTCTTATCCAGAGCGACTTACAGCAAGCACAGGGACGTTTCCCCCTTGAGGCAAGTAGGGTGAAGTGCCTTGCCCAAGGATACAACGCCATGTTGGCATGGTCTGGGATTCGAACTGGGAATCTTCTGATTTACCAGCCCGACACCCTCACCGCTCAGACACCTGACATTCGAAAGCATCAGAGTCTTTGTCATCTACTGTCTTCTACCCTGCTCCCCAGACAAGCCTCTCCAGCAGGGCCTGCCCCCCTACCTCTCTGCCTGTTTTGCCCGGATAAGTGCGACAGTGCCCCATTATATCAGCTGGCTCTCAGCGAAGCTCGAATTATAATTACCTCTGGGTTCGTTCTCTCCACCACCGCCCTCCCCCCCCAACCATCCCTCCCGCCCCCCTGTCTCTCCTGTGTGTATCCTGAGCTGGTGCGTGTGTGTGTGTGTGTGGGGGGGGGGTGTATGGAGGTGGGGATGATTTTCAATTAGTCCACCTGCCCCCCTCTAATGATCCAGCACTCACTCGCTTAATCACCGAATCTGACACCGTTGATGTCGATATTAATATTAATATCGCAACTGCAATAAATAATGTTATCCTAAGAGCTCGCGTTAATGCTGATGAGACATCCGGAATGTTCCAACGGGCCTTCCCCCCCCCCCCCCCGGGCCATCCCCACACACACACACACACACCAACCCTCACACGCACAATGCTTGGGTGGCTAGCGCGCTAGCACCGCGAGTAAATCTCTGATGCCCTTCAGTGGGGGCAGTGGTGACATTGGATTGGAACGTAGCCTGTGGACACAGATGTTGCCCTGGCTAGCAGGAACTGGACACCGGATTAATTACTATAAATCATCTCGACCGAACGACTGCTCGGGCTGTTCTGTCCTCCTCTCTCTCCCTTTTCTCACATTTTATAAGCAACGCGGGGACCGGTCGCAACCGGTCGACTTCCTACTGTACAGACGACAGCCCGTATTTCTCGGAGAAAAGCTAAGATATCACGATCACATGTTTATGTCGTGCTGTAAATCAGCAGATTACTCGTTTGGCAAAAGAGATGGCACTCAAATTGGAGAGAGAGGGATGGGAAAAACAAGATAGTAAACTTGGTCAATGGCTGCGATTGGAACATAAGTCATTGTTGTATTATTGCCGAAGACGGGTTCTGTCGTATAAACGTTCAGCCCACTGTTCTGGCCAAAGAAAAAGGAATGGAATTCTTTCTGGACAGCGTGTCCCTCCAGATGTGAAATAGCGTAGGAATTTTATGGTTTACCGAGAGAAACGGCCTGTGATTTGCTGTGTGCATGAATCCCACCAAAACTGTAAATTCAATCGCATGAACCTTTCGATAGGCAGTGGACCACACTTCTCACAACCAATTCACGTTCGTCATTCCAACTTGATTTGGAATAGTTTGGGGTGGAAATCGTCACCCGCAGCGGCTTGTAAATAATTAATCGAATGAATAAATAAGCGTGGAAATATAATCGGTGCTTATGGGGAGGTGGGGGGTGTCGAGGGGGTAGAGGATGAACGGGGTGGAGGGGGGGGGGGGCACGGGTGGCAAAGGGGAGGGGCCGGAGACAGGAGCCAGAGTCATTTAGTTTATTATTACTATTATCTGCGGGTGTAGGGATTTGCGGGCGCCGAATTCCGGACTGACTTTGACCTCCCCCAGCCCTGGACCAGGGCTTCCTAAAGCCTGGATCATCCCTTCTAATCCGCTCTCATTAAGGATGAGCTGCATGATAGCGCCCCGCCACCCTCCGCTGGCCTACCCCCTGTGGATAAGTGGCAGCTTTGACGGCAAATTTAATAAATGACTCCGCGATCATTGTGTGCGTGCCACTGCTTGGTAAATAAAGTCCCCCCTCCTACCCACCCCCCCCCCCCCCCCCCCCCCCAAGCACCCAAACTAGACTCTCGTCGGTGCTAACTCCAGCTGACTTGATTAAGTTGACGATAGCAGCACTCTGATGCGGGACGTTGGGCAGATAAAGAAAGTTTAAGCACCGTACAAGTTTAGGAGCTGTATGCCGCTGTACTGATCTCAGAGATGAAGAGAAGTTGAGGTGGGTTTCTCTCCACGTTAAAACCCCGCTGATAGTACCCAGGTTCGATGGCAAAAATGACCTTTATTGTCAAGTTCACACACAGACAAGTGAATTCCTTATTTGCGTACGCTCCCTTGCGATTGAAATGTATTCCGATTTGAATTGGGGTGATGGTCATATCTAGGACTGAGAAAACTTTTCACCAACAATGTCGAAGGCCACCAATATCAAACACATCCCCTTTGGTGAACAAAAAACAATCCACCCGGA
This sequence comes from Protosalanx chinensis, assembly GCA_030340685.1. Taxonomy (NCBI): domain Eukaryota; kingdom Metazoa; phylum Chordata; class Actinopteri; order Osmeriformes; family Salangidae; genus Protosalanx; species Protosalanx chinensis. Next base: position 3,461,125 of record CM059340.1, read on the forward strand.
ACCTTTCCCTCAACTTCCTGCCTCTAAAATAACCTCTTTCCGCGAGGGAAAATCCTAAATAAATCCTCCTAAATAAATTACAGCTACGCTATCCTCCAAAGATGTGATCTCCGTTCTTGAGCAAATTAAAAATGTAGGCCCATTTACCAAGGTGCCCAGCGTAACTGGAAACAGCGGCACGGTATTTAATCACCGCTGTGTCACATCCTCCCTCTGAGTCACGCCGTCGGTCGCCGCGCTGTCCGGCGAGCGCTTCACCCAGGGGGAAGATACAAGACTTTCCTCTAGGTGTATTTCATCTATGAGCCCGTTTTTTATTCATTTTTAAACCCCATTCCGATGCCTCAGCTTGTTAAAATACCAGCCTCGTCTTTTCCAGAACGTTCCACCGCAGGGCCTGGTCATCCAGACGGAGACAAGTTAAGTCCTCGGTTAATTTGACTCATTTCTTGTGGTGTCTGGGAGAAACATGACGGTTTTATATATATCCCTCCTGCGAGAGAGTTTTAAAGGCTCCACTTTGCTGGGAGGCTGGCGTTAAGAGCAGCGAGGACGGAGGCAGCAGGTCGACACAATGCCGGGGAGCTTTTCCACCTTTAGTTGAGGTGGAAGCTGGAATACGAAAACAAGTCGAGCCCTCGAAACGGATGCTGCTCCCACTAAAGCATCTGTAGAAGCCGAACCACAACTTTTCACAGGATCATTTGTTCTTCAAAAAAAACGATCGACGAAAGTCAAGCAATCAGACACGGCAAGTCGCCCACGGTGTACAAAACCTGCTTATCAGCGTTCGATAAAGCTTTCATTAGCGTACAAAATCGTCTCTGAAGTTCGCTCACACTCCGTCAAGGCGATCTGTTTACTCCTTTTCCGTGGGATGAAAAAAATATATATTGTTAATTAGGCAGGAACTCATTACGGGAACATAATCAGAAAGAACAGACACAGTGTGGAGGAAATGTCTTCCGTTCATTAAACAGCCTGCTACATAAATGAGATCGGGGGGGGGATGCAGTTTAATAGACTCAACCTCACAATGAACCCAAGGAGGGGTGCATTGTGGTTTGACCTTCATTAACTATCTCCATTCATCCCTTGCACTCCAACCATAAATCAAGGAATGCTTTCTATTGTTACTTTGCCGAACAAGAAGCGTTTCTCCAACCTACATTTTATTAGCTGCCGTTCTTAGCATTTGGGAGCAAAAATACTCTTTTAGAATCGATTAGAATCAACTAGAATCAGAGAAGGGGGGGGGGGGGGGGGGGGCGAGGGAGGAAACACAAAAAGGTTATCCTTTTCAGCAAAAAACAACTCCCACAATGCACCTCCCAGGTGTGGGTGGTGCGAGGTCACAGCCCTGCTTACAGCTGTCGGAGGGATAATGATGGAGAGGGCTATCTGGGTTTGTGATAGCAAACCTCTGGTGTCTGCAGATTTCCTGAGGGGATGGGTTTTGCTTCGTTGTTTTTGCTGCGGAAGCGTAGCCGGATTAACCGAATCAGAAGCTTAATCAGACTTGAAACACCAGAGGCAGTGCCGGTGGCCTCATCAACCACATCCAGCAGGCATGGGAGTGTGTGTGTGTGTGTGTGTGTGTGTTGGGAGGGTTGGCAAGGAGACGCTGTTCCCACACCCTTTCGGAGGTAGTTTTTTTTCCACAGGGATGGGAGGCGAGGGGATTTAAACGCTCCCAGTTGGCCTTGAGAGCCTTCAAGCGAGAGTTCTCCTGGCAAACATCCACACAGTTGTCGAAGCTAGTTCAGAGGAGGTTTGGCGTCCCGGTGCTCGCCGCGAGCCCCGTCGTACGCGAGCGTCGTGAGGTACGAGGTGATTGAGCGTGTGCAGGATTGGAAAAGGTCTCTGGAACGAAGACGTCTTGTTTTGTTTGGCAGGGACTATCTAAACTCCTCGAGGCAAACTCAAACACTTCATGCATGCTCCCATTCACGTTGAGCACGTTAATTAGTCCTAAATTCTTAGTCCTCAAGCAAGTCCGGGCCAGGTTTCTTCAGACAGATATCCGCACCCACAAGCTACTTAAATCCTGATAAACGCTCTCTCAGCAAACCAGCCCTTTCCCTGGTGTTCCCAGCCCTGGTTTGCTCCAGCCTAGCTCTCCATTAAACCTTTTTCCCTCACCAGAATTCTCCACAGCAAATCTCCAAGCCCTGGGCTTGAACCTGGGCATCAGCCCCCATTAAGGGCAATCCGCCTTCTCACTGAGGACTTAAGAGAAGCGATGAGCCGATTGCCCCCAAACCGGCGGAAATTAGCTTTTCGCAGGGCAATGTTTATATAATAAGGGATTGCATTCAGGCAAAAGAATAGTAGATGTTGAAGACCTTCCCCCCCTAAGCTCACCTCTTCTCCCCTCCCACATGGCTACAAGGGCTTGAGATGTTCAGGGACAGATAGAAGGACATATCCAGGATTAATCTGAGTGGAATAAACACGTAAATAAAACACAAACAAGACTAAATTCACCCATCTGTCCTCCCCGCATGCAGATCTAATCATGTATTGGAGCTTGCCAAGGACAGGAAAAGAAATCAGCAAACGATAAAACATTGAGGGCCGATATCCGAGGTCTTAGTAGTCCAAGGTAAGTGTGGTTACTTTGTAAACAGTATTACATAAAACGAATCCTTGGTTGAGAAATAATACTCATCGGTGTTGGGACGCAAATAACTCAAAGGAGAACATAATCCTCCATTTGGTTCTCCTCCGCCCGTCTGACAAAGTTTGTGCTGTGGAGTGAGGGGGGATACTGTCTTTATAGGGTTAGGGTTAGGGGCTTAATCGTGTGGGGAACATCCTTTTTGTAGCCTTACTCAGCCCATCTCCGCGAGGGGCTTTTCTTACATCCATCCATCCATCCATCCATCCATTATCTTCCGCTTATCCGGGGCCGGGTCGCGGGGGCAGCAGTCTGAGCAGGGAAGCCCAGACTTCCCTCACCACACACACCTCCTCCAGCCCCTCCGGGGGGATCCCGAGGCGTTCCCAGGCCAGCCGAAAGACATAGTCCCTCCAGCGTGTCCTAGGTCTTCCCCGGGGCCGCCTCCCGGTGGGACATGCCTGGAACACCTCCCGGGGGAGGCATCCAGGAGGCATCCTAAACAGATGCCCGAGCCACCTCAACTGGCTCCTCTCGACGTGGAGGAGTAGTGGTTCTACTCCGAGCTTCTCCCGTGTGACCGAGCTCCTCATCCTATCTCTAAGGGAGCGCCCAGCCACCCTGCGGAGGAAACTCATTTCGACCGCTTGTATCCGCGATCTTGTCCTTTCGGTCATGACCCAAAGCTCATGACCATAGGTGAGCTTTTCTTACATTTACATTTATTCATTTAGCAGGCGCTCTTATCGAGAGCGACTCACAGTAAGTACAGGGACATTCCCCCTGAGGCAAGTAGGGTGAAGTGCCTTGCCCAAAGACATCACAGCCACAGCCAGGATTCAAACTCGCAACCTTCCGTTTACGATGCCGACGCCTTAACCCACCGAGCCACTGGACTCCCTCCCATCTCACCTTTTCTTTAAGAGTAAGCGTCATGTTTTCCTAAAAGGCCTCTGGGCGCGCTGAACATCCATGTCCGCCACCTCACCGCGGCACAGACACGCACAAACCGGAGCGAGGGGTAAAAACATGGTGCGGGCCGAGGCCGCTTGTTTCATCTCCCCCGGCTCCCTCGCCATTTATCGATTCCTGGAATCTCATCAAGGCCTCTCTTGAAGGAGTAAGTAAAACGCAAACATCAAAGATCAACTTGTTTTTTTTACGGCGTCGTGGTTTTTTTCTTCTCTTCCATCTTTTTTTCCCCTCACGCCCACAGCTCGATTGAGAGATGCGTATCTCTCGGCATTCAAATCCGAGGAGCACTTAAGAAGAACAGGGAGAAGAAGTTAAAAGCCACTTTAGAGGCTGGCTGGGATGCAGCTAATAGCCCTCTGATCCGACATCTTTTCATCCGTGCCAGATTATCTTGCAAATTCAATAGCAGGTCTTCAAACAAGAACAAAAGGGGAACGTTCAGAAATCAAATCCAAAGGTTCGCAGGATTTGTCGTCGTCTACGGCAGGTTGAACTCAAAATATCGCAAGGTATCAGTGTCAGATTTGAACCTTTTGGAAGTATTGAACCCCACCAGTTTCATATGCGCATTCACCGAACCCTTCTTAATTGGTCATGTTGTTGCTAAGGAGTTTCCCCTCTGGGATTAATAAAGTATTCTGAATGTGAACGTATCTGAATCATCATGAATCATGAGTCAGATGTGTGTCTTGACCTCCGCCGAACCCCTGAGACTGACTCACCGATGGAACCCAGGTTAAGAACCCCTGGTCTAAGTATTAATTCAGCTGGTTCCTGGTGCAACGGGCACAAAATGACGTTGAACAAGTAGTTCTTCTGAGGATGCCATTGACAATGTTGTGATAGATAGCCTTAACTCCAATGTCCCTTCACCGATATTGGGTCTGGCCCGACCAGCCAATCGCAGCGAAGGCACAAGCTCTGGTAAGGCATTGTGGGACACAAAGTCTAAACCAGGGGATATTGGAGGGCGGAGTCTCGTCTGGAACCAGCCACTAATCCATAAACCCTAGGGTAGATATGATAGGATTGAAATAGTGTATGTGTATATACACGCTATGATATGAGTGTACTTAGAGCCTGACAGAGGCCAAACTTAACATCCAAACCTCATTATGCAGAAAACAAACGCATCTCTTATAGATAGAGAGAATCATACACGCTATAGACATGTACAAAATACATACATGTATTTTTTGTACACACACAAGATGATTTAAGGGTCTCGGCGCTGTATGTAGGTCAGAGATGTGGAGTGGAAGACGAACACAATGAGAGACGAGCGGGTTAGACAGAGCCTTAAGCCCTCAGGCTGCGTCTGTGCGTGTTCTCCAAGCCAACAGGACTAGTTATCACCTGTCAGGGCCTAGCTGCATATCACGGTACAGCCACGGCGGCGGCGAGGGGGGGGGAGGGGGGGGGGGCTCGTTCAGCTGACTGCGTTAAGCACGGCAGCGTCGGGGCGGGCTGTCGCTCACCGGGATGCCCGGGCTCCTTCCTCGCGCCAGGGTGCCAGGTCCTTCCTCGCGACCTGTCATCACGGGGAAGGTAAAGTAAAGACGTGTCTGCGTGAGGCGTGGAGGTGAAGGGGGGGGGGGGGGGGGGATGGGTTGGGGGGGGGTCCGTCGGTTGGGCTCGCAGGCGTTTTTTCTGCCTTCGAGGAGGAAGCCGGCGGTTCTCCTGGAACCCCCCGCCCCCCCAGTCTCCAATTTTTATCGGCGGATTACTAAAGGGGGCCTCGCGTTTGAGCGCACAGCGTCGTCCGCGGGGCCTAGGGACCGGCTCGGCCACGGCGACTGCGTCGCGACTATTGTTAGCTCCAGCCTGACACCCCCAGCCCCCCACATAATCATCGTCATCATCGCCCCCCCACACCCCCGCTGCTCTGCGTTACACTATCCTGTCCCCCCCCCACCGTCTCCGGCAGAGTCTGTCTCTGTCCCTGGAGAGAGGCGGGAGACCGAAATAGCCAGCCTCAAACAGGAAGAGGGGACGGCAGGGGGGGCGAGGGTGTGGGGAGGGACAGGACACCTTTTACAGAGCCCAGCCGAGAATGCCCCCACCGCAATCCCCCTCCCCTCCCGGAGGGAGGTGCCGCTGAGCGCTGTGGGGAAGAGGGGAGATGGTAGGGGAGGGTGTGGGGTTTGCGAGGGCAGCAACAAGACCCAGATAAGAGATTAGGCTGTTATCATCCACCCTTGGGGGGCGGGGAGGGGAGGGGGGGGGGCGTGGCTGCTGGGGAGGGACCAGGGGGGGTGGGTGGAGGTTTTGGTTTTTTAGCTCGCCCCCCGGGGGGGGGGGGGGGGGGGGGGGGGGGCACGATGTGTGTCTGTGGACACCCCTCCTGGAAATGGACTAATGGCCGTGCCCTGAAAGCTCAGATGAGCTCGTATAGCGACATCGATTGAGGAAGACGCCAGAAATCACAGCCCGAGTGAGCTTCCTGTCGCTTTCCAGAAGGCTCCGATTATCGGACACCATTAGCGTGGGCGAAACAGGTAAACTTTACGAGATGAATCAGGACAGGCAAAAAGGTTCCATTTCCTCATGGGTCAATCAATATCTTTAGTCCCTGATCCTTAATCTAGTCTGCGACTGTCAACGCCCGGATATTGAAAGCAAACTGAAGCCTCCATCGCACAGAAAGTTCCGGCCATAACTGTCAGCTGACTGCTCACGTAACAGCCAGCGAGCGTTGGCGCGTGAACGGGCATGCGCTTTGGGCGCCTGTACGGGACATGCCCCGACATGCATGTGTTGTGTGTGTGAGAGAGCCAACGACCGCAGCACCCCGCACCCCCCCCCCCCTCCACCGCAGCAGAGCACAGGGGTGTGGGAGGGGGGGAAGAGAGGCTCTTTCATGTCCGAGAGAAGGTAGGAAGGAGCTCGCTGCAGGGGAACGACAAGTGACAGGGGGGGGGGGGACGCTGTCACGGGGGGGGGGGGGGGTTCAGCGGAGCCACAATGGCGACTGTCCCCCCCCCCCCCCCCGACTCAATAGACCGGGTTGCATTTAGAGGCTGCAGCCACTTTCCTGCCAAGGAACCAAGTTAAGGGAACCTCCCCCCCCACCCCCACCCCGAACACACATAGCCCCCCCTCCCGGGCAAACTTCTCTTTAAAGGATCGCCCCCTCCGTTTACTCCACAACTCGAAAGGCCTAACAGAAAGCTGGAGGTCAAGCGAGGGACGATAATATCCAGTAGCGGTGGCAGCCAAGGTTACGGGGGGGGGGGGGGGTGAAAGAGCTTTTGGCGGGGAAACGGAGAAAGCGGCGGGGGGGGGGGGGACGTCAGCCCCTGGCTTGGACGAGATATCACTGAGAACTACGCCGGGGGGGGGAATGACATTTCCTGTCCTGCTTTTACAAGACGCGCGACCTTTGCCCTCTGCGTGGCTCTCTGTACATTAGGACGCGCGGGCACGCACGCATGGCGCGACACACACACGCACACGCAAGCACTCAGTGTCCGACAGTCGATATATTCTGAAGAATAGCCTCCCCTGGGAGCTGGTAGGCAAATCTCCCTCGGTCTGCGGCCCGTTGCGATGAAAGGGCTTGTGATTGCATTCGACCCTGCCTTACAAAGACGTCATACATCAAACGGCAACAGATAAAAAACATCTTGGGCACGTTAATCAGCGTAGCACCTTCCAGGGCCACTCGCTCATTTGTCTCAATATTCTGAATAGGGCAGCCAACTCCGTCTTTCATTAAAAAGCCCCAGATGTAAATAAGTAGATGTTTTGTGTCCACCCTGGCCAATAGGCTTCCTGTGTGTTAGAACCCTCTGGATCGTCGGGGTTCCGCTCCGGGGTTTTCAATCCGGAGATTCAGATTCTGAAAACGTTATTAATCCAGAGGATAAACTCCTTAGCAACAATGGGGCACAGTCTCGTAAAAACACACAGGGCGTGAGGTAAAAGAGATGCGAACGACGCGACCTTGAGAGGCAAGAGGGTGCTTTGATGGCTCGCGTCAACACGAGTTTGAGGGAGGCATGTTTGAGCATGCGGTTTCCCCCCGAGTCAAACCCGCAGTCGAGAGTTTCTGCTAGGATGCGCTCCGTCATCCAATAACGGCTAAAAGAGCTTAATCACGATGCCGACCCCTCTCCCGACCGCCGCTAACCCCCATGGCTACATCACAATCCAATTAGGAACTCGGTGCATCTGCTATCACCACAGAAACAAGCGGAAAGATCGATAAAGGAACAAGTGATTTCACCTCATGCGCTCCCGCTAAATGCTAAAAGTCACTTGAGAACAACTTTGACGTGTTCGGATCTGCTTAGATAACAGCTAGCATCCTATCGCTAATGCCGAGGACATGTTTTTTAGGTGTGCGCTCAACCTTTCCGTCGAAAGAAACTGTGAATAATAATAATACCTCATTTAGCAGACACTTTTATCCAAAGCGATTTACATTAAGTACAGGGCCAATCCCCCTGAGACAAATAGGGGTGAAGTGCCTTGCCCAAGGACACAACATCACATAGCCACAGCCAGGGTTCGAACTCACAACCTTCCGATCGTGAGGTCAATATGAAATGAATAGGCGCACGCTAGTTGACTTTGGCGTTTGTCATCAGGCCGTAGAAGGTTCCAGCAGCTGCTAGGCTCCGCGCTCGCGGTTGCGCCGTCGTTCTCGCTCCGTGAGACCAGATA
>CM059340.1:3469887-3554435 GCA_030340685.1 Protosalanx chinensis
CCCTCTCCTCCTCTCTCTCTCCCTCCCTCTCTCTTTTGCTCCTTTTCAGCCGGGGAGGCGATCAAATGTCGAACCATTGTTTGCCTCGGCTCTAATTAATTCTGCTCGTTATCTCCGACTGCAGAAAAACCCCAGTCAGTCCAGACTGGAGTAGGAACAGCAGTGTTTGGGCGGTGGGGAGGGGGGAGGGAGGAAGGGGGAGTGGGGTGGTCCCTGTTTAAACCCCCCCTCTCTCCACATCAGCAGCAGCGATCGCAGAGGTGTGCGTGCGCACGGTGGATTAATGGCACGGCCAACAGCTTTGAGTGAGCATTCAAACCCGAGTCCCCCCCCCCCCCCCCCACCCCACCACAAAAACACTCCAAATAAATAAACAGCCCAGGAAATAAAGAAAATTAGCGCTGAACATCTGCCGTGTGTGAAAGAAACAAAAAATTGGCGATAGAAATTAATTAAATTAATCGATGCAAATCAATTGAGGTATTTGTCAATGGGACGGGGAAGTGCTTGAAACGCAAAAAAATAAAAATGGCTGAAGACAAACAGAGGAGCCAAATGCAGAAGGACTAACTTTCATAGTCAAAATCGGCTTCACCGACCGGACTGCTTAACCCAGAATCTGTGAAGGATAGCAAACATACAAAAAAAAGAAAAAAAATGACAAACAGTTTAAGGGAATGTTGAAATAAAAAGCAACAGAAAGGCCGTCAATCGAACCAAAACATAAAAAGACAGCGGACACACAAAGGAAACAGAAGTGGGTTATTCGTCTGACCTTTGAACAAACCCCTCAACCCCTGTCAACGTTAACACCGTAGTCTTTTTTTTTTTTTTTTTGTTAGAACAGGTGATCTTCGACACGCTGAATGATGGGAGTTATTTTCTCGGCATCCGTCCTGAGTGTGTGGGAGGGAGGATAGACTGACAGACAAGCAAGGGAAGTAGGCCAAGCTCACCCCCCCACCCTCCCCCATTTATACCCTTTATACTCTTTCCTTCCAGAAAGTTCCAATCAGCACGAGGATGAATGAGGTTGGGTTTTTTTGGTTGTCGCCCGCCTGACTAAAACCCTTCTATGAGAGGCCAGACTTCCCAGGTTGTGGTGAGAGATGGCAGGGCGACCCACCCGATTGATCCGTGGCGGCGACTAATTAAACATGAGGGGGGTGGAAGAAGTGTGTGTGTGTGTGTGTTGGGGGGGGGGGGGGTGTAGAGATCATCTGTCTCCAGATGTCATTCATCCCATGGGGGGAGGGGGGGGGGGCACAGTGCGTGTGTGTTCACGGAGCCGGGAGAAGAGCGGGGGGGGGGGGGGGTCCCTCAGATGCAGGTTGATTAACGTGAGCGGATGTGTGCGTGAGACGCCTGCGGTATCATCCTGGTGAGAGGGGGGGGGAACCAAGCTTTCATGGAGGGAGGAGTGACAGAGAGAAGGGGAGAGAGAGAGAGAGAGAGAGAGAGAGAGAGAGAGGAAGGAAAACCAGCGAGAGAGAGAGGGAGGAAGGAAGAGAAGAGTGACCAAAAGAGAAAGAAACCTGAAGTAAAAAAAAAACGGAAAAACAAAAGGCCTTGACGCAAAAACAACAACAAAACAACCCTAAACCAATAAGAGCCAGAAAGAGAGACAGATAGAGAGACAGAGAGAGAGGCTATGAGAGGACACTAATGGCCCTTGGCTGAGAGGAGGAGGGATTAGACAGACAACAGATCTCCACTGAGGACTGCTTCATTAGCTGGCCGACTAATTGTGCGTCGATGTACGAAGAGCCAAATGACCAGGATAATAACGAGCAGGCGCCAGCCCCTCTACCCCAAGGGATCATGGGACATTTACCAGAGCCACGGACACACGTACGCTCACGCTAACCGACCCGCGCGTTGGCCGAGCGCCCCCGTATGACGAGCGAAATACGTACGAAGCGTTTCACTCCCGACGCTGGGTTCACCGAGCACGTATTGCTTCTGGAACATCTGCTCGGTTGGGTTGGAGGGGTGTCTCCAAGTGTACTGGAGTACGCTCGCTTGAACAATGGCTGCTATTAGGTAATGGGGTTGTTTCGAGCGGTTGCCGCCTTGCCTAATTGGACAAAACTGTCCGTTTAAATTAAATATGAGATAAAAGACGGTATGCTGTTGTGTCGTGAAATGGGGATGAGGGGCGCCATTTCCTTTTTCCTTTTAAGGAGCGCGAGTGGGAGGAGGGACGGGCAGCAGGAAGTCCGGAGGAACTTCCCCCTCAAGCACCTGGGATGCCGAGATCCGGTTCACGGTTCGAGTCCAGTGCGTCTCAGTGCCGTGCGGGCCCCGAGGTAAATGCCTACGTGTCAAATACCCCTCCTAAGAGATATCCTCCTGTACACCAGTCGATGGGGAAGGCAGTGGGGGGGGGGGTTTCTTAGACGATGGGGCCGAGGGGGAGGAAAGCGTGTGTGTGTAGGGGAGGGGGGAGGACCTCACCCCATGCCGGCTCACCAGGCAGCGCCGGAGATTAGGTCCTCTTTGGAATGATGAGTTATTCTTTTGGAGGGATGGACTGGGGATTTCTGACAGAAGATGGATGTCTGATAGACACCGGGCGAGAGCGTTGTGTGTGAGACTGTGTGTGTCGTGTGTGTGTGAGACTGTGTGTGTGAGACTGTGTGTGTGAGACTGTGTGTGTGTGTGTGTGTTTGTGTGTACGGGGGGGCGTGCTCGAAGAAGTGATGGAAGGAGCCGAACGGCAGGAGTGTTGACAAAGTCACTCAGGGCCGAGGAGGAGGAGGAGGGAGGGAGGAGGGAGGAGGGAGGAGGAGGAGGGAGGAGGGAGGAGGGAGGAGGAAGGTTGTCAGAGCCAGACGATGAGACGGGGAGAGGGAAATGTACATCCACGGCTTTAGACGGAGAAGCCCTGAGAAAATGAAACTGGGGGGGGGAGGATTGAGTGTTCTCTTTTGTTAACGGCAGGCTTTAGCCAAAATGAACCCCCGGATGGAGGTGTCCAGGGCTGTCGAGAGGGGGAAGCTTGTTGGGGGTAGGGGGATGGGGGGGGATCGTTGGCAGGGCTTAAACTCCAGCGAAACCCCGTTCCAGTCCGACAGAACGGCAAGACCAGCCGCCGCGATACCGTCCTAGATAGAGCGCCGTACGGTTCCTGAACATGGAGGGTTTGTCGTTACACGAATCGATGAGAAAAAAGAGCCACATGTGACCAAAAAGAGCCACATGTGCCTTCCCTCCTGTATGGAAAGTAAACCATATCTGTTCGTACAGCAAGCTTCATTCACTCCACGCCTCCCCTACACACGATGTTCGAATCGAGGCAAGTCTACGCATGTGCGACTGCGAGCGTGTTCCTGTCAAGGGTCCACAGCCTACCTGGGGTCTGAAGTTGATGCGTCTCATCTCGACGGGGGTCGGTCGAGGTGTGGGGGGTGATCTCGGCGTTGTTCAGCAGACATTTAGTCCGCGGCTCCGATTCTTTTCGCTTGCGGCTTGGGAAAACGAGTGAAAGGACCAAAACGCAGCGTCGTGAGCCTGAGGAGCGACACAAAATGTCCGCCGCCTCGTAACGCAAAGAAATCCCCCCTCTCCCCTCACCCAAAATAACCTAGATGCTTGCTGCACAAGAACAACAACAATTAGGCTGCTGCTGAAAGTCGACAACACTCCACGGAAACAAAAACCAAAAAGTTGACAAGGTACATCTAGCAAACGAGCTTCGTGTTTTCCCTCCGTTTTCTTTTTCTCCTTCTCTCTCGCTGCCACAACTAATTAAAAACATATTTTATGCTGACACAGGTTATTTTCACTGGAAAAAAACTGCAGTAAAGTACATCCAAGCCTTACCTGTCAGGTTTGCTGCTTCCAGAGAAAGCATTGAGGAGTCAAATAAATATATAAAGATGGGAAAAACACAACACAAGGAGAGAGGAGGGAGAGAGAGAAATCAATAGAGAGCATTTTAAAATTCACAGGGGCGGTTGCTGTGTTCGCGCTCGCAGCCCTAGATCAAGCTCATCAGCATTTGGAGGAGTCGGTGTGTTTGCGCGGGTGTCTGTGTGCGTGTGTGTGTATGGTTGTGTGTGTGTGTGTGTGTGTGTGAGAGAGAGGTTGAGGAAATGTCAGGGCCAAGGGCAGGCCCAGGAAACACTATCCACCAGGGAGAGATTGAGGGAAAATGGGAGAGAGGGAGAGAGGGGAGAAAGAGAGAGAGAGATTCAAGGAGAGATGTTACTCTCCCTAAGTAGCAGGCAAGAGGCAAGCCAAGGTCAGACTTCTAGGGATACGCGACAGTGAGCTGTATTAGCTTTGCAACTCCTCAACTCAACCTAGGAAGCTACTCTGCTGGGATTTGTAGTCTTTTGGAAGTTTTGCGCGCTACAAAAAAGAAGTGCCAGCAAATGGAGAAAACTTTCAACTTTCAATTTGTCTTAGTCTGTCTACAGAGTCGACCAATTCTTATCTCCTCTTCTTCTCTTTCCTCGCCTCCCAGATTCTCCTCCATCTTTACCATTTCCGAAAACATTTAATACAAAAATCCCCACGCTGCCTGTACAGAAAAATGCATGTTTCAAAGTCAACTAAAACTTGACTGCGCACCTTCACATACTCCCTCTAAATCTTTATTAAACCTCTCAAGAGTCCCCCCCCCCCCCAAGTTTGTTAAAAAAAGGGATTAACCTTTTTAATTCCTGTTGATGGACAAATCTCCCCTCCCTTGCTGCATCCCCCCCCCCCCTCCTCCCCTTTCCCCAGGTAGCCCAAAGCCTGAACTCACTTCTTGTACAGCAGGATGGCGATGACGATGCAGATGATGAACACCACAGCCAGGACGGGCCCCCACCACCCAGATCAGACCGTCGCCGCCAGTCTCGATGGGCAGGGGGTCGCCCTCCAGCTCCGGGATGGCGTACGTGTCAGTGTACGGGCTGGACACAAAGGCCTTCTGCGAGGGGCGAGGGAGGGAGAGAGAGAGGAGAGAGAGAGAGAGAGAGGGAGGGAGGGAGGGAGGGAGAGAGAGAGAGAGGGAGGGAGGGAGGGAGAGAGAGAGAGAGAGAGAGGGAGGGAGGGAGGGAGGGAGGGGGAGGGAGGGAGGGAGGGAGAGAGAGAGAGAGAGGGAGGGAGGGAGGGAGGGAGGGAGAGAGAGAGGGAGAGAGAGAGAGAGAGGGAGAGAGGGAGGGAGGGAGGGAGGGAGGGAGGGAGGGAGGGGGAGGGTGAGAAAGAGAGGGAGGGAGAAAGAGAGAGGGACAGACAGAGAGGGAGACAGGTAGGGAGAGAGAGAGGAAGGGGGAGAGAGGAAAAGAGGGAGAAAGAAAGCGATTTTTTTTAACCATGTGGTACTGCAGTACGGCTCAACTTGCGTGTGGCCAACATGTACGTGTGTCCACACAGCCACCCCCTGGCCCCCTGGCCCCCTGGCCCCCACACCTCCCAACCCACCACTCACCCCAGCGGTGCTGTTCAGCTCGGCCAGCAGGAAGAAGACGTACTCCTGGCCGGGCTCCAGGGCTTTGCCCTCGCAGCTACTGTGCCGGTGCTCCGCCCCCACCGTGAAGGAGGGGGGCAGCTGCTTGAAGCACGCCGTGACGAAGGGCTTCCTCTGGTCCGGCGGGGCCAGCTGGCGCCGCGAGCGCCGCTTGGGGTTCACCTCGCGCAGCAGCTGAGGGGGGTAGAAGGAGAGAAGTTTGTTTTTGTCAGTTTGGGCGTTTTTCTCTCTGTTTCTATTGGATAGCCCTGGTTGGTTCTACTGGATAACCCTGGTTGGTTCTACTGGATAACCCTGGTTGGTTCTACTGGATAACAACCCTGGTTGGTTCTACTGGTTAACCCTGGTTGGTTCTACTGGATAACCTTGCTTGGTTCTAGAGGATAATCCTGGTTGGTTCTAGAGGATAACCCTGGTTGGTTCTACTGGATAACCCTGGTTGGTTCTACTGGATAACCCTGCTTGGCTCTAGAGCATAACCCAAGTTGGTTCAGTAAGAAGGCTTTATTTAATTCCTCTTCCCTGAGAGACCAGTGGGAACCAACTGCTTAATCAATGAGCCGGTCGTCAACACTGCGGCCCGCCGATTCTCCGATATTTATCCGTCGTCGTGCTTACATATCAACTTCCACACCTCAATGTCCGCGATCGGTCTGCGATGTACAGCAGAGCCCCGATCGAGCCCGGGATCAATGGAAACGGGCGATGGAATCCACCGTTACCTCAGACAAACTGGACCAAAGCAGTCGATCTGTTTCCTCAAGATCAGTAGCAGCTGCCTAAAAACCCGGTGGATTTCTCCAAGCTCAGGAACAGCAGTGGAGGACTGCGCTTAAACTGCTGCATCGGGGATAATCCCAAATCCGATAGGTTGATTGGCTAAACAGAAGTCAAGGTCACCTCTATAACTGGAGAGGGGGGGGGGGGGGGGGTGAAGTTGCCCGATAGTAAAAGGAAATAAACAACTATCTATATCCACAACTAAATGTAAATGAGGGGTGAGGGGTCAGACGGCTTAGCAGGTTAAGGCGTTGGCCTCACGATTGGAAAGTTGTGGGTTCGAATCCCGGCTGTGGCTATGTGATGTTGTGTCCTTGGGCAAGGCACTTCACCCTACTTGCCTCAGGGAGAATGTCCCTGTACTTACTGTAAGTCGCTTAGGATAAAAGTGTCTGCTCAATGAGGTATCATTAACTAACTATCCACGACTTTTAATCAGACAAAATCATGTGTTCGTATAGTACATCAGCATAAACATACGCCCAGCATAATCTTTACATAGACGTTGACAGCCTGGTGCCGTGTGTGTGTGTGTGTGTTTGAGGTCCTCACCTCCTCCAGGTCCATCTCATCCGGGCTCTTGAGGTTTCGCACAGGGCCACTGCCTCTCTTCAAAGGGACCACCACCACGTAGAAGTTTCTGGAACACACGGAGAGCGAGGACAATCAGAACAACGCCTCCTCCTCGGGAGGAGGTTTAAGCGAGAGAGAAAGGGTCCGAGAGAGGAGAGAGAATGAGTCATGCGGCGCAGTCCGTCAGAAGGACCCTGGTTCGAACCTCGGCCGTGTCAACATGACGTTGTTTCCTTGGGGCAAGGCGCTTCACCCTACTTGCCTCTGGGGGGGAATGTCCCTGTACTTGCTGTAAATCGCTCTGGATAAGAGCGTCTGATAAATAACGAAATGTAAATGAAATATATTTTCTATGTTTGCTCTTTCCTGCCACAGTAAATTCTGTGTTTGTGTAAACTGTTTCTGATTCTGAAAGACACAGAACTAGAGTGAAACTGAGAGATAGCGAGAGAAAAAGAGGAGAAGCCGACAAAAAAACGAGAAAACTCTTCATGGTTAGCCTCACTTGATGTTTTTGCTCTCCACTGGAGGGAACACCATGGTGACCGTGTGTTCGGGCTCTGTGTAGATATCCAGCTTGGGCTTCTTCACCAGGATGGCCGGCGCGGTCTTGGTGATGACGCGGGTGGCGAGCGCCCCCCTCCGCGTTCTCCTGGCAGGTGACCCCGAACTCGTAGGTGGTGTTGGGACGGAGGCTGGAGACCAGAGCCTTGGTCAGCCTGGCGTCCACATCCATCTTCTGGCGGTTGTACTCAATCTGGAGGGGGGAGGGGGGGAGGAGAGGACATGGAGGGAGGGAGGGAGGGAGGGAGAAAAGCAGGAGATAAGATTTATACCTCAGCCGGGAATATCTGCCAGACGAAATAACGCATGTCAACGAACACAACGCACCCCCCACTCACCGTGCATTTGAACGGGTACGTCGTCTGGATGAACTTCCACGCCAGCAGGACAGTCGACTTGGTGACCCACTTCACCGTGAAGTTCTTGGGGACGTCTGGGAGTCGAAGGGGGGGGGGGGGGCGGGGGGGGGGAGAACGAAAAGAAAAAAACGGAAAAGAGCGCGGTCAGCGAGCGGGAACGGACGGAGCGAAAGAGAGAGAAAAGAGAGAGAGAGCGAGCCGTCGCTCAAGCCGCCGTTCCTCCCCGAGGCCTCCTCCCGGTCGGACAGTGAGGGAGCGGTGCGCTGTGATAGGCTGTGAGGAAGGGGGGGGGGGTGGAGGTGGGGGGGCAACGCGATTGGTTAAGACACACACACAGCACGGGAGACTCATGGACACAAACCCACGGAGCACAAGTGTGGGGGGGGTGGGAGGGGGGAGGGGAGGAGGTGGGTGACCATCGGCATGGCCAACCAAGACCCCGTCCCTCCCCAGGCTGCGCCGACCGACGTGCCGCTGGGGGAAAACACGACACCCCCCCCACCCCCCCCTCGTCCGGCCGGCCGGACACAAAGACAAACCGAAACACAGCATGCCGATCGTCCTGAGCGGTGCATCTGGGGGGGACGATGCCATGCTGCAAAGGGCGGGGGGGGGGGGGGGGGGGGTCTGAGGAGTCACAGGGGGAAGAGGAAGGGGGGGGGTGTTCTCAACCAATAAAAAGAAACTCAAAAAAACTACGAAAACGAGGAACCAAAGCTGCCTGTCCACCTGCGATCGCCTGTACGATCCACTTTGAAGTGACTTGTTATTCGGATAGCCTACCTTTTTTTTTTGGTAATTTTTGAAATTAGGGGGTGTGTGAAGTTGCATTATCTGTGTGAGTGCGCTTAGCAACAACAAACAACACCCAAAAAAGGGCTCGCGAGGAAGACTGACACCGTGACTGACCAACCGGGCACTTACCTTGAATGCTGCGGCTCCTCCCCTTTTTCCTTTTTCAAACTGACTGACTGTAACTTACTGACTGGCGGTTACCTTGTTTTGGGTTAGTGAAGTAGTGAGTTCCCCCGCAAACATGTTCTAGGTTCTACATTGGCTTTTTTTCGTGGAGAAGTGAAGGTGGTTGGAGGGAGAAAAAGTGTGTGGGGGGGGGAGATGTTGTTGTTCATTTCTAGCGGTGTTGCTGGAGACTTTTTGGGGGGAGGGAGGGGGGGAGGGTGAAGGTTGTCCCCACTCCCCCCCCCCCCACCCCCACCACCCCAACGGGTTGGGAGAGAAAGCGGGCAAGCCCCTACCTGCTTGTAAGGCCACGGTCCGATATTGGACCAGAGGGCAGTAGGGCCCTGGACCTACACTGGTGTGCGCGCGTATTTTCACGTCGTACGCCGAGTTGGGTTTGAGGCCGTTGAGCACGTAGCTGGACTGGCTGGCCGGCAGGCTGAGTTCGCGAGGCGCGGCCCCCCCCGCCCGCCTCCTGGTACGCCAGCGTGTACTCCGTGATCTCCCCGTTCCTCTCCGCCAGCACGGGGGGCGACCACGAGAGCTGCACCGAGCAGCAGGTGACGTTAAAGTCCTCGTTCATTTGGGGGTACCCCCCGGGTGTGTTCTCGGGGATGTGAAGTTCCACGGACGCCTCCTCGCCGAAGCCCCCCTTGCTCTTGGCCTGGAGCTTGAAGAGGTAGACGGCGCCCCTGTGGACGCTGGCCACCGTGTACTGGCGTTCCTGGGGGGTGAACTCCAGGGTGGCCAGCGGGGGGACGTCCTTGCGGCCGAATCGCAGCCGGTACCCCTGCAGTTCCAGCCCTGGGGTGGTGACTTCCGGAGGGTCCCAACGCACCACGGCCGAGGTCTCAAAATCCTGAGTCACCGATAAATAAGGAAGACCTGGAACTGCAGAGAGAGACAGGCAGACAGAGAGAGAGACAGAGAGAGAGACAGAGACAGAGTGAGAGACAGAAAGAGAGAGAGAGAGAGAGACAAAGACAGAAAGACAGAGCGAGAAAGAGACAGAGACAGACAGACAGAGAGGAATTGACAAGTTTATTTGTCTGGAAAAGCCAGACGAGGGCTCAATTTTCTTTTTTAAGCTAGTCTTTGTGCAGCTCGATATGTCGATAAGCAATAATACAGTGTGCAGCAAACCTACTGGGCCAGCTTGCTTCGTGGAGCTGTGTGCAGACCAAAGCCTAATATTTCCACCCACAAATTCACCTGATATTTGTATTGGGGCTTTTTTGAGCTAAACCATAATATATGTCGGCGGTTTCAGGTGGCGCAGAAGGATTGGGAAAAGACAAAAATCCCCACAGGCCCTAAGACATTTTTCTATTCTGCTTTCTACTCTGTTTTCTAGTTGCAAAACTGTGAGCTAAAATACAGTTTTTCATCAAAGCAAGAATTTGAAATAGCTGGAAATTTAATCTGACGACTTCAGATTATGAGAGTGAATTCGATGCTTCTAATACCTAAAATGACAACAGTAAACACCATCTCCTGCCTCGTCGAGAAGATTTCGATAATGTACGTACGATATCAATGAATATAAAATACCTGGCTAATACTGACCCAGGATCTGAATGAACGCAGGACAACAGAAAACGCAGCTTGTGGGGGATAAGAACGAGTTAAAACCCCCCCAAAAAAAACCTTCTGAGACACCGGTAAAAGAAGATGCAATCCGCTCGATAAAGTTCCTCGTCTCCTCGACCTGAACCGCCCCCACCCCCCCCCACCCCGCGGCCCGAGATGAGCGATGACGCGTCCGTCTAGACGGCCGGGCGGCGCCGTGGCCCAGTTTTCCCGGGGCTAGTGGATGACGGCGGGTCTGCGCGCCCCCCCACCCCCCCGTCCCCGCCCCCCCCCCATCGGTGTGATCAAGTCAGGCCGACGCCTTCTTTGGGAGAGAGAGAGAGCGAGAGCGCGGGGACAGGTGAAAGATGGGGGGCTGGGCTGAAATGGCACCGAGGCCCCTAGCGCCCCCCGTCCCCACCCCCCCCGCCCCCTTCCGCCTCCCCCCACGCAGTCACTTATGGGCACGCCGGCAGACAGACTGTGGGGGAAAGCTGGAAGACTTATTAACCAGGCTCGCACTCACACCAATCACACTCACTGCTGTAGTGTGCATGGAATATATATATATATATATATATATACATGTAAACCTGTACGTATATTATACAGTGTATATATATGCATGTGTGTGGGTTAGTAGCAGCCTCTACATCTGCATTGTAAGCAGTTTGGCTTCTTGCCCGGGCCCAGCCCCAACTGAAACAGCTAAACATTAGTCTGGAACGCCAACCCCTTTCTCTGTGGTACGCTGTCTGCCTCCGTTTATAGCATGAGTGTGTGTGTGTGTGTGTGTGTGTGTGGAAGGGAGTGCGGAGGTGTGTGGGTGCCCTTATCTAATGCAAAAATAGGAGCACTTTCACGTGCGCTCTCGCGTCCGGCGTGCATGGTTGTCGTTTCTCGGCTCGTATCCTTTATCTCGCGTCTTTTGTTTTATTTTTATGGGCGTTTCCTGGGGAGGGGTGGGGCAGGGGGGGGGGGGGAAATTGAGTTAGCGGCCGTAATGGAAATGCTACATCCTAAAAGGCTCGGAGACGAATGCCCCGCTAATGTTTGCTGGCTAACAAGCGCTGTGTTGGACGCTAACCCCCGCCTCTTGTATTTAAAAGGCTGCCGCACCCTCCCCCCCACCCCCCCCCCCCCCCCATCTTTAAAGCCCCCGGCCGTTAAACCCATTAAACCGCGAGAACACCGGTTCTACGGAGCGCATCCGTGTGTACATGACAGGGGAGGAGGGGGGGTGGGGTGGGGGTGGGGAGGGGTGCGTGTGTGTGCAGCGTGGGCGCGCTTCACGCGCGGGGACTGTGAACGGAGGGAAGGCGGAAGGATTTGGAAGAGGAGGTGAGGGGGGAGGGCGGGGGGAGGGGGGGGGAATGCCTGAGCGGCAGAGGAAGGTGACAGGGGACGAAGAGCAATCTGTCGCCAAGAGAGGACGAGAGGGAGGGAGAGCGTGTGTGTGTGCTCTGTGTGTGTGAGGCCCCCCCCATCTCGGACCTGACTCAGCCCCTCCCAGTGGGCCTGGAGGCACGTTTCCCATCAGGCCGCTGCATTAATGGCCGCTGTTGACCCCCGCCCTGCCTGATTGAGGAAGGATCGAGATCGGGGTTCCCGTCCGCCGCCGTGTCTCGCCGACGCACGAGCGCCGACCGGCTTTTGTCCGAGGCGCGCCCTCTCTCTCTCCCGCTAGTGGCGTCCGGAAGACGGGAGCGTGTCGGTTGGTACTTCAAATGGGAGAATGCGTGTCTTCGTGCCCCGGAAGTGAAGAGGGGGAGGAGGAGGAGAAGGGGGGGGGGGGGGGGGGGGATGGAGAACGACCTTCCGCTATCTTAGTGATTAACCTGTGGTAACTTCCTGTGAGATATGGAAGGGGGAAAATGAAGTGTGTGTGTGTACGTCTCTCTGTGTGTGTGCATCTGTGTGTGTGTGTGTGTGTGTGCAGGTCCCAGCCATCGGCCCAAAAGTGCTCCGCAGCATTTTTACGCTGAATTGATATCCACAATAGACAAGACCGCGGGCCGGGCCAACGTTTGAGGGCAAACATAATTGAAACGGCCTCCTTTATATACCTCATTTAGCCCCTGTAATGAAAAATTGCCCGGCCCCAACCCTAAGACATGCACGGCATCTGACAGCGAAGGGCTTTCATAATCTCTGGTTTCACCTTATGTTGTGGCTTGACATTGGCACGGAGGTAGAGAGAGTGTGTGTGTGTGTGTATGAGAGAGAGAGAGGGAGAGAAATAGAAAGAGAGAGATAGAAAGAGATAGAGATAGAAAGATATATAGAGATAGAGAGAGATAGAAAGAGATGGAGATAGAAAGATATGGAGAGATAGAGATAGATAGATAGAGATAGAAAGAGATAGAGAAAGAGCGATAAAGAGAGATAGATAGAAAGAGATGGAGAGAGCTAGAGAGAGATAGAAAGAGATAGAAAGAGATGGATAGATAGAGAGAGAGATAGAAAGAGATAGAGAAAGAGCGATAAAGAGCGATAAAGAGAGATAGAGAAGGGCGTCTTCGGAGCGAGCGTGTGCACCAGAGCTGACACAGGAAGCATAATTCACCAGGATCACCAGAAAGGCCCATTAAGAGCGCCAAATGTTTCACTTAGCGGGCCGAGTCGTTGACCGCAGACTGACCGGCTGTGAGGCTGAGATGATTATCCCCCCCAAAGTGGTGCGATTGGATGAGAGCGCGGCTTAAATGGAGGAAGTGGTTAAATATGCAGCACGGCTCTGAGATCCTGCTTCCTGCAATCAATGCTTGAGTGCCGCCCACCCTCCCCCACCTCCCCCCCCCACAAACACCAGCGCGCATACCTGATACTACTACGCTACTTCGATTGTTAGGAGGCAGAGACCAGCTTTTTGGGGGGATTTCCAGCCGCCGCGCCACTTAACGTGCACCTATGACGCGTGCGCGCCTAAAGACTTTCTTAAAAAAAGGGGGGTGAGGGTCCGTGTGTCTGGCCTTTATCTGCAGCTACGGGCCCCTGGGAGCTTAACTTGTCTGACAGCACAATGTGTCCGGAGGAAACGGGGGCCGGGTGAATCATGAAAGCATCCCCCAGCCCCCCCCCCCCCCCCCCCCGACCGCTGAGCCCCAGCCCACCCCGCCCACCCCCCAGCCCCGCCCTCCCTGTTTTCGGCTGCCACTTGAAAGATGAACGGCAAGCTCTTTACCGTTCCGGAAAAGGCCTGCTGTGGATTCTCTCTCTCTCTTTTGTGTGCGTCTGCCCGACCATATTTATTTATTTAGGAGGGTTCTCGTATAAGCCATTTTTCCACGGTTCAATAATAAGAAAGGACGGCTTCCCTTTTGAGGGATGGATGGGGTGAGTGAGATTGGCATATCAGTCACCGAGGTTTGACAGAGGGAGAGGCGGGGGGAGGAGGGGGGGGCTGCCCGGGCCCCCACTGGATCCGAATCCGAATTCAGTTTTTGATTCGCCACGTGAGTTTGCCCAAACGCAGAATTTACTGTGGCAGGATGGGGCAAACAAAGAACATACAGGGAACTTAAAGAAAGATTAACAAATACAAAGTAGGCAGTGACTATACATAAATATATATATATAGGATAGGGATATATAAAAAGTATATGGGTGAGAATGGATATATACTATGGGCGGGGGGGAGTATGTGTTGTGCACAGTAGTTCAATAGAATCAAAGGCCGTCATGGTACCTGAGACATGAGATAGGCTCACCTGTCAAGACCAGAACCTGTCATAAAAGGCTGTGTGTGTGTGTGTGTGACTAGCAATGCTGTTTGAAAAGCTCAGCGCCACACCAGAGTGTGAACACAAAGGACCCTGGTATCTAAGTCCCCCAGCGGGGCCACATCCTTTCCAAAGGGAGGCTTTCACGCTCTCTGGCCCCGTGTTCACGGATCATTCACTCAGGGCTTCTAAGGACGCTCTGGTGTTCGGTTTAACCTGGCCACTGCGGTCCCTGCCGCACGGGAAGGGGAACTCTTACACCCTTTAGGTGCAACACGATATGGAGACCAAGGTTCCCTAGAACTCCACTGAATTAGCTCCACTGATGTTTCGAATGGAAGTTGACGACTACTGTGATGGATTTACAGTGGAGTCACGAAACAATAATGAAAATTTTAAATTAAAACTGACTCCCCCCACACTTTACATTTAGTCATTTAGGAGACGCTCTTATCCAGAGCGACTTATAGTAAGTACAGGGACATTCCCCCCTGAGGCAAGTAGTGTGAAGTGCCTTGCCCAAAGACACAATATTATGTTGCCTCAGCTGGGAATGGAATTGAAGACCTTCTGATAACTAGCCCAACACCCTAACCACTCAGCCACCTGAGTCCCTGCTGAGAGAAGTGGCAATTCAACCAATATGTGAGGAAAAGTGGCTAACCTGCCCCCTTGGTCACCACCAGTTTGGGTTTGCTGCGAGCCCCGTCCCCTTTGGTGGTGTAGGCTGCCACCGTGATGGAGTAGGTGGTGTCCGGCTGGAGCCTTCCGATGACCATTTCCTGGAGGAAAGAGGAAGTAGACAGGAAGACAATAGTCAAAAACGCGGTTCAACACACCGACCTCAACCATCTCATCGGCTGACCACCTTCTGTACGATACCTCGCTAAATCCAATCTATTCAAGATTGTTATAACCTTTGTGAGGGGTATGTCTACACAAAAGACCTCGGAAATATATAACTCCACGACCGTTAATGTGCTTTTGTGCTGCGTACGACTGCATTATTTGGGCATCTGTCTGAGAAAAAAAAGCGGTGGCAAACGGATATTGGCTAATCCACATTAGCTAAGGCATTAGCCGGGTACGCCCCACAAATAATTCAACGGGCTAATCGATGCCGTACGCATCGCAGCTAGGCTTGCGGGGAGTTTCATGAGGTATTTCCTGTGGCGTTCTAAAGAGAGGTTTGGATCAATGCTGCTGAATCTTTCAGTAGACAAGGTCTATGTGAACCTAGAAGGTTTCTCGGTTGGTCAGCAGAGAAATGGAGAGGTCATCGTGAGGCAAGCAAGGACGTAGGACACACACCCAATATGGCATCCACACCATGCAAATGCATACAGGACTGGATCTGGACAACAAATCAAAGATGAATCGTAAAACAAATTTAAAGAAAGAACGATGGGTTCAGAAGATGGTAAGTTCAAGGAGGCGGACATTTTAGTTCTCGGGAGATCTTGCAGTAGGTGCATGACACACGATCATGACGTTCGCAACGCTAAGCTACATCGTAACAGTTGAGGAAGGGAGATGGTGGCTCAGCGGTTAAGGCGCTGGGGATTGTGATCTGAAGGTTGCGAGTTTGATTTCCTAGGCTTTCCGAGGCTACATGATGTTGTGTCCTTGGGCAAGGCACTTCACCCTACTCGCCTCAGGAGGGAATGTCCCTGTACTTACTGTAGGTTGCTCTGGATAAGAGCTTCTGCTGAATGACTAAATGTAAACAGTTTCACCAACCCGAAAAGAGCATTAAAAATTGCTTAGTCTTAGAGAATTTATAGTCAAGAGACCACCAAGAGATGGGGGGGGGGGGGCGGGGAGAAGGGGGAATTTCTCACACAACTGCTGCATACACATAACGACACGTCACGCGAGCACAACACAAACCAAACACAGCACACACTGTCGAATTAGGCATTCCGGGGCACAGACAGAAACAGACATTGCATCAACCACAGTCTAGCGGTCTAGTGTAGCTGATTAACCTTTGAAATTCCGATTTCAGTCGGCCGCGCGGCATCAATACTGCAGATGGGGCTGCGCCGGCTCACATATTTAAGTGTTATATTAATCTATGCAGGATTTAAGTACATAGGAAATATCAAAGCTTATTCGATGAGAGTGATGCAAGGCAAGTCTTTCCCACATTAGAGGGCGGCTGAGGTGATGCAATACCCTGTGCTTTCATATCCCAACGAAAACCGAGCACGCCCCACGCCGGCGCGCGTCTCCATACTCACGTATTCAGCGGTATCGTCCGTCTCCCACTAACCCCCCCCCACGAGGGAGAGAGCAGGAGAAAGAAAGCCATTTTTGGTGGGGGAGAGAAGGTGAAAGAGAAGAACAGAGGGAAGAAACGATAGCGTGAGAGAGACTAAGGGAAAAGGTGAGAGGTTGAGGGTGAGAGCAGGTGCGCCCCGCGCGTCCGAAGTAGGTCGCACGGTGCGAGTCAGAGGAGGAGAGGGAGGGAGGCGACATTAAGGGGGGGGGGGGGGGAAGGGGGGGAGAGGGGCGGGCGAGCACCGTGTAGTAACCAACGGTTACTACAAACCTGTGTAATATGACGTCAGCGGTCTAAAAGGATCGCTCGCCTTGGGTGAGGTCACATGACTTGACAGGACCACAAAGGCATGGCGATGAATGCAAATCACATCTGTCTATTTTGACTAGAGGAACGGACGGCCATTTTTCTCGCGGTTCCGTTCCTCTTTTTGCTCTTTAGCCATCTGGTCATTCTATTTGTTCCTGGCTGCAATTCATTGGTTCATGAGACAGGCTCGTAAAAGGAAAGTCCATTTCGGTTTGACATTTTGGTGTCGATTGAGGCTTTCTGAAAAACCTGTCTATCGCACTGGCTCCATTTATAATTCTAGCTTTCAGGAAGAGATGCTTTTTTCCCTTCTTTGCTTCCATAACAATTTAGCTTTTCCAAAATACTATAATCAGCCATTTTGCGCAGGGTTTTCAGAGCTAGATAAAGCCCTACAATCAGACTTTTGAAGGAATAAACATCTGAGGTTGCTTTGAAGGGGGGGGTTTATGGCAACCATCGCAAAACAAAGTTAAAGAAGGATATTGTCTTGGTTTGATTGCATGTTTCGTTATGGGCAAAGGACAAGAATACTGCAGAAAATTTAGGAAATATAGATATATATAAAGATTGGAAATGTAGAAAGACTATATGTAGAACAGGTTTTTGCACTTTCAGCCATATGCAGCCAGTAGAGATAATGGGTGGAGAATTTACCCCATAGAACAGGTCTGTCTTTCCTCAAGTACATTAAAAGTAGTAAAAAATTGTCTACTGGTGTGGTTTTATCCATTCTAATCCATTCTCAACCGGTGGGCCAATGGGATGGCGTCGTACCTGGGCGTCGGCCAGCATCACGTCCTTGATGAGGGGCAGGCCGCGGGACTCCCCGTTCTCCACGCGCACGTAGTGCACTTGGTAGCCGCGGATCTGGCCGTGCTGTCGCCCGGGCAACAAGGAGCGCCACATGACCTTGAGCGCCGTGGAGTTGAGGACCTCCACCTCCACGCGCCGTGGAGGAGCGCCGGGAACTGTGGGTAAAAAAAAACAAAATAAACAAACAAACAAACAAGAAAAAACAAACAAACAAGAAAACAAAGACAATAAGAAACTTTTTCGACTCTTGACACCAGCCGCCCACACAGGCAGACAAACTCCCCTCCCCTCCTCTCCAATATAGGTGCCTGCAGTGTCGCTCGCTGTCTGGGCAGCTGAAAACGCTCAGGTGTAATGAAAAGGCTTTATGTGAGGCCTTGGCGCCCAGCGCCTTTTTTTTCTCCTGGGCTGCTGCCCTTCCGAGACAGACACCGCCCTCGCCGGCGTTATTAAAAGCCTTCCATTTGGAGGCTTCCACTGGTGGATTGTGGGGGATGGAACTCAATCAGGGCTACTGTCGGCTTCCTGTCAGCGAAACAATGGCGGTGTGACTAAGGGTCAGACCCATCGCCCTAAAGCGTTTGCGACTCATAACTACACCTCACCGCTGTAGTGCTGTGGTAAAGGCGAGATGAGGATTTGTCGGTTACAATAAATGTTGGGCGGGCGGCAATGGTTTAAGAGTGGTACTAGATTTCCCAAGGGTGCTCTCTTCCATGGCTGGTCAAAATGTCACACTTCCCTGATTTGAGCGAATAGGCTGAGACAATTTAGGCACCTAGGTCTTGCTTCTGATGCATGATGACATCACAGCTGGAAAAAGCCAAAGTCTACAGGCAAGCAGGCACACGCAGAAATCTCTAGAATTAAGACTTCTTGTGACTGAGTCTATTTTGTAGACCAGTGGATAAACTTTTGTCAAGTCTTTTCCTTTGGTAAATATTTTTGTCCAGGTCTTCCCTACACCCATTTCCACATATCTGGTCAAATGTATTGCATCATTGGGGTAGAATTGATTATTTCTCCCAGCATATAATAAGAAACCGATGCCAATATGATGAAAGATAGTTTAATTGCACTTTTATTTATGACATCAGCTTATTAAATGAACAGCCACCAGCCAATGGCTGTTAAGATTAAGTCAGGCGGCAATCTATTATAAAACATAAAAGGCATGTAACATTAGCCATTTATGAGATTTACTGCGACAATTTAAATTGTATTTTTAAAAAGCATGCAAAAGCATGTAGTACGCAATTTTGGATTATAAAGTGATATTTAGGAATATATGAGGATTATTCAGAACCCTTAATGTTCAATTTTTTTCTTTGGAATATGTCTCACTGATTGGCTACCATTGGAAATGCCAATTAAGTCCCATGATTTTTTTTCATGATGTACTGCAGATTTTGTCAGAGAATTACAATTATGAATGTAAGTAATGTAATTTTGATGTATTTTTGATATCAATCGTGGATGTATCCAGAATGATCCAGAAGTTGAAGACAGGTTAAGTACCATCCTCGTCTGTACGGCAGATGACGGCCTCGCTCTCAGGGCCGGGGCCGACCTCGGTGAAGGCCGCCACGGTGACCCGGTACTGGGTCCACTTCTCCAGCCTCTGCAGGGTCACCTGGTTCTCCGTCGGGGGCACGGCCGGCTCCTCCATGGGCTCCCCTCCGCTGGCCTCTGCTGTCCCCACCACCTGGTAGCCTACCAAGTACCCCGCCAGGGCGCCGTTCTGGCTCTCCACAGGCGGGGGGCGCCAACTTACCAACAGGGTGGTGGAGCTGGAGCTGCTGCACTTAATGTCTTGAGGGGGGGCGGAGGGCTCTGGTCAGGAGGGAGGAGGAGGAGGAGGAGGGGGGGGGTAGGGAGGAGGAGGATGGGAGGGAAGGAAGGGAGGGAGGAAGGGGGAAGAAGGGGGGTTGAAAAACAAAAAACAAAAAGATGGGAAGAGATCAAATGAAAAAAAGGAACTCAACCCAACTAAAAAAAAAGAAAACTCAATTGAAAGGAAACTCAAACAGAAAAAAGCAAAATTACACAAATTAAAAGACCCACCAAGCGAATGAGAACTTAGAAGACGGAGGGCTGTAATAATGAATCCGAAAGGACGTCTGAGGCTGCTAAATGGCTGCAATTTAAAGCCGCCACCTCACAGGACTCCTTTTCCAGTGACAGTGGTCTGTTACACCGCACAGTCTGTCTGTGTCAGCTGTCGAGTCTGCTGCGAGGTACCACCAGTCCTATCTGATTTGAACCTGCCCAGACCTGTACTCTCTCTCACTACACTCTCGCTATCGATTAAAGGATCACAGAGTCAGGACCCATTTCTTTCACCCAGTCGGCCCTGCTGTCTAGCGAGGTGCCATATTTCTCCGTCTGGGGACTGAGTCTTACGATTTCCAGTTGTGTAAAAGCCCTTTTACACACTAGCTGGGTATTTTTCGTCGTACGGCGCGCTTCCAAAACACACTGAAAACTACACATCTGTGAACTTCTAAATCAAAGTAAAAGCCTGTTTTTTAATCTGTGCAGGGCTTTCACGCCTTGAGCTCGTCGAGCGAGTGTGGAAGGAGTGATAAAACGTTTCACTCCTCCTCGGCCGTCTTTTCAGCATTTTACGGATAAAGGGACACATTACTTTTTCTATTCAACTACCATTCCCTGCCAATACTACTTTATGCTTGTTAAATCCCTACATATTTTGGTGACACGCCCCATTCATTATTACATTATGATATATTGATAAAAGTGCTGCGGTAAGGTAAAGCGAAAATAAATCATAGTAAAAGCATTCCACATTGAAACCCAGGGAGCAACATGGAAATTAGGAGGACAAGAACAAATGAAACACAAGGTGTTTTCCCCTCCCCATTCCAAAACAAAAGCTGAAGAACTTAACATAAATGGAATCAGGGTAGTGGAAAATGATTCATTTTTTTTCTTGGTGAAACTGAGTGACTTCGAAAGAAATAAAATACTGGGGGTCTCCAAAATAAAACAGGAAAAACAGGCGATTAAGCGTAAACGGAGCCAAAAAAACTAAACAAAAAAACAACAGTATTGTCTGCATGATACGTACCTGGCTTCCACAATTACTAACTTTTTAAGACTTTCTTACCACCAGCACCTAACTGCAGAGCCTTGCTTGGTCTGAGTCAGTGAGCGTCAACACTTTCCCTCCAAAACACCAATCTTTAAAAAAGTGTTTTCGAATGTGGCCATTGGCATAGCCTCATTGGGTCATAAGGAGGGAAAGAGTTGGCTCAGTGCTGTAGCCAGGACTGTATTATTATCTTTAAACGTTGGCCAAAGGGTCCACAGAACTGAGAGACTGAGAATACCAGGGACTCCTGAACCCAAAAGCCTACTTTACCCATTCCTCTTCTTCTGAGAATCCCATTTCATGGTTTCACACCTATGGTACTGTTTGTCAGGTTGTCTTTGTTGTGACAAGCCCTAAGCACAAAAGGAGTAAGGGCAACAAAACACGGAATAGGGAAAACGTGTTTCCCTTGATTCCAATGAGGATCTCATAACAACAAAAAAAACATCAACAGACCGGAATCTGACTGTTCGGGCACAAATAAGAGGACCTCAGCCACAGTTCACAGCCTTTCCTGTGTCCAATGGGCTTATTTACTTACGGTCTTACCGGATTTGCGCCTTTCAGCTTTTTCCCTCCTCTCTGATTGTATTTGCAAACTCCCTGCGTCAAGAGTGATAGCTCCGTTCGCAATCTTCAGCGGCAAAATACAAATGGAATCCGACAGGGGCCGAGCAATCGCACCAGACAGACCGTCTCACACCAGATAAGATTTAGAGCAGGCTGAGGCACAGCTTCGGTAAGCTTGATAGCCTATAAACTTTGATGCTAGGCTTACGGACGGTCGGAACCGTGGCGGCGACAAAAGAGGGAAACTTTGAGCGCTGCCTTGGTTACAGAGGCACTTTTGAAGTCCCCCAGAAAGCGCGGCACAAATGAAATCTGAGCTGACAAATAATTAGTCATGTCTGAGGAGATTTTGACAACTGAGGTTAAGTTGGTTATTATGCGTAGCGGAGATACAGTGTCAGTATCGGGATGCAAACCCCGAGGCTCGCCTGCAGTGCTAACCTTTCCATCCACCACCACCGACAGTTCTAAGTGCTTCACTGTGGCCTGATTGACAGGCCCACTATTGAGCTCCCACAAGCCATTGTTCCGTTCCAGGAGTCCCAGTGTTTTGACATCGAGGACCCCAGTTCTCATCTACGACTCCCTTCATTTGCCCCGCGTAATTACATGTGTGCGCAGTGTTTTATTCCCCCGGCCCCCCCTCCCCTGCCCCCAGCCCCCCGTCAATGTCAACTGTCGGAAAACAGCATTCGTCGTTATTAAGGATTAATCCGCCTCCGTGCCAAATGGCCATGTTGGTGCTAGTACAAATATTCCAATTCATCTGAAAACCGCCAGCAATTAAACTAAGTGGGCGGCTAAACTGCTTGTTTTGATAAATACAGGGGATTTGGAATCTGCCACTTTAATTTGAGAGATAGCACTCAACTGGCTCCTGGCAGCTCAAAGGTATAATCTAAATGTGTAACAAAGCCTGACGATCCAAAGGTCTGGCCTGTGGCTCATCCGCATAGTGTGAAATGAATTCTGACGCTATGAAATGGGATTCTTATCTTCCAGCTCTGAGGGCCTTCGATCCCTTCCACAAACGTCCCCTGAACACCACCCTGGGCTCCATCCTACCCTCCTTACCCAGCTTCTCACCTGGGCAACCGGCAGGTGGATGATGGGAGATCCCAGCTCTCTGTGTGTGGACCCTTTCCCTGGCCACGACTGAACAGTGTCTAAATAAACGTTGTCTTGACCCGGTCGGACTAGGGCGGCGCAACGCATGGGCCTTGCTTCTGAATGGGGGCCACTGCTGTCAGTACGTCCAGAGAACTCGGAGCTACCCCAGTTTCTAGCCGAGACAGGAAGGAATCTTGTTTCCAGCCAGGTGTAACTGCTCCTAAACGGAGCAGCTTGGAAAAGGCTGATGGGAATTTGAGAGCACCACAGCTCGGGTCGAAATGAAGAGTCAGAACTGAACACCTTGCGGCTTTTCTTACTGGTTCTTACTGCCAACGTGGTCCCCATGACAAAAGCCCCTGGTTACACCGCCCTGCCTGAACATCCTTTAACGCTGAAGACATTTCTCAGAAAAGATACAAGACAGAAAGAAAGGAAATAGAAAAGACCGTCTTTCGTTTGACTACGTTCGTTGGCACAGGGGGGCGGTCCAGTCCATCGAGCAACGTCACGGCTCCGTTTAGGCGGGAAAACCGCTTTCGGTTTCTTTTGTGCGTCCAGTTGTTGTGACAGGCTCTTCCTAGCATATCATTAGTTTGCGTACATCTGAGTGTGTGAGCAGCTAGCCAAGTTCAATCGCTGGTAAACAAGCCTCCCTCATCTCATTATACTTTAGGATATGCTAAGTGTGTGTGTGCGCCCATGGCTGGCAATCTCGAGATGCTCCAATGGAGGTGTGTGTTTATAATGACAGTGTCTAGTGCCCGGCGAAGGTAATTGGATTCTTAGTTGTGGGAAAAAGATGGATATTCAAGGACCGGCGAACTAGGGCTGCGGTCTTACGCCTTTTGCACAAAGTACATTACTGCGGTGGCTTCGCAGTAAGCCTCGGTTCAAGAACGGAGCTCCATGTGTTGATTAACTTTGCTTGGACAGACTGACCTATGATTCCCATGTCTCGAGACACTTTACTGGCTCATTGAAAATGCTTGGAATAGCTGTTATTCCATGTACAGTACACATGGTCAAACCACAGGAATGCTATATAAATGTTTCATCTTGACTGACTGTAGGAAATCGACCAGTCTTTCCTTTCCCTCCACACTCCTCTGGGAATTTTCTGTAGGATGAAGCGTGGATCGAGTGAAATCGCGGCGAGGTCGTTGCTAGCGGCGACGACAGACTGGAGTCCCCTGTGCCAAGACAAACACTTACCTCCGAGGCATCCATTAGATCATGTAATCGTGAATTGTTTTGGTGTATATCA
Organism: Protosalanx chinensis; assembly: GCA_030340685.1. NCBI lineage: Eukaryota > Metazoa > Chordata > Actinopteri > Osmeriformes > Salangidae > Protosalanx > Protosalanx chinensis. The sequence goes on from CM059340.1 coordinate 3,493,347, forward strand.
TGCGTAGGTTTTGTTTGAGTCTGGAACCTTCCGGACTTCTCGACTATTTATAGCGTCTGCCTGAGGTGGGGGCTTACGGCGGAAAAGTCAACATCAGCAGCCGTTGGCTAGGAAGCCAGGACACCGACTGAAAACCGTCCCCCCTCAGAAAGTTTAAATAAAGATGCCCTCGCCTCAGGCAGACAGCTGAAATAATAAACCTAACACATAATCTTGACACTTTGGGTGTAGTGAATGAGGGGTTTCGCAATACTTCAAACTTATTGTACTAGCTGCTGGGGCCAACCTTTCTCTTTGTTTAATGTATGCAGTATGTTTCTGAAAACCAGTAAGCAAACAGAAAAGTAATGTAACCGGGAAAAAAATCCTCAACTTCAGTCAACGAAAACAGGAGGAAGGAAACATAGTAAGGTGACGTCAAGCCATTCCAAGGAGAGCTTTTGTTCCAATTGAGGGGGAACAAGTGACAGAAAGAGGGAGATAAATAGGAATGGAGGGACGAGAGAAAGAGGAGTGTGTCCGATCCAAAGCTAGCTTGCGGCTTACCGTTCCCGAAAAGAAAGTAGCAAGACAAGCGGTCAGGGATTCACACACGCGGACAGGTGGAGATGTGTACACTCACTCGGAGACGCGGAGACAAGATGGGGGGGGGGGGGGAGTTGGATGGACGCAGGGGACAGAATTTTGACTCATGCCTGGTGTGAGCACAGACCAAGGATGCAGTGGCAAGATTTCAACAGCACCCATTGTGGATGGGAGGGAGCGTTGCATGCAACTGGTGCCCCTCACCCCCCCCACCCCCGTCAGTGACGTTGCACCGTCTCGTGTAGCTGACAACCATCGCTAACAAACAAAAAAGGGTGAGGTGGTTATCCCAAAGCCCCCCCCGCCCCCAGAGGAGGGGATGAGGCCAACAAGTTGCACTGGTAGAAACAGAAAATGTGTTAAACGAAAGTCTCCTTCGACTGCCATGGTTTTCCTACGGCCAAGGCGGCCACATTTAGCGTCCCGCTAACCTGTCAAAGGACAACAGCTTGGACGTTTCTCCCGGCGTGATACTGTGACTGCGATGGTACTGACCACCCATCCGGAAGTCATTCAACCTGACTGAAAATGACTTCCGGATGGGGTGTCGAAACGCCGTTATTTTGCAAACAGTGTCCAGGCTCCCTATGACACCTTTCTATGGAACACTCCTGGACGAATAAGGGTCTACACCGAATTAGTAACAATGTGACAAATCCATGCAATAGCTTACAGGAGGACATGTTTATTGGTTGGCTGATTCTTTTTCTTGAGTCGTTTTATTCCAAAGCGCTCTTTATCCACGCATAATCCTGATGAATCCAGATACATAATGCGTAGGACATCTTAAGATATAAAAGCTAACACTCTTCCCTGACAAGACCGACGCTTTGATTGGAACCCCTGAGGTATACATTGAATACCCTGCCAGTTCGATAATCTAGATCAAACACTGAATCATCGATTAGTCAAGACTTCCGTATCCAATCTTTTCTCCACTGACTGTAGGGTGATGTCATCGGTGGGGAACTATTTATAGATGGAGAGAGTTTGAATAATTTAGAAGTGTTCCTGCCGCCTCTGGAAAAAACACAGAGGCCCCCTCAGTGCTGATCTGCCCAAGTGAGTGGGGAGGTTTTCTGAGGACAATCGGCCTCGATCGATTGGAGGGTTTTACTGCCTGTCATCTGACTCCCACGCCCAGCCTGACGCTATTTTGAGGAAGTTCTTAAAGAACTTCACAAACTTCGGCAGAAAACCGTGGCAGTCGCTGAGGAGATGAATTACATTTTTTGTGTCTCGGTCTCGTGGAAGAAGGTGCACTTGCTGTAGACAAAAGGAAATCAAATATGAACAAAAGTGAGAGAAGAAAAACTAAAGAAACTGCTGTGCTTGTCTGTCCTTACAGGACTGGCTTGTCTGACAATGTATAAGCTTTGTCATACAGTGTGCGGGTTAGCAAGATAAATGAAAGAGGTAAGAGAGCAGTTAAAAATCACAACCTACTAACAATACTCAGAGCCCTTTGAAAGTTGAACTGAAACCCCTTTTCTCTAGACTCATCACACAGTGCATAAAGTGAATGTCAAAGTTCATGAAGCAAACATCCAACAATAAATTGTTTCCACCTTGAGGTCTTTGGGGGGGAAAAATATATATTAATCACCTAGAAAACGGAGGTTTACATTTTCAAGAAGGTGGGATTAATTCAAGTCGAACCCATCGAATAAGTCAGCGTTTAAACCTTAAGTATGTCCAAAGAAAACACATCCAGAGTTCAAAAAGGATAATAACACTGACATTGAGGCAACAACAGAATAACCTTTTGTTTAAGTCCACAAAGTTAGCCGCGAGCCAGAAGCAATGTTCACGTCCTCTGGAAAAACATCTGCTCTGGCCGAAGGTTCGCAAAACCCATGGACGCATTGTTGAATCATGTTGGATCCCCACACACCCTCCCACATCGCAAACACAGGAGACTGAAGGAAAAGGCTACATACTGGCTTGCAGGGTCTTCTGACTTATATCGTTGGTAAAGGCTCCTATGCCTTTGTTGGAGATTGCGGCCAGAGAGAAGAAATACTCTGTGTTTGCGCGGAGGCCTTCCACCACGTAGGCAGACGAAGGTCCAAACGTTTTAGTAATCTGGAAGAGAGGAGGAAGAGGTGAAGCTGGGATTTCTTCATCCAAAGATTTTTGGGGGGTTCGTTAGTTTTTTTATGAAGCGCTGAGATCTTACCTGACTTCCACCACTGCTCTCCTTGTAGCGAAGTTCGTAGTTGATGATCCCTTCCTTCTCGTGGGCGGGTTCCCAGGTGAGTTCGATGCTCGTGTCCGATACGGCGCCAACCATGAACTTGTTCGGCTGACCTGGGACTACGAAACACATTCCAAACACAAACAACATCGGTAACCAATAATCCCGTAAAACAGAAAAGAAGTCTCTTCATGCACACAGAGGGAACTCAAAAGTGGTCTGTAGGGAGAAATCGCAACCGTGAATCCTGACCTCCTATCAGAACTTTGACATGGATGGGGTCAGAGAATGGCCCGTCTCCCACGGAGGTGAAGGCCAGCACTTTGATGGTGTAGGTCTCCGAGGCCACCAAACTCTGGATGGTGGTGAGCATGCTGTCCTGGACGTTGTGGATCTGCCACGTGTTCATAGGCTGGGCGTCATCCATGGTGTAGTACACCCTGTACCCCTTGATCTGGCCGTTGGGCTCCTCGGGTTCGTCCCAACGCACCATCATGGTGTTCGGGGAGATGATCCGGGCCAGGATGTTCCGTGGAGGGCTCGCCGGGGCTTGTTCCCCGGTTCTGGTCTCCACGGGCTCGCTGGGCGGACCCTGACCGATGGTGTTGAATGCCGAGACGCGGATTTCGTACTCGGTGTTGGGGTAGAGGCCCCCGATACTGTAGCGCGTGGTGGTGATGCTGTCCATGGTTTCAAACTTGCTCTCGGACGTCTTCGCGCGGTACTGGATGATGTAATGGCTAACTGGGTCCGGGTTACCGGAATCCCAGGTGATGGTGACGCTGGTAGCCGTGGTCTCCGTTACCAAAGGAGTGCCTGGGGGCTTTGGTAGGGCTGTGATCCAGGGGGAAATGGAGGAAGAGGTTAGTTGAGAATGGACAAATAACATTCCTACTACTTTTTATAGATTGGTTTCATGTAACGACCAAGCAGAATAGGTCAGTGTAGACCCTCACTCGTCCGGGAGGGTTCCACTGTAGAAAAAGTTTCAGGGTTAGTCATCCGGACACTATTTTCCAAATCAAGACGTTTCGACTCCCATCCAGAAGTCGATCGAGAAAAGACTTCCAGCAGTTGAAACGTCTCGATTTTGAAAACAGCGTCTCGATAACTAACCTCTGAAAACTTTTCTACGACGCAAAGCAAAATACAGATAGGGAAATGAAGTCCCCCCGTGAATGGAACGATGCAACAACAGATGAGCCTAGCATCGATGGTGGGAGAACCATCCACCCCGTCCTTACACTTGACGGTGATCTGGGCCACGGCCTCAATAATGCCCAGGCTGCTCATGGCCACGCAGGTGTAGTTGGCCGACTCCCGCACGCTCTCCAGTTCCAGAACGTTCCGGCCGACCGGCATCTCATCTTCGGGGGTCAGGTCCTCGCCGTTGAGCATCCACTTAACGTAGGGCATGGGCGACCCCACCGCCACGCAGGTGATGTTCACGCTGCCGCCCGGCATGATCTCGTGACTCGTCGGCGGGATCGAGAAGCGGGGAGGCACGCGGCGAACTGGGAGGGCGTGAGGGAGGGATGGGGGGGGGGGGGAGAGGAGGGGATCGGGAAAAAAAAGAAAGAGAGAGGTAACAAGACAGGCCGATGAAAATTGACCCTTTACACCGGCATTCTTAAGATCTACAAACACAACTGGCAGGGCAAATGAAACTCAACAAAATAGTCTCTGTTGTTTTTTTTTGTTTGTTTTTTTTTACACAAAATGTAAAGACAAATAATGAGAAGAAACTAAACTAACAGAACTGCTTCGACAACAATATAGATTGACATTAAAGCAATGATTCATAGCAACAAGGTTCCATTGACCAAAATTTGACCCATCACAGCACAAATAAAGACACGAAAATCTATTAGAAGTTTCTCATCCTCAGAACGGAACTTTGGGGCGGAATTGCCGAAGATTTGTTAACGCTTGTGGATCGTGTGAGGGTAAGATGGAGGCCGTGCGACTGGGTCGTCACGTAGAGCCGCTCGGAAGAGGAACCTTTAGGTTCTCTCAACCACTGGCTCGCGCCGTGCCAGCTTGCTGTTAAAGGGGTCGACCTGTGGCATGGCAAGTACAGGGCAGCTGGCGATCTTAACATGACTCCGTGGGCTCCGATAATAAGCTATGGTTACATATTCAGGGCCACCGCGTGCATCCTGAATACTAAACCTAACCGTTCTTAACAGATATGGCTTAAGATGAGAAACTTTAATCAGATTTTTGTGGTTGAGGGTAGATCCACTGGACAAAGCTTTTTAAAGATCTGACACGGTTCCATTGATAGATGCAGCTATCATTTTCACAGACAGCATGCATAATAGACTGAAGTAAACTAAGGAGTAAATTATAACAAAACCAGATATAAAAATTGAGATAAAAATGCATAGAGGAGTAGAAGAGTAGTAGGGTCGCTAGCATGCCCAGACAAAGACGATTGGAGAGGAAAAGATAAATATAAGGGGGGGGAGCGCTGGAGTAATAGAGAGAACAAGAGAAAGGAGGGAAGGAGGGGAGGAGGGAGGGGGGGGTTACCCACTTCAATGCTGTATAAGCTTTTTTTTAATTATTATTATTATTATCCTCCAGCCAATGTGACCACATGTGACAGCGGCACATTGTCACATCGCCGTCCTGGCTGAGGTAACACAGAATAAGTATAGATCTAACAGGTAGTGTGTCTAGAGAAGAACACAGAGAGACAGCAGTAGTAGTTGTAGCCAGAGGAAGTTGTCACAGATAGGAAAATAAGTCGAGAAACAAAATCGGACCGACAGGAGGTGAAGAGGCAACGTGAAAGGTTAGGATAGAAGAGCGCGGTGTTTGAATGGTTGAGAGAGTTGATGTGGAGGATATGGATAGTTTGTGTGTGTGTTTTTGCGCGCGTGTGTGTGTGGGAAGGAACGTTGGTATTTCATGGAGGTCATGCAAAATAGATCCACAACGAGAGGAGAGGAGGGCAGAGAAGTACAAAATGATGAACGAAACATAAGGACTGACGTAGAGACAGACAGTCTGACAGACAGACAGGCAGATAGATAGACAGTCTGGGACAGAAGACCCTGAGGACGGGACACGAGGCAGCAGGACAGAGCAGGCCCAAGCATCAAGACAGCAGACTGACTGCAGGGACAGACAGATGGACAGACAAGACACGGATGGGGGCACGAGAACGCCCTGTACGCAGGGGGGAAGGGGGGGGGGAGGGAGGGGGAGGGTGGGATAGAGTAAGGAGACTGTGGTTCTGACCAAAAACAAACCCCCCCCCCCCCAAAAAAAAAAAATTGGCTCAAAGTGGCTTTTATTTTCCGTGGGTAGGTCTCACACACCGGGGCGTCGAACTCGGAACTACACCCTTCTGCACGAACTTTGTTGTGGGCAAAAGGGGGAAAACGGGGGGGTGGGGGGAGTGGTGCACTGCTTTCAAGAGGGAAAGAGAGAGAGGGGGGGGGGGGGGGGACGGTGCTGCTCGATGCAGTGGTAACAACATTCCGGAACAATCTGTGTCCATTCAAATAGGATTCATTCACTTATGTGACCAGTTCTCTGCCAGTAAGATATCAAATACATAATAAATAATACATACATACTAATAATACATAATAAATACATATTCCTTCCACACCAAAAAAGATATCTAAGAGAGGATAACCTCCGCTATTGTGTGGACTTTCGGTTGGACACGACCAGTATTTCTGGCAGTAGTGGATCCAAACTCTCAACCTTCTGATAACTAGTTTCAGTTCAGTTCAGTTTAAGTTTATTGTCCCCCAAAGGAGGAAACTTGACTTGCAGCAGGTACCCTAACCGCTCAGCCACTTGACTCCCTAATAATAATAATGCTGTTATATACATAGCTTGTTCAGATGGGGAGGATGTTTGATGGTGACCTTCCGGAGTCGTCCTATAATCTAAACCATTAGCGCTCGTCTAACATACAGAACCTTTTTAAAAGTCCTATAATTCACAAGTAATGTCCATTACCGTTACTGTCGCTGTATGTGGCGACCTGTCCTTCAAGTGGTCTTTTCTAATGACACATCACATGCAGGCTAATGGTTTGTTCCATATTTAGAAGCCTTACCTAAGCAGAAGAAACTAAACTGACTCTAACAGACAAATATAACTTTGCCTCCTATTTGTCTAAATGAAAGCAGGTGGTGTTTTCACAAGGGCTTTCCAATTATTGCCACCGTTACTATTCCACAGAATGACCTATCCAACTATGAAAACAAAATCTAATGTTTTTCCTTACCTTCGCCTTGCAGAATAAATAGTATATACATTTTTGGGTCATATTTAGGTTAAGAGACGATGATTCAGTTACAATCGGTCCCGTGTAATGTGTCTGCTGAATAACAAAGGTCGAAAGGCAGGCCATTCCTCTGACAAACATGCATGACTACGGCATGTGCGACAATGAGAACCAAATGCTGGCCCGACATGTCACCCAAATCCATCCCAGCATGCCTTTCATCGCCAATCTAGCATTTCCACAAAAAAAAACATAATGTGGGGTTTTAAGGGGACATGTTTGAAAGAGTGACGAGCGGTAACTTTAAGTAAAAAGCATTTGTCTTTCGGAAATCGTGCTAACTTTGGAAGCATATCCAAACTTTCTAAGGGGAACGTCAATTCAAAATGTCCGTTTTCATTTTGAAGACGAAGAGGCTACGCTCTTCAAGGAACCAGAATATTTCCCCTTTCACCTCCTGATACCTCTACTCTAGTCAGTACTGTTATTTTGTACTTTTTTGAGAGGGGGGGGGGTCCCTGGGAATCCAGTTGAATTTGAATCATAAAAGAAGCAAATAATAATGTAGGGACTTTCTGTTTTCCTCTGTCTCCAGCAATTTAGCTTGAGCACAACATCATTAGCTGAAGGTTAGCCAGCACGCTGTAGCGTTCCAGCCGAGCGGAGAAATCTTAAGATGTATGCCACCAAGCGTCAGCATTTGTATCCTGCGCCGATGATTCATCCTCGCCCCGCATTACGAGGAGACGTGGCGAGGTGTGAGATGAGTAAAGGCCGTGGCTGAGAGCTTGGATTAATCTCGCACCTCACGACCCTCTCGCAAGGCAAAACGGGCGGAGGGGGGCTTTGATGTGGTGCGCAGCCCCCCTCTTCTGTGATCCTACCTCCTTTAACCCCCGGTCAAAGTGAGAATGAATCCCAATTGCATGGACGTGCCCCTCGTTCAGAAACTGGGAGCCCAAACGGCCCTGGGTTGAAGTTTGTTTACGAGCCCCGATGTGGCGAGAACTCAAAGAGTCTTATCGGTGAAGGAGGCGAAAAGCCTCGCAGAGAGAGAGAGAGAGAGATAGAGATTAAACGCCGGGGGCGCGCCGCTGACCTACGCGGATGCCGTCTTGGCGGGCGGACCGTTGCCCGACCCGGAGGTCGGAAAAAGGCGGACATTATCGGCCATTTTGGTGAGCGCGGTTCGTCCCTGCCCCAAAATGAAGGGGGGAAGCCAAAATAATGTGCAGCCTTTAGTCACCCTGAAGCGGAGATTACACCCTCTTGGTGCCTGAAGACACAGGCAACGCCGGCGAGACCCTTCAGTGACCCTCACCGAACGAGGCCCCCGAACATTTACATACAGACCGCAGGTGTCGGCATTAACACACCCGGGTTGCTGTGATGCAAAACAGACCCTACGGGCGGCTCATCAAAATGGAAATTATGACTTAAAGAAATCAGGCAGGGTATCTAAGAACAGCAGTGGATTTCAAAAGGGATTCGGTGGGGGGGCCCTATCGCGTCTGTAGTTGGACGCCTTAAAGAAAAGACGAGCAGCCGAATCGTATTCGAAGGAATTTTCCCTCATCGCGGTCAGTTTGGCAACTGAAATCCAATCAGTCAGATTTGTGGAGGTCACATGTCTGTTAAAACATGTTTGTTTAAAACAGATTTTAAAATCCAATGTAAATTTCGACAGGGAATTCGACACTACGGGGGACGGAGGGGGGGACGGGACGGAGGGGGACGGGGGACGGGGGACGGGGGGGCTGGGACTCCTTCGAACAAACGTCAGATCGGAATGGATGTTTTCCACTTTGGGCCAGGGAGAACACAAGGTGTAATCTAGCTTTCTTTCCCAACGTTACACACAAATGCACAGCAGGACATGCAAGCACACGCAAAAAAAACCAGGGCAGCATTCTCATAGAGGAGGAACAACGTTCACATTCACGTGCGACTTTCACAGCACAGTCTTCCTGCATCACAGCCAAAAAAACACACGGCCCTATTTGTTTATACTGAGCTAAACACCAGTTCCATTAATTCGTGTGGACGTCCTTTAGGTCGGACATATGAAACTTAAATTACAGCCGGTGGGTCGTATTATTCGATGTAATTTGGGCTCATTCAGTGGGATCATGCCTTGGATTGAGACGTCTATTGTCAAGCAACAATAAGAAGATATCGACTCAGCGGTACTGAAGTGGTCTGTTGTTACAATTGCTAATAGACGGTCTTTTTTATCGCTAATTGGTGCTAGGTACTGAGGGAACGACCAACCCTTTCATTTGTGTCTGAGATGAGTGAGGCCGGGGAAATAAAGGGGGGGGGGGGATGATTGCATAAATGACGTCTAATGAACTGTCTTCACAAAGCGGCAAGGGGGGGGGGGGGGGGGGGGGGGGGGGGCTGGCGTTCTGAATAGCAAACGATGCCTTGATATTTTCTTTTTTGTGAAAAGGGAGACTAGGAAGAAAGGGAGGCCGACGGCGGGCGCGTACGTTTCGGAGGACAAACTCTCTGATTTGGCCGCGTGATGAACCGAGCACGATGTTCCAATAGAGCTCACCCAAGGACTTAGAAATAAATATATAAAAATTGTTTTTTTAAGATGCAACAAACTTACGAGCTAAGCTCCCTTGAATGTGCTTCGAGACAGCAGAGGCGATGCGTTTCATTATGCATGCCCTCCCTCTGTATCCGCGGGGGAGCAGAAGGGTGACCCTGGGTCTCTTGCGGGCGGACATACTGCGCTGCCCACGCGGGGGCGTTACCCCCAGAGGGAACAGCCGCCACCCACAGAGCGCCGCCATTATTAAGGCCTCCATTTTGACTGCAGTCGGAGATGTTTTATCTTTTAATACTTAAGATGCTTTCTGCGGGACGGACGGACCTCTGTAGGAGCGCACTGCGCTTAGGGAGCGACACGCACACGCATTCGCACGTGCGTGTGTACGCACACCCTCACTCCAGCTCTCAAACGAGACAGATTGGAGGAGTCTGTATTGAAGTCTGCTATCTCTCCTGCTTGAATGACTGACGCGCTTGATCGGACAGACGTGTTGAACTCGATATCGTTTCCCTTGCACGCGCCCCCACCACCCCCCCCCCCCCCCCCCTCCCCCACACGGCTCCCACCCAAAATCTATGTGATGTATTCATAAGCGCTTCGGAGCGTTATGATTTACAGGGCGAGTTTACTGCACACAGTGACATGAGATTTAACACAGAACTGGCTGGGATTCGGCTAAATATTTGCCTAGCAGAACCCGGCGAGCGCCGCTCGTAAAATATTTGCCGTAAAACATTCGGGACTTTGATAGGGGAAGCTGGTTGCAGACACCCAATTTAGAATTGAACGAATGGGGTCGGTCTGCAATTAATTTGGCCTCCCCTGCTGTCTTATAGAAGTGAATTATTAAAAAAACACACACATGCATTGTCAAACGGCTGTGTGTTTGTTTTTTCTGTCCGGTTCGAGCACCTTCATCGCGCCCCTCTGCGTCAAATTGAAAATCAATTTTAAACCCAAAATGGATTGAGTGAATTATAATTCTCGGTTTGCCTAAGGCTGTCAGTCTGTTTGGGACAAGCAGCTGTCTGTTAACAAAGGGACATCGTGTGGTCGACCTCCTTTTGAACATAATTACCACCGTAGCAACTCGAACTTGAATGTAGTCGTTATTTCAGCGACTTTTCCATGTGGCAAAAAGCCCTTTCGAAATTAAACTGGGCAGAATCACCACTGAAAACGGTCTAGCCCACAGCCCAATCAATCAGTGTTTTTAGTTTTTAACAAGATGACAGGAACACTGGCTGTGTACACATATATTATTCCTTTTAGCATTCACACTGGGACTCGTAAATCAGCGGTATTACTGAGAAAGAAACAAATAAATGAACACCTGATACGAACAGACTATGAGAGGAAAAAAGAACGTTTTAGAAATGTTCAAAACCAAAAGATAAACTACTCACAGCAGCACGACCACGACACACAACAAACAAACTAATAAGAGAAGCCAACTAAAGTTTCTGTAAGGTAAAACCTGGTGGGGTAACAGAGAGGAACAAACACACACAGGAAATGCAGAAAGAAACGACAACAGCCAAAGGAGTCTAGTTCAGGCATGCGAGCGTAGCTACATTCTCCCATCATGCATCAGGCCTTGATATGTCAAAAGTGCGAGGTTTCCATGACAACACGTGCGAGAAAAGCGTTCCGTGCAGCAACAATACCAAAGGATGCATACAAGAAAAAGGCCCCACAATGCAAACTGAAAAGAAACCAAAAACCCGGGCTAATCGGGTTTGCTTTCATCATTTCCTCTTTTGAATAAAAATAAAATTGTCCTTCAATAATTATTTAGCAGTTTGGATTATTCTTGCAGGATTTCTTCAAATTAGAAGCGAACTTTGCAATCATGATATTTCTAGAATTTTCAACATGTTTTTTTGCTGTTGTTGTTGTTGTTGTAAATGTGGGTTAAAAAAAGTAAAAAAGAAAAAACACACCAACCTTCTCGAAGCTCTGAGGGATGTAAAGGGGTTGATGCAGAACACAATGACATGAGGAGAAGAGAAAAATAGGGGAAACACAGAGAGAGTAAAAAAGGCCACCTCAAGGTGTTTAGCTACAGCTACATTTCTATTTTTTCCCCTTTTTCTTTTCAAATAAAATGTTCTCCCGCTGTCTCGTCTCTTACTATCAGTGACATCTGTCTTTAAGAATCTTGCTTGCCACCCAGCCCCCCACCTCCCCCCTGAATATGAACTGTGACCCTCCCCAGAACATTCAGATTCACCCCAGTGGCTGCGCTAAGTTGCTTGTTAGTTAAATGTGGTGCCGCCACTGGAGTCAAATCAAGCGTCATCATCATTATCAAAAAATTCACAAGCTCCACCCAGCCACCCAGAGGGATCCCACGGTGGCCGAATTTGCTTTCGTTCAAGAAGGAAACAAATTAAAGAGAAAGTAAAGAAAACTAATGATAGGTATAAAAGAAACGAAGAAAACGATCAAAAGACACAGTTTGAGGTGAAATTAGCAGCTACCGTTCAAGACTCATCTTCCAGTTTGTTTTTTCGTGAATTAGAATGATGATGACTTTTGTCTATTCAATCAAAACATGTTCAGGTGGAAAGCACAGTAATATATATTTTTTTTCTTCATTTTGATACACAGGGTGTACAATAGCTGCTAATTTCAGTGTAATTTGCTTTGTGAACAAAACATAGTCAACATCAAATATCATAATCGATTGACAAATTAAACCATAAAGAGACAAGTATAATTAAACCGTAGAGACACCGTCGAGGGCATAACATGTGCCGTTGAATTCTCAGTAACTTGAGATATTTTATCTGAGGTATTTGAAGTTATCCTATACTTTATATCTGGATGACTGTCTACTATTACATTTAACACCTCAAATATATGCCTTCTTAGGGTATAATCCACATCCAGACAGGGCATTAAGAACAGAGGTATATTAAAGCTTGTGTCTTTGCTGACACTAACGTTTGAATCTTTGAACTCGCTAGCAAGCCAACTTCTTCTGAAGGAACGACTGAAGGAATAATGAAAAGGCATTTCCATGACCCATTTCATAATGTAAGAGTGTTAAATAATTGATTGGGAACAAAGTTATTTGGTACACAGCAGTGGGAACAAACTGAGCAGATATAAGGCTTTTTTAAATATGCACCAAATAAATAATACATGTCTAAAATGCTTCTGCCTCGTATTATTATAGTTGGCTCGCTAGGGATACATTGTCATTTAGTGTTAGCAGGAAGGAGTGACGCTCTTCTTCACTGCCTATCTCACTCAAGTGAATTGTTTCCGCCAAACTATTTAATATGTTCAAAAGTTCAGAATTTACCACTAAAATAACTACACTCGAGACTTTGAAGTCACTTCGTAGGATGTTGAAACCTTAGCTTTATGCTCCTCACAATGCACCGAAAAAGAAGAAAAGTATAACTGAAAACTGGAAATATTTTTCAACTGACCGGAGTTCAAACCATGTTTTTTTTCTTCCACAAACTGGAGAAAAGGTATTTTGATTGGTTGGCACGAGACCTTGTCACTCAATCAAAATCAAACTTACCTTTACATTCCTGTGCCTGAAAATCTAACCAGGAAACAACTCCTCAACAATTCATTTGGAATTGCGATTTACAGCGCTGACTTTACGTTTGAAAATATAACAATGATGGAACTATTGCCTGATATCTCAACTATCAAGGTAAAGGCACAAGAAAGAATGTGTTAGTTTTTTTTTGTAATTGGGGAGCGTTTAGAAATAGAAATAAAGGGATTCAAAGAGACCAAGAAGGTTAGTTATTTGGTTCACATGCTCCACCTTCGCTAAATACATATGAACGTGAGGAAAACACTGGTATCAATACCACAGTAATTAAACAGCCCCTTATCGTCAGATTAGCGAAGGTTCCTCGTCGGTCACCATTAGGACAGAAGGCAAACATGGGTTAAGGTTGTTGTTTCTCTTTTTGCCCTCGTATTCAGAAGCAGCGCGGCAGATGCTCGATTAGAAAAGCGTCTGATTGGCTGCGATCCGGGGGGCCTCGATGCACCCTACCTCGCACGTAAAGGTTAGCGGGGGAGGAGTAGCGCACGCCTTCCACGTTAGACGCCACGCACTCGTACTTCCCCTGGTCGGTCTCCTCGCTGTTCTCTATCTGCAGGGCACCTGGGGGGGGAGAAAACACAACCACAAACAACAAGAAACAGAGAGAGAGAGAGAGAGAGACAAGAGAGATGGAAAGAGAGGGTGGGGGGAGGGAAGAGGAGAAATGATTAGCGATGCAGTGACTGGAGGCTCGGGGGGGGGGGGGGGGCACTTGAACGAAGAGGTATCTTCAGGGAGCGGTTCTTTTCGGATTGAGACCCCCCACCCTCCTGCTCCAATATGCGTTGGGTTGTGGGGGGGGGGGGAGAGAGATGTCTATAGGCCTGAACTGAATATGTCGAGTTAGATTGGCTTCTGAACATGGATCGTGTTCTTCTTCTCCCGCTCGACGCCCGCGAGGGCAAACGATATGGTTACCATGGATACGATGTCGATGAGGAAATGAAGACGATGTTGTCTGCGGATGGTGGTTGACAGATTGACGCGCGTGTGTACGTGTTCGTGTGTGTCTGTGTGCGAGGGTGGGAATTGTAACGACATGACCATACCTATATGTGTCTATAGGAACAACTCATCTAAGAACAGCTATCTTGGCCACTGTGGACCCACAGCATGAATAATTACTAACAGCGAGATATTAACAAACTAACCGAGGAAATGCACGCCTTGTACTTAGAACACGGGGATGAGTTAGAAGCTCTGGTGAAGTTCTGTGGAACCTCTGTAATTTGAATTAGCTGGCTCTCATCTTAGAGGGGCTGGAAAGACCCGTGTGACTGGAGATCAGAGAGGGAGGGGAGACGTGATAGAACTCCCGTCCGATTCTTCCTCGTTACCGGTGGGCGACGGCTGCTTGTTGATTATGCCATTATGGCTCCTGCAGACCGATCGCTCCCTCCCGTGATAAACAGAGCGCCCAGCGCTTGTTAACGCTCGCCGGCGGCTCATTAATATGCCTGTGCGCTTTCGTCCCTTGTCACGAACTCCCTCTGCCAACAAAAAGCCCAGCTGTACTGTATCACAGGGTTCACAGGCAACTATCCAGGAGTCAACCGCATTGGTACGGTCCCCTCAACAATAGATGTAGAAAAACACATTTGCTGAAGGCCAGATTCTATGTTCTAGTCTCAGTATTGCAGTAGGACAGTTGTGTCAAATTCAAAGCATCCCCTATGTGGTTTTTGCCACACCTTTCGATTGAAGTCAGGCAATATATATATATATTTTTTTTTATGCCCCATAAATTACGCGAGGAGAATAAAACCTGTAACTGTGGGAAAGGAAGCGAACAATATTATTGCTCAATATCTCAAGTCTGTATTCAGTTGGTGAAGTATGTGTATCTAACATTACTGATGATGACATTTGAAGGTGGCGCTTCATCAGCTTGCTTGGGATCGCTTGCTCGCTGTTTGATACGCAAACCGCCGACCGTGGGAACGACAAACAAACAGTCAAACCCAAATTAATTACGAGCTAATTAGAAGCCACTGGAGGACCCCGTGAATTACGCTTCCGAGTTGAGGAGGAACCAAGGGTGCGGGAGTTTAGTCTGCCGAGGTACTGCGCTCGTTTGCCGGGCTGTTACAGCAGGTACGGACCTCCGACCGAGTGCAACGCATCCGTGCAACCGCTGATTTGAAAGCTGAGCTGTGGGAGGAGAGAAATCACTATTTTATTACATTTCAAGTCTCCTTCCCAACCTGTCAGTCTCTTTATAATATCTAATCGCTTCCCCGAGCGGCGGTGAAAATATCCGGTCAGAGTAATTACCGCTTCTACGTTCCATTGCTATACCTTGTGACTATTCTCCACCTCTCCTTTTTTGTTGTGTAAATGAGATTGACGCGTGCCGTCTCTCATAGAATGGAACGGCATTGTTGCACCCAAAGGACGTGATTCCTTTTCAGATCCCCAGTGCTTTAATTCATCTGCTAATGTGTCCTTCCCTCCCTTCCTAATTCCTCGGCCTAATTTGGTCGACGCGATCGTACAGTTCCCCACTTTGACCGAGGGTTCCCAATTTGAGACAACAGAACCTAAAGCGCTTTTGAACACGCTGGCTTAGAAAAAAAAAAAAAAAAAAAGGAAGACGCCTTTGAAGTTTTATCTTCAGCTTCCCACCCTATCCCCCTTTTCCTGTGGCCCTCACGTCCCCCGCCTCCCTTCCGAGTCCTCCGAACCAACTCTTGCTCTCGTTCTCTTGGGTTTTTAATGACTGTTTTCCATATTTTTTGCATAATTGCTCTCCTCTCGCCCTGTCTTTGCCAGCGTGTGTGTATGGCCGGTGGCGCTACTTAGCGGTTTTTGAAACACGTGAAGAAAAAAAAACACGAGACAAAATAAAAGGAATAAATAGAAACGCCCGAACTTTATCTTGCAAAAGGCATGTCGCGGCGCAAACAAAGCGTTGTGCGGCTGCACAATGGGGGGCTTAAAGATATAACCCCCCCCTCCCCCCTAAACAACGATGTACGGTGATGCTAGCAGAATGGACGGACGCGCGGGGTAGAAGAGGACGACACCAGCGAGCCTTTGCTTCCTCTGCTTCCTCAGTCTTAATCGGAAGCGCGGCAACCTCGACCATAACGGCACCATGAGATGTGCTCCGCTTAACCTGACGACGGACGGTGACTTCCAAGAATCTACAACTGACCTTCGCCTCGTAGATCTCTAGGTTCAGAGATAACGACGAGCCTTGCGGCTCGCTATCGAAACCCGGAAATATCACGTGAGATTTTATCCACGAGCCGTGGACACGAGCCATGGACGTCTAGTAGAAAATCCAATTAGGCTTCCTAAATATGGACAAATCGGCACTCGCTTGGCCTGGCTGCCATCACGCCCCTTCTACATCAGGGAAGGAGGAGGAGGAGGTGCGGGGGAGGGCCGTCAAAGTCACCCATGACAGCTGCCCTGGTTAACGGCACAGTTAGGCTGTTCTGATTGAGAGGGTTGGAGGCACCTAGGTGTGATAATGAACGGCCTGTCCAGGCTTAAGTTGTACAAACACACGTCTGGTTATTACAGCAGGGGTGGTGACGCTGGAGAGTGGGGACAGAGAGGGAGACAGAGACAGAGAAGGAGGCAGCGAGAGAGATGGAGGCAGAGAGACAGAGAGGGAGAGAGAGAGAGGGAGAGAGAGAGAGAGAGAGAGAGAGAGAGAGGGAGGCAGAGGGAGAGGGAGGGGGGTTGCAGAGGGAGGGAGAGAGAGAGAGAAGGAGGCAGAGATAGAACGAGAGAGAGAGAGAGAGGCAGAGAGACAGCGAAAGAGAGAGAGAGAGAGAGAGGGAGATGGAGGGAGGGAGAGCGAGATGGAGGGAGGGGAAATAAGAGGGAATTTCAGAATAGTACTGAGAGAGAGATAGAGGGAGGTAAGGGAAAAAGAAAGATGAAGGGAGGCAGCGAAGGGGTAGGGGCCTGGAACAGATGATTCATTCTGGAAAGCGCCAGCGGCCAGGCGCTGCCCACCCCACTGCCGCTTTGCGCAGGCTTGGCCATGTGTGCCCCTCCAGTCCTATTTGTGTAATTCAATTAGCGTGTACTGGCAAGCCCTGATTGATTTGTTTAGGCAATCAACAAGATGGCCGGCCGAGGCTCTGGCTCTCTCTTTGCAACACTCGTCTAGGCCTGAAGGCGGAGCAGTGCTCTTCTTCTCCTTCCGAGCTCTCAATTCCCTCTGCTCTTCCTCCTTTTCACATCTCTTTTTCCCTCCTTCCTTCCTGCACCTTAAACTTTCGACATGCACAGTAACTATTTTTCACATGCTTCTATTTATATCCAGTGCTCAAACGTATACGCTCACATTAACGAGCAGAAAAGAAAAAGAAAAGGTCTAGCGGTCAGCTTTTCCAAGCCGGCCATGGGACCAGGTGACAGCCTCGTCCTTATCTGGAGGTCCCTCTCTCCCTGTCACGACGCGGCCACGCTTCGGCGCCACCCCAAGGTCATTAGATGCAGGGCCTGCTGGCATGGGGCCCCAGACGCGGTGCCATTGTTGTCATCGTCCATCTGGTGGCTTGTAACGCTCTCATAACAGTTGTAATGAAGCAGGTAGGGAGTCCGCTAGCTGCCTCTCCTCCAGGCTTCTTGACGGTCTACCATACCGGCTCTGGTCAAGGAAAAGTTCCACGGGAGTTGTTAGGGGTGACGTTAGCTTGCTAAGCTAACCCTTTCTGCGCCAACTGACTTTGACAGCAAGGTTATTGTTATTCGCCGGAGACGCTACGGCTAGTGCCGCTAATGGGTCAAGATTCCCTTACATCTCTAAAACAGGTGGTACAATCCCCACCTCCTCTGAACTCCTATTCTTAGTAGGAACCAGCTGCTTCCTTCGGACGTGCAACCCCACACCCGCAAACCACCCGTGTCCTGGTATCACCAAGAGAAGTAGGCACCCGTGACCCAGGGTCCCTCATCCTGGAAACCCACTGGCGCAGGATGGGAGTGTTTCCTCGCACAGAGCTAGCGGGAAGAAATCTCCTTGTGGATCGCTAATCTCATTATGCAAATGATGAAGTTCATGACTCACACTCGCCTTTTGTGTGCCACAATATGATTTATAGGGCATTTGTGATTCAAATAGTACAGAGCTGGTTTTTCCTGGGGCGTGAGCGAGACTAGGGTGTTATTGTGGACCTTCGGTTGCGCTCTGAGTATCGCAACAATGCTGACAGGATCGGACAACGATTGTGGGCGATGCCATGTCCGGTGATGAATCGTACGGTGAGATAATGGTCACTTGGAAATGTAATCACACGATGAGTCTTTCAAGAGAAATGAATGCGCTTGTGGTTGGACTGGAAATTTTTTAAAGACGATTTTGAAAAAAATGAGATGGGATGTTCACCTACCTGGTCAACCTGTAACAGAAACCGTGTTCAACAACCCACACAAGATAACACAAACAAGGCCATTTTTGAAATAGGTCAAGTATTGTTTTCTATTAAAACAACAGCAGGGATTTCTAAGCTTGAGGATCAAGATGTGAAGCAGGGTACCAGTTATTGTAGGTCAACCATGGTTGTGTTTGATTTTGTATGCTGATGATATCATCTCTGCCAAGCTCCCTTATTCCCATTCAGCCATGACAACCTCCTGGAAGAACAGACCATTCTATGTTCAAGACAGCAACAAAGGCTATTTTCAACATGGTTTGTTGCATATTTTAGTGACCCATTACATTTCTTTCTTATACGCCGGGCTATGGCTTTGTTGGGGATTAAATCAAGCTAAATTTATGCAAGTTCTTCTGACATTCCATGAGCATTTCCCCTGCCCAGACTCATAAGAGACGGCAGCAGGGTGGGACATTAGCATACATAATGTGAGCATGGCTTAGCTCGCCGCTTGATGCTTGCTAACGGACGACAGCAGAGCAGCAGAAAACGAGACGATGTCATGGCTGAGGGAATTCTGAGGAGGTGGGCTCCTGTGTTTGTTCTTGTGGCCTGCTTGGTTGACACAGTATTCATTAGCCTATTAAGATCAACAAGACCCGTGCCTTCAAACCCTGTCCTCCCTCTCCCAATTTTGCTCACTCCACAATTATTTCCTTTCCGGCACCATCTTTCCAAACCATTAAATGTCACACAAAAAAAATCAAAGGAAGCCTCCCCTCATCCAATCATTATCCCTCATTAGCCCTCCCCCGCACCGGCAAATCAACCCCCTGCTCTGCGATTTCCAACATTGAATAGAAGAGGTAAACAGGACGCAGAACACACAAAGACACGGACACGCACATGGAGGATGGAGTGGAACACGGACGAGGAAAAAAAGAAAGGCACAAGAAACAAGACACACAAAGGACGAGAGAGATGAACGGTGGCTGTCAACAGAAAGAAGGCTGAGATCTTTTGGGAGCTCTGAGTGCCGTCACTTTGGCTGTAGTGCGGAGATTACAGTCAGTTAGGTCGGGTTAGGGTTTGGTTTTGTGGTAGTTATTGTCTTACCTCGGATCGGGGTACCCTCTGGAAAGAGACGAAGAAACAAGTTTAGTTCAGGATTAATGTTAGTATCTGAGGAGCTATTTGCTGGTGAATGAACTCATTTCTTAAGGCGGGTAATTGGGGCTTAATTAGCAAACCGTTCAAGAGGTCTTATCAAAGGGGGACTTAATTCAAGGAACTTTATGGGCCCCCCCACTGCTGGTCTCACAAAGGGGCAGGGACTCAGTATGGCAACCATATTCTCTTGTACTCTCCCTTATCTCTGCTCCTCCTCCCTATGCCAGACATATTAAAAGGGGGAAACACAATGCATCCTGGCCTGGGCTGAAGAGACTTTGGGTCTTGGGTCTGTGGTGTTTTATCGTTGCCACTATTCCCGCTGATAAGCAAAGCTAAAGAGGATTGGCCCATAAGTTGATGTGCTTGCTAAAGTCACGTAAGCCTCTCCGGTCAATCGACCTTGGGAAGCTAAGTGTTTAAGACTGCTGGGGGAGGCTGGGAAAACAGTTGGCACAAGCCGCTGGGAATTTGGTTGGACATATAATGTTGTAACCCCCAGTAGGTCCCTATAGACAACCAGTCTTGCTCTACTTCTCAGTGAGTTCCTTTTGTCTTTAAAGTCTCCTTATGTTCCTTGGCGTAGCTCACATTTTCTCTCTCTCTCTCTCTTTCTTACCCTCTCTCTCTGTCTCTCTCTCCATCTCTCTTTGCCTTTCTCAGGATGACTCTCAGCAGACCTGACAGTGCTGTGCCATCCTCCAGCTCTACAGAGAGCCACCAGCGGGGCCCCCAGCTCGGCAGAGGCGGCCTACTTAAGAGCCCAGACCCAAGGGCAAACGACTTCAGGTCAAACGGTCTGTTGTGAATTACACTGCAGCTCTGCATTACAGGGTAACTGCCCACCAAAATAAAAGTCTCCCTACCCTAGCAGATGTAAAAGTCTCTAGCCCAGACTCCAGAACAGATTGTTTAGTCTACTGTTCCTTTGTTTCCCAGCAGTGGAGAGGTGATTTCTGCTTTATGCTTTGCCTTGGTCTCACATTTCCATGGAATATTTCAGCATGAATGCATATGCAAGTGTTTCTATGTTTGGTAAGAACAGTATATAGCTTGTCTGCGTACCAAAACCAATCGCTTGGACAATACTGGCATAATATCATTATATGTGTGTGTGTGATGAAGTACCATTGCATAGACTATTACAGAGAAACACATACTTTAACATTTAAATTGTGTGCTATCCACAAATGTTTTTCCCAGTCTCATCTTTTTGCAATGTTCCATGAAAATTTATATTTTATACCAAAGGTGCTAAAATCCTTAAATGGGTGTGGAGATTAGGTTCATCCTGAAACCAGGCAAAGCATATCAAAGCTTGTTGTTTTTATAATCGAATAAAAAGCCTTTGTTTTTATTAATCTAATTATCAGATAGATATATATAACAACACAGAAAGGGAAGGAAGATGGGATAGTTAAGTTGTTAGAGTTGAAGGGCAGCATCAGTTTATTTTCCTTCTTCCGAGTGTGGATTTTAGTTTAGGGGGAAAGGGGTTTCTAGTCAGTGTTAGTTGACTCAGGTTAAATTAGGTTAGGTTTAGGTTATTAGGGTTAGGGTTAAGGTTAGGTTAGGTTAAGGTTAGGGTAAAAGTTAGGATTAAGGTTAATAAAGCCGGTCTGTAAAGCAAAAGATCATCTTGTGGACCCTGAAAACAACTGGGGTTTGTCAAAGGGGGAGTTAGGAACCAACAGGAGGAACCAACAGGAAAACTAAAAGACAGGAAGACCAAAGAAATATGAATGATATTTGTAAGGTAAGAACAGGAGAAGGATAAGAGAGAGGGAGGATTAAAGGGAAGGAAAGCAGTATATTGCTGACCACCAGTCCATAAATTATGGTGCAAACTGTATATAAATATTTTCAAAACTCCCTGTTCTAAGATTGAGCCCTTTCAATATTACAGCCTATCATTTGTCCTACAAAAGATCCGTTTCCTAACATATAATAAAGGTTAGTTGTGAACCGAGGGCTGTTCAGAAACCGTCTCAATCTGTTGAGAGGCGTGTGTGTGTGTGTGTGTGTGTGCGGAGGGGACGGATGATCAGGCCAAGTGCCAGGGTCTGGAGCCCTCCGGATACTTGGCTGACCTTCCCTCCTCCATGGAGACATGGTCTGGTATTCTGACTTAATGGGGCGCTTGAACACCTGGCCGACATCACATCTGTACGGCTGCTGCATGCTGCTTTGGCACCATGGGAAGTAAGGTGTGTGTGTGTGTTGTATATGGCGCAGGTCTGTTTCCCTAATGTATGTGAGTGTGTGTGTGTGTGGACTACCTCCGACACACATAAGCACAAAAGGCCAGATTCATCCAACATCTTGAGCGGCGAATATGCCAAACCTTTGCATAAAGAAAGACCGTATCCTTGCTGATTTGTACACACCTCCCACCTTTTCTTCCTCGCGTTCCCTCTCTCTCCGTTTTCCCTTCCCCACTAATCTGCGACGGCTGACAGGGCTAGACAGGGCCAGCCAGGGCCCGGGGTCTGGAGCCATGGGGACCTGAGAGAAATGTCAGGCTCCCTCCGCACTTCTGGTGGAGGATCACCTCGGGGATGTGACACGTAAATATCACAGCCCTGCCAGCCCAGCGTGAGCAGCCTGGACTGGCAAAATCCATCCATCCAGCATCCCCCGCCCCTCCCCCCCCCTCCCCCCCTCCCCCCCAACACACCTTCTCCTGTGACCAGGAGTCCAAGGCCAAGAGAAGGAAATTCTATTCAGTTTTCTTTCTTCCTTTTTAAAATCCTTGCCCACTGTGGAACTGGTATTTTTTTTAAAGTCAAACACATGAGTAGTTTAATGAGGGGGGGGGGGTTGTGAGTCGACCCTTGACACCCCTCGCATAGCCGCGTTGGAGGGCACGTCAATCCCAGAATCCCCTATGTGCCTACATTGCCTGGAGCAAAAACAAGTGGCTGTTGCAAAAAATAAACGCAAATGCGAACAACAATCCAGACCCTGCCAGGTCTTATTCAGGAAGAATAACCACCTTCACTTTAACTAACTTTTCTATCTTTCTGGGCTTTTGAAATATGTTTTTTTCTCCAAGGGCGTTGCCGAGGGGGACAGACGTGGCGTAAACACACACCTGCTTGTGTTCCCATCACTACCAGGCCTGGCGTTGGAACCAAAACACAATTGAAAGCCTGAGCTTCAATCGGGAAGTAGAGGAAACGACAGATACTCTCTCTGCTGAACCGAACAAAGACTGGATATCTCCTTGCTCTCCTCAGGAGATAAACAATATGAGGGTATGCAGACAGTATGTCTACTTTCTTAGCATTTCAAGGATGTTTTTTTTGTGAAAGATTCAGCGTGAGTGAAATGAACTTTCCGTCCATAACGCTGGTGGGAAAATCGACAAAGGTTTGGCGGTTGGTGTGAGGCTGTGGGAATGGTGCTGGAGATACCAGCTTCTGAGGACATTTTTGGGTCGGATCGAGGTCGACCTGGACACGGTGTGACGCTGCAGGTTCAGTTCCACAGTGTCCCTGCCACAGCCCCTCTGCTGGAACAGAACGCAGGGTCAGACACCCGCTGTCACCGTGCCGTTTGGCCGAGGTAGAAACTGTTTCTGTGAAAACCTGCACGAGTTCTGATTGGGTAGGAGAGCCTCGGTGCGTGTGTGTGTCCGCCACCGCATCTGCTGTGTGAACTGTGTGTGTGTGTGTGTGTGTGTGTAAAAAAGTGAGTGTGTGCTTTGTTGGATTTGAAAACGTTTGTTTGTCCTTGCTAAGGCCTGTCATTCCTCTGCATCTTTAGTTCAATACAGCGTCCTAGATAAATCTGGATAAAATAACTATCTTAAAATGTAGTTTCGAAATCTGCGCATTAATCCTGAACTTTTCTAGTTGGACAAGGGAGGACAATAAAGAAAAAACTAGTGGGAGGGTAAATTAAAAAAAGGATATGGTCGGAAAAGTACAAATAGAGGGGGGGAGGGGGAGTGGGGAGGGGACGGGTCGCATGCATTTTAAAAGTAGTTAAAATGCCGTCTGCTTCAGGGACAATGCTTGTGGACAGGGTGAGACACTTACCAAAGGCTTCTGAAATTATAGAAGAACAACAAAAAAAGAAAGAAACAGAAAAAAGAACAGAACAGTTCAATTGATGGCATGGTGCGGAGCCCTGAAGCCCCAGCTTGGATGAAGTGGCGGTAAAATGGTAAATGATGTTACAATAGGCACAATAATCATAGTCAGACAATCAATCAGTTAAAAACTCTGCTATGAGTTAACTTAGTGTTAGAACCTTGGAGGTATGCCATGTTAAAATAGTTCATTTAGTTTATTTTGGTTTGAAACAAAAGTTCAACTTTATTTCAATAATATTATACTGAATTAAATTATATTTTCAGTAAAAAAAAATATTACAAAAAGGATCTCCCATTTAGGTTGCACTGCTTGTTGGTCAAGGCAGTCATCCAAAATATGTGCTATTTATGTTTTTTTTATTTTTTATTAGTCATTAGTTGTTTACAGTAATAGTGCAAACTTTGTTGTGGGTCACAGAAGGCCAAATGGATATTGTTGAAGCCTACACAATGTGAACTGGGACACATTAGAGTTTCAACAAACAAGACAAGACAACACAGAATAGGGCGACAGAGAAACCTGTCAACAGGAAAACAGACACAACAAAGACACAGCGAAACATTCAGGACAGGTGACACAGAGAACAAGGGGAAGATGTTCACAATATCTGAGAGCTTCGCAGAAAAACACAACGCTAAAAAGTTCACTTCTCGTTACGTGTCTTCCGTCATCCCCCTACGTATGACCCCGATCACGTGACAGGAACGTACGACGGACAAATATCCTTTCGCTAACCCAATCTGGAGTGTGCGTGTTAGTCAAAGCGATCGATAGCTAGGCCCAGTGAACCTGTGCTGCTGTGCTCGGAGCACCAGGAGGTTGATGATCACGTGACAAAATCAGGCCAAAGACATTAGCATTTATGAAGAATCCCCCATGAGGTACAGCTGTCCTCAGGCAGAAGTCAAAAGGGTTTGATAACAACTCTCTCGAACCCCAAAAGGCACTCGAACCGTTGATACATCATAGGAAGTCCTTAGTCCATGAACTCAAAGTTGTTCAGCATCACATAAAAAGGATCTGGCAATTTGTACCCACTACTGCGCTGCCTTTAGCACAACTTGACAGTCGGGGTGTATTGCTAACCTCATATATACCCTCGGTCACAGCTTATCTGTGTAGCAAAATGAATGGGCACATGTCAACAAATAGGATGTTTTTGGGCTACATCTGGGTCAAGAACTCCCATCAAGAGAGACTCTTTACTAAGAGGCATCCACCCTGATTTACATCAGCGACAGCAAATCACATAGGCTCTTCTTTTTTTTCTCCTGATGCTGACAATTCATCGACCCAAAATATCTATCTCCTCTTGCCCGGGGCTACCACTTAATTAGGTATATAATTAGATTTGGCTTTACTGGGTCTCTAAAAAAATGCAATCAATGGGAACAAGACAACATGTACTTATGGCTTGTAGTAGCCCGATATAGATCAAGTTGATTTCCCGACTTGCCTGTGATGTTCTACCAAACCAGAACAACTCCAAATCAGTATTTAAAAGGGTTTCTTATCGATAGTACCGTCTCAGCGCTAAGTTATAGAGAGCTTGAATGCTTTAGCGCAAAGCTACCAGTCACGTGTTGGAGTCACTGTTTCCCATTGCTAAAATGCCACAGCATATAGGGAGGAATGTTGTCAAAGTTAGGCAAAGCACACCGGACAAAAACACGTGGTTCTTACCTGACCGGAGCTGTTTGATTCGTCCGTTACTTGCGTTGGGGTCTATGGGCAGGAAGTCTTTGAACCAGGTGATTTCTGGGTCGGGGTTGCCGCTGGCAGCACAGAGCATGGTGGCCGTTCTGGTGCGCTCCACCACTTTTAGCTGGGGGCCCATATCTATGTTGGGGAATCCCGCAGGAAGCAAGTCCTCTGTGGAGGGAAAACAGACAAAGGTTCAGCTTCAGTTTCATTCATTCGCTGGATTGCGAGTAGGTGTGAGTACTCCTCATTCATCCACAGTTTGGGCCCTCACTTTAATACGCTTAAATACTTTACATGATGCTCAGAGAACTTTCCAGTTAATTTCAGAAGAGCGTGATGTGTGAAGTGAGAATAACACTGAGACACAAGCTGCAAACTCAACGGCTCTATTAAAGTTAATCTCTTTGGGTAAAAGCAACTCTCAGTCAGAGTCAAAAGCCCTTTATAATTAACTCATGATCTCAGGATCTTCAGAGTCAAAGGGTTTAGCGAAACATGCAGTGGGGGGGAATGAGTGTTTCGCTGTACATCCATGGAAAACCTTAACTGAACGTTGGCTTTAAATCTGCATCAGACAGACACAACTCTCAAGAATGGGGATTATTCTGTGAGCATAGACAGATTAGCCCGGTAAACCGACGAAACAGATTAGGCTCATCTTGATAAACCCATCAATTGTTCCTTAAGCGTTCGGAACCTCCTTCCGTCGTCGGCGTATGGAACATTAGGTGCAGAGGAGCAGGAAAAGGACTCGACGGGCAAACGCCAGGTAAATCCTGGATCCCACCTGCCTCCCCATCGTTCTGATTCGGAACAGGTGCAGCGTACAACAATCTAAAATGACACGCAGTGCCCTGTTACCCAATCGACACACCGCGTACGCAGAATTTATAGCACTTAAGTGCTGCGAGTTTTGAAACAAACGTCAGCGTTGGACGTCGTGGGGAAATAAAGACGACTCTGGTGTCTGCTGGCAGCACTTTGAGGAATTGAGGAAGTAAGACTGAACAATTTGGCTAGAATCGCAGTAGAAAGCAACCAAAGCCGGGGTGAAGAGATTTTAAATGAGAATCCAACTGTGGGAGATGACAAAGACGAACACGAAAAGAACCAGAGAGAGAGAGAGCGACAGAGAGAGAGGGAGAGAGACAAGTATCCACAGAAAGACAATCCTTGAGACAAAGCCTGAACCTGGTTTGCTCTCTAGAATGGAGACTGAAACCAGCGGAGAACGATTAATATTTCATAGTCGAGTTCCAGAAACGAGAGACTTTTGTGCTGTATTAGGCTCCATACCGAATCCCATTGATCGATAATTAACTGAGTAAATGTATAATATCTTTGTACCAAAGAACCCTGAGGGGGAAGACTAGTTCAAGCTCCTAGACAGTTAACGTGAGTTCACTCTTTATCGTGAGACAGTGTTGGAGGTTCTCCTTACCTTCTCTCTGTAACGGAACGTCAGACTCAAATAAGTCGCTCTACTCAAATACCCCTCAAGTTATGTCTGGGCAGCCCAAGCTCGTACTCCACACTTGTACTCTGGCCGGTTCTCCAGACGCAAGCTGATATGCCTGACATTCCGGGCCCTCTTCAGGCTTCACGTCGCATTAAGTCAGCCCCTGACGATGCCTTAGCAAGGAGAGAACTCATCTACCCACGTCTGGTAATGAAGCTGGCAAACACACACTGAGTAATTGGGATTTGACGCTAATGAAATTGGGCAAGCGACGGAAAGGAGATCGGCTGGAGATGCCTGGAGGAGCCCGGAGTGGCGGAAAGGTGGGCGATGGCTGGTTGGAGGACAAGTGTTGGGATCGGGGGGCGGGGGGGAGATCATGGAGCAATTACGCTGTCATTACTACTCCAGAACCCTGCTCCGATCTCAGACAGCGGCCCCCTCCAAAACTGTCACTTCGCCGTGAAAATACCCTTGCGGTTATCGTTCACCAGACCCGGTGTTAGATCCAATCCATCCTGGAGCTCAGAAGGAGGTGTAAATAGATCCAAATAAATAAATCACAGTTAAAGGAGGGTTTTTTAAAGGGGTCAGACCACTTGAAATGGGGGCACAGGACGGAAAGAAAATTGTCAGGTGCTGGCGAGTGCTGATAGCAGTCAGGCTGTCCTCGGGGGAGTCCCTGTGATTATATTTCTTTACGACGCACGCCGGTGTTCACCTCAAAGATAAGTCTTCCAACGCTAATTGAATCAGGCCCGGCGAGACATAATCGGTCAGTCGCGATGCCTTTGTTTTCGCTCGCCCCAGGGTGGTTTCTCTCTTCTACTTCTTCATTCAAGCCTTCGCCGCCATGTGAGGCCAGCCTGCGACGCGATCCTGCGTCATCTTACGTAGCGTTCGGGGGCTACGGCTAATGGGCCACCGTGCCAATAACGATTACAAACAAACCCTCATTGGAGGGTCAACCTCCTCTAAATACCCGCCCTGGATATTGCCAGTTCTGTTTGTCTGAAAGAGAAAAAGAGAGAGCACAATTTTCCCAGCATGCAAACCAGGTGTTATACTCCTTTTTGTTGCAGCCCTTTTGTGTTTTTTTTTCCTCCTCCAAGCTTCTGGAAAACCGTTCTCTGTGTATCCCATCAATCATGGAACTGGTTGGTGCCACGCAATTATACATTGGCATACGCCAAAAGGCGGCCTCTGGACAGCTCATTCTGGCTAGGCACGCTTACTGAGAGGTAGTTAAGACATACTGACAACGGCGGTTGATATCGTGATCGCCAAGGAAGCCACAACGGTTGGTCAATCACTTTGACAGCTGGATTGGGGTCTGTATTTCAGACGTGCACTTCAAGTACTGAGGTCTACCACTCGTTTCCCAATCCTTCAAACGTAATTGTGTTTCTACTGGTGTTGAAAAGGAAAAGGGCGTTCATCATCCGTCATTTTCTTTAATTGCGCCACGCCGTTTCATCGTCATTACACAAGCGACAGGTGCCAAGCCTTTAATCTGATTGGTTCGTTCTGCGCTCAAAAGGGCTCTTAAACATGCTGACTCATGCCTGCTGTCCCGGTTCCTATCGCCTCAGTGAGCGACAGCTCACCCTTAAACGTTGATCTCCTTTTATTCTTCACCTGAGAGGACCCCCCATTTTCCCCCGCAATCCATCGCCGTCAAATCACCTTTCGTCTCGGCGGCGTCCGAGTGGGTGAATAAGACCATCGCAGTGCAGGAAGCGATTTGACTGACTGCTCTCCGAGCAGCGCGGCAGCCATTTTGGCTCAAGAGGCTGCTGTGCGGTGTCAAACACTCCTGACAGGGCAGCTTCAAAACTAGCTGGACTTAAGCCATTGATTACCAATAGGAGTGGGTGGGCGGGGAGGGGCAGACTTTCTCAACACTGCGGCAAATGCAGGAGGTGAAGGGGGGGGGTGGTTGGGGAGAGGAGGGGGGACTACCGACTGCCGCACTTATTACTCATATTATTATTTTCACTTACTGAAATGATTTAATTTCATCAGCAGCGTAATCAGGTTAACTGATTGCCCCTCGCCACAGCGACGGGGGCTTTGGAGGAGGGGGTGCGTTTGATATGACGGCAGGACACGAGAGAGGAGGGGGAGAGGGAGAGAGGGAGCAGGAGGGGCCGAGCGAAGAAGTTCACACACACACACACACACACACAGGCCCTTACATAACACACAGCCCTTGAATAAATAGATATTTAACACATCTGCAAGGCCAGCTGTAGGGAACTGCACGGAGATGGTCAATTTCATTTGCTGGGGCAATTCCCGCGATCGACAGGTCAAAGAGGGAGAGAGAGAGCGAAGGGGGGGAGGGAGGAAGAGGA
Source organism: Protosalanx chinensis (assembly GCA_030340685.1). NCBI lineage: Eukaryota > Metazoa > Chordata > Actinopteri > Osmeriformes > Salangidae > Protosalanx > Protosalanx chinensis. Next base: position 3,522,659 of record CM059340.1, read on the forward strand.
GAGGGAAGGAGGCCAGAGGAATCGAGAAGAAGACGCAGGGCGGTCTACGATCGTCGTGGAGGTGGTCTCGGTGGGAAATGATGCACGGTGGGGCCAATTTTGAAGTCCCTGGCTGGGACCATGTTTGGCAGAGCCTCTGTTAGCATGGATGGAGAGAGAGAGAGAAGGGGGGGGGGGCAGAGGGACAGAGATGGAGGGAGCAGGAGGAGAGAGAGTGGGGAGGGGAGGGCAGCCGCCGAAGGAAAACTAATCACAGCCTTTTCAGCTGGGCTCCGCTCCCCTTCGGACTTCAATCTCAGGTAGATAATGGGTATTATGCAGCGTGCACTCAACCTCTCCCTCTCCACTCGCTGCACTTTCGCAGTCCGCATGCGAGAAGCAACCTGGGTCCTATTGGTATTCCTCACACCGTCCGACGGACCGAGGGGAAGAATTTACATCCAAATTTTAAAGCGAGAGAGAGCGAATGTTTCGAGAGTTCCAGATTGCCGGAGAACGAGTTTGTCTGGTCGGCTTTCTAAACATATGGGCAGAACTAGCGAAGTTGACAATTCACCAGGTCTACCTGGGTTCTAAAAACGTTATCGCGAACTGACGCGCTAACCTTGAATTGTTCTGGAGACATCATCCAGAAGACAGTGGTTCAATAACACTCCCTAAATAGGCTTCACCTAATAAAGCTATCATCACATCTGGTGTATGACAGAAGCTGTGTGGTCCAAAACTATAAAAGTAGGCAGGAGCCATTCACTGAAGACCATTCCCAAAAACCAGCACAGTAATACATTGCGGTCAGCCTTCCGTCAAATCTGGTATTTATTTGGTATTTAATTTGTATTTAACATAATATTTTTGATTCTGTTTTACCCTTATTATTATGTTACATATATGTTCTATGTTTGCTCTTTTCTGCCAAGGTAAATTCTGTGTTTGTATATCCTGCATAGCCAATAAAATTCTGGTTCTGATAATTTTCAGTGAGATTACGCTTCTTCTACCCTGAGTTTGATTGTCAGGATGCTGAGTTGTCTTGGGGGTTAAGCAAGGCAAACGCCAGAGGAGGTTACAAAACAAGGCCCGGACCCATTAGCGCAGGGGTGTCCAATCCTGGTCCTCGAGGGCCGCAGTCCTGAAGGTTTTAGGTGTTTCCCTGCTCCAGCACACCTCCACAGAGCTTGATAACGAAGCTTCATTAGAATCAGGTGTGCTGGAGCAGGAAACATCTAAATCTTCAGGACAGCGGCCCTCGAGGACCAGGATTGGACACTCCTGCATTAGCGGAAGAGCTTCTCCCAGGGCGAGCCATCGGTCAGTCAAGTCTCGTTTCGACCGGGGGCACCGGTGCGCGTTCGCTCGCGTTCCTTGGGACAAAGCCCTCGTGGTCCGCAGCCAGAGGTGGCATCGGGGGGGGGTTTCCCTGCCCGTACAGCTGCCTCCAAAACATTGCTTGACGAATACAGGATGCAGGCACCTGTAAAGGTTTCAAGCCAAATTGAGGGGAAAGATAATTGAGGGAGATTAAGGGGCAACGGGAGGAGGGGGATTGTCCTCTAGGGCCATTAGCTTGGTGCAATTAGGCCCGTAATAATAGGGTGGCGGTAACCTCCTGCGAGTAGAGAAACAAATATGAATATGTTTTGCGACGATTGGGAGAGGGGCAAATGGCTGACGGGCAGGTAATTGCTCGTTGCGGCTAATAGTTGCGGAGGCAACAAGCGGCCGGCGAGGATGGAAGCGGGGGAGGGGGCGGAGGTCACAGGGGGGACGGACCCCCCATGAGGGAGAGCGACGGAAGAGGGGAAGGAGTGCGCGGAAGCCAGCGGCAAAATGGTGATGAGCGCGGTGGGGGAGGGACGCGAGCGGAATGCTAAAGAGCCGGAGGAGCAGGGAAGGAGAGCGGCTGGCGCGATGGGGCGGGGTCTTCACAGAACTCTCCCTTCTTTCCTTCTGGAAGGCAAGGACCACGTACAGGTTTTCCCCAGGGTATGTTGGAGAACAGGAGCGCGCAGACAGGGCCCTGACCACAGAGCGCCTTTCGCTTGGTCAACAGAGTCCACAGAGTTCGAACCCGAAGCGGTTGTGAAAAAAAGCTCCCCCTCCCCCACCCACATGTCCCTGAAAGACCGTTTGGTCCAAGTCTATTCGGTGGCAAAAGCCGACACTAGTCAACAAGAGAACTGCTGCCGCTCTAATCGGAGCCCAATTATCCGACGCTAATTTAGCATCCAGCGGCTTTCCCGGAATGACACTTCTGGTTGGTCTCGCTCAACATTGCGATGCGGATGCGCACCAACCGTTACCGCCGGACAAGTTTTCTCTGACGGGAGGAGCCCTTCGAAGGCCAGCGCCGCGCCCAGGGAACAGATGTTCATTTAGCACGGTCCAGAGGCAACAGAACGCTCGATGGGGTCAGTGCCAGGCAAGACTGACGGAGCCGGCAGCGAGTGAGAGGGAGGGGCAGATGGAGGAAGCAGGCAGGGCCGAGGTAAAGCTGCATCCACGTGGGGGCAGCGTGCTGCGTTTGCTCTTTAAGGGCGGAGGAGGCCAGGGTGTTCTTTAAATATTAACAGCTGCTGTTCAATCCAGTGGAACCACGGCACGGCTCCAAAACAGAAGCTCGGTAACGAGGAGAAAGCTGTCTGGAAAGCATCTTCATTCCTACTCTCTCTCTCCCTCTTTCTCTCTCAGTTTCTCTCTCAGTGTCTTCCCTCTCTCTCTCTTTCTCAGTCTCTCTCTTTCTTAGTCTCACTCTATATATGTGTTGTTTCCTTTTTCCCAGTGCCTTCGTTTACCCCAAAATCGCTTTCAGGGATATGAGTTCTGTTCCCTGAGGTGGTACCTGCAGCTAGGTATAATGTTGTTATCATTGGAGTCTTTGGGGGGAGGGTTATTTGAATGGAGGGGCCAAAACCAAACTCCAAACATCTGGCAGGACACTTGAAGCCTATCAGTTCAGCCCTAAATTCCGGGGGCTTTCGGTTTGACCTCAGTGTTGTACTGTCTCGGTCACCTGGGGTGACGCCTCATGTTTATTCAAAAGGCCCGTGGCCTCCCCCCCCCGCTCCCCCCACCCTTCCCCAGCTCATATTTATTCATGAGCTGGGGCCCACTCGGGGTCGCCAACTCGATCCGTTTCCACGGGAACCACCCCTATCTCTCACCATCTTTGCAAGACGGGTTTCTGAGTCCTCGGTTGCTCTGCACATGTAAGGACGGAGAATGCTAGAATGTAGGCTACAGATATGGATGTTTTTTCTCCCTTAGAAATCTCTGAAGAGTTCCAAGGAAACGGTGGATTTACAAGGAAGAAAATAAAGTTGAAGACGCAATGAAACAAGTGAGCCCTTATAAAACCATCCTGGATGACCTTTAAATTTATCCGCGATCGACAGTTGAGGATAATTGGACCAAAGACCCCCGTTTGTCGAACGTTTTCTGCTGAGTAGTGAACCAATCAGGTGCCGGTAAGCCCCCCGGGAATCCCAAACTCTTCGTCTCTCTCCAGTTACCCACTCATTTCTCGAGCCCTTGTCCAGCCAGCCAACCCCTCCCTCATGAACAGACCCCGAAAACTAGGGGAGGCTTGACCGCCCTACTCGAACAGGCATTACAGGGAGATCAATGGTGAAGGTTTACAGGGCCGAGATCCCCCCCCCCCACCCCCCACCCTCAGAGGTTAGAGGAAGAAAAAAAATCCAGCCCCCCTCCACCCCCACCCAATCCCCTTGCTCTACTTTCCCCGGTCCACCAATCACAGCTGATTACCGCTCTCCAGGTTTCTGGGGATCAAAGGATTGGGAGGCGATAAACTTCCGTCGTAGTGAATTTCCTCTCAGCGCCGCTTTTTCCCATCCAGCAGAGCTGTCGGTCAGCGTGCGGCCGGAGTACAAATCCAGCTGGGATTGAGAAGTGGACCGGCGAGGGGTGAGGTCATCAGGAAAGAACGGGGGTGCGGGCTGGGCTGTGAGGAGGGGGTAGACGTTTTACCATCCTCGCGGATCATTGATGGAAGCGCGCAGCTGCTCTAAACAAGCCTAGAAAGATGACTCCATCTCTACACGCCCAAGGCTTTTGCTGGGGCCCAAAAAGACCGCCGGCTAGCCTTGCTTGCGAGCTAGCTGTTAGCACAGTAGTAACTTGCTAGCTCGCTTGCTAGCTAGCTGCTAGCACAGTAGTAGACTGCTACCTTTGCTTGCTAGCTAGCTGCTAGCACAGTAATAGCTTGCTAGCTCGCTTGCTAGCTAGCTGCTAGCACAGTAGTAGCTTGATACCCTTGCTTGCTAGCTATATGCTAGCACAGTAGTAGCTTGCTAGTATCGAGTATTGATCTACGGTGCGGCTGGGATGAGGGATGGGTGGTGGCGTGTTGTCGAAAGAAGCTGGGCGTTGGTTGATAGCGTATACGTAACAAGTTCAACACGAGGTTTGCTAGGGCCGTCGTACCTGAGAAGCTCTCTCTCTCTCCCTCTCCCCCCCCCTCTCTATCTCTCTCTCCAGTGCTCTTACCAGAAAGCTCTCCCTCTTTACTTCGCTCTCGCTTTCCCTCTGCTCGTCTAATTTCCTCTCACCCCCCCCTTGTTATTTCCCCCCCTTTGTCTTTCATCGCTAGTCTGATCTGACGTCGTAATCATCCGGTATCTTTCATACCTCTCCACTCCTCTCGCTCTCTTTCCGACTGCATTCTTTCAAACCTCTCACAGCCAATTTATCAGGCCCCATCCTCGGCATCTTTTTCTCTTTCAGTCTCTCTCTCTCTGCCTTGCGCTCTCTCGTTCTTCCCCTCTGGGCTGTGAGCTTGGAAAAGGGCGGAGTAGGGGTCAGAGGTGAGAATGGAGAGAGCTGCTCTCTATTCTACTTGATATCATCAGAACAGAGTCCCACCTGCTCCACACACTAGACTCACAAAAAACCCTCCAGCTTACCCATCTCTCTTACGTTCCCTCTCTTCTCTCTCTCCTCTCTCTTCTCTCTCTCCTCCCGCTCTCTTTCTACCTGTTTACCTCAGAACACACAACTCCGAAAGTGGTATTTAGAAGTACTAAGGAGAAGGTTGCTACTGTGTTTGTGAACTGTGGTGGACAAAAAGGTAATATTACTCTCTCGCTCTCTCTTCTCTCTCGCTCTCTATTCTCTCTCGCTCTCTCTACTCTCTCTCTCTTCTCTCTCTCGCTCTCTTCTCTCTCTCGCTCTCTCTTCTCTCTCCTCTCTTCTCTCTCGCTCTCTCTTCTCTCTCTCTCTCTCTTCTCTCTCGCTCTCTCTTCTCTCTCTCTCTCTTTCTCTCTCTCTCTCTCTCTCTCTCTCTCTCTCTCTCTCTCTCTCTCTCTCTCTCTCTCTCTCCCTCAGTTCACAATCCTCCCAGGAGAGGAGGTCACTTGTACACTCTCCCCATTGCTACGGCTCTCCCGCTCAGCGGAAAGGGAACGGGTAACCTCTGTCCAATTAGGCTCATGATCCAGCCTCGTTGGGACGGCGGCAACCTTTACCCCCACCCCGGCATGCAGGAATTACCCATGAGCCAGCGAGGCGCGGAGATCGGCCCGCAGTCTAGGGAGACGAGTCGTGCATTAACATGAGCTCACACTCGCACACGCATAAACGCTGACATTGCAACAGCCGCTTTACCTGCTCGCCTTCTCACAAATACCACCTGTCCCTGTGGAAGAGCATTTGGAACTCAGAGAAAACAGAGACAGAGAGAGAGAGAGGGCGAGAGAGAGACAAACAGGGAGAGACAGAGAGAGCAGCGGAAAAAACAATTGGCCGGTGGGTGGTCAACACTAATCCACTGAGGTTCGTCTTTCTGTTGACCCTTTAACCTCTCTGATTATCGCCACGCGCACACTCCCCTCTCTCCAAACGATCCCCTTGAAATGCATGCGAGACAGCCCCGGCACGCGCCCTCTCTCTCGTACAGGGCGCCCAAGCAGAAACCTGACCCACCCTATCGCCGGCCTGTGTTTCCCTGTGTGGCCCCCCCCCCCCCTCCCCAGGCTGGGCTAATGTATGGTAATGCACTCTCCCGCCCGCTCCTCCGACACGCTCCGTTACCCCCCCAAATCGTTCCAGGCGCAGCTCTGAGAACAACCCGGAAGGCTATGACCCCCACCCCCGCCCCCACCTAGACTCCTGCCTGTTGCCCGGACACCTTTGCCAACCCCTGGATGAATGGTGGATGCGCTCACCACCTCGCCAGCCTCTTCCGTGGGTGGCAGGGGTGGGGTCTGGTGGGTCAAGGGGGGGAGTGGGAGAATGGGGGAACGGAACGGAGAAGAGGTGATAATGAGATCGCACGGAAGATGGGGGTGGGGGGTGGGCGGGGGGGGGGGGTAGAGACAGTGAGAAAGGAGGGAGGGAGAGAGAGGGGGGAGGGAGGGACAGAGAAAATGCGAGAGGGGAGAGGGCAAGATGAAGGGAGGGAGGCGGGGACGGCAACAGTGTGTGGACTGTCTGTGTGTCTGTGTGTCTGTGTGTCTGTGTGTCTGTGTGTCTGTGTGTCTTGGCACAAGGTGAGGGGTTCATGGGGGGGTTCAGGTCTTCGGGTGAACGAGCGCAGATGGTGAAATAAGGGCTGCGGTTTGTGTTGGGAGCGCATTAGGGGTGAGGGCCAAGGGCCAGTCTGGTGCTGGGTGTGTACTGTGTGTGTGTGTGTGTACTGTATGTGTGTACTGTGTGTGTGTACTGTATGTATGTGTGTACTGTATGTGTGTACTGTGTGTGTGTACTGTATGTGTGTGTGTACTGTGTGTGTGTACTGTATGTGTGTACTGTGTATGTATGTGTGTACTGTGTGTGTGTGTACTGTATGTGTGTATGTGTGTACTGTGTGTGTGTACTGTATGTGTGTATGTGTGTACTGTGTGTGTGTACTGTATGTGTGTATGTGTGTACTGTGTGTGTGTACTGTACGTGTGTGTACTGTATGTGTGTGTGTACTGTATGTGTGTATGTGTGTACTGTGTGTGTGTACTGTATGTGTGTACTGTGTGTGTGTACTGTGTGTGTGTGTGTGTACTGTATGTGTGTGTGCGCGGCAGTGCCAAGTTGGGCCTGCATCCATTGCTAACAGCTGTTATTTCCAACTGAGAGAAAGAGTGAGAGAGATAGAGAGAGGGGGAGAGGGAGGGAGATAGAAGGAGAGAGGGAGAGAAAGAGAGCAAGCGAGAGAGAAGAGAGACACAGGGATAAAGAGAATGAATGCAAGAGAAGGAAAAGAGGGAGGGTGGGGAGTCAGATGGCTCAGCGGGTTAAGGCGTTGGCCTCGTGATCGGAAGGTTGTGAGTTTCAACCCCGGCTGTGACTATGTGATGTTGTGTCCTTGGGCAAGGCACTTCTCTCTACTTGCCTCAGGGGGGAATGTCCCTGTACTTAAGTACTTAAGTTGTTTTGGATAAAAGCATCTGCAAATGAGGTGTTATTATTATTATTATTATTATTCAGAGCAACAAAAGAAAGTCTAGCTGTGTGCGTATCTGACTGCCTCCCGGATGACCATCTCTGGATCAGGAGGGGAGGAGGGAAAGCAGGTGGGCCATCGCTGTAAGTCGCTTGGGATAAGAGCGTCTGACTGAAGACTAGATGGAAGTGGGAAGGGCGTACATTCGTTGGGTGGCCATCAGGACCCGTGTGACTCCGCCGATGCTAAGTGTGATTAGCCCCTGCGGCGACATGGGGATGTGTTGATGGTTGCATGAGTCGTTCTGACGTACGCAGGGTTACATGTGCCGGGGTGTGTGAAGGTGTAAATTGCGGTGTGTGTGTGAGAGGGTGTGTGTGAGTCAACTTGTGAATGTTGCGGGTTTCGGTGAGTATACTTTGACCTGTCACAGGCCAGCTTTCCCTGCTCACCGTTTTCAGCTCTCTGATGTGTCCACCACCCCCCCTCCCCTTTCACCCTCTCCCTCTCTTTTCTCTCTGTCGTTTTCCCCTCTCAAGTTTCCTCCTTGGGGGACGATAAACTTGAACTGAACTCTTTCTATTCTGTCCCTCTCCTTTGCCTTTCACCCTTCTATCCGATCCAGTTTTTCTCCTAAACACTCCCCCCCTTCCCTCCCCCCCTTCTCTCGTCCAGTCTTGCCCTGCTGTTCTGCCAGGACTGCGTCAGGACAGGCATTCGAACAGATGGAGGGAGGAGGAGAGGCTCTCTCTTCTCCTTTCCTCTCCTCCTCCCCCCCCGCCGCTTGAGCTTCACAGCTCAGGCCCTGCCTCTCAGCCTCCCTGCCTCTCAGCCTCCCTGCCTCTCAGCCTCCCTGCCTCTCAGCCTCTCTGCCTCTCAAACTCTCTGCCTGAAGGGCCTGTGTGGCGGTCGGTCTCCTGGGCCTTGCCCCAAAGCCTGGATTTCCATGTAAGACTGGGCGGCTGACAATCGCGGCTAACCCTGCTAGCTGGGCCCCGGTCCCAGCCAGGAGCCCCAGCAGGCTGCCAGCTTCTCTGGCTCAGCTCCCCCCCCCCCCTGCACCACCACCTCCACCCCCATCCCCCCTCCCGCTCCCAGTCCCTGTCACGGCTCGAGTCCTGGTCACACTGCCGCATCAGCCAGGGAACAGGGGCAGATGGCAGCGTTGGAGGAGGAAGGGAGGGAGAGAGACGGAGAGAGCGCGTGGGAGAGAGAAGAGAGAAGAGAGGGAGGGAGTGAAGCGGAGGAGGGAGTGAAGAGAATAAGGGAAAGAGAAATAAGAGGAAGGATGAGTGGAGAGAGAAAGAGGAGGGGTGAGCGGAGAGAGAGAGAGCGAGAGAGAGCGAGAGAGAGGGAGAGAGAGCGAGAGAGAGCGAGAGAGGGAGAGAGAGGGAGAGAGAGGGAGAGAGAGCGAGAGAGAGCGAGAGAGAGCGAGAGAGAGGGAGAGAGAGGGAGAGAGAGCGAGAGAGAGCGAGAGAGAGGGAGAGAGAGGGAGAGAGAGGGAGAGAGAGCGAGAGAGAGCGAGAGAGAGGGAGAGAGAGGGAGAGAGAGGGAGAGAGAGCGAGAGAGAGCGAGAGAGAGGGAGAGAGAGGGAGAGAGAGCGAGAGAGAGGGAGAGAGAGGGAGAGAGAGGGAGAGAGAGGGAGAGAGAGGGAGAGAGAGCGAGAGAGAGGGAGAGAGAGGGAGAGAGAGCGAGAGAGAGCGAGAGAGAGCGAGAGAGAGCAAGAGAGAGGGAGAGAGAGGGAGAGAGAGGGAGAGAGAGCGAGAGAGAGGGAGAGAGAGGGAGAGAGAGGAAGGGAGAGAGAAACCGGGCAGGAGTCCATCTCGCTGTCCAAACATGACGTCAAGCGGGAAGGCTTGTGCCAGGGAGGACAAACAGGATAACGCGTGATGGCCCTGGGTTGACGGACGGAGCTGGGCATGATGGGAAGAAAAAACGCCCCCAGAGAGACTGAGTGGCAGGGGAAATGGAGAGAGAGGAGAGCGAGAAACAGCGAGAGTAGCGAAGAGAAACGAGCAACGTAAAGAGAGCGAGAATGATGGAGAGAATCAAAGAGATGGATGGAGTGAGCTGGATGGAAGAAGCAGAGACAGGAAGATGGATATAGAAAGATAGACATAAAGAGAGAGAGAGAGAGAGAGGGAGCAGGGAGAGAGAGAGAGGGAGGGAGCAGGGAGAGAGAGAGAGAGAGGGAGGGAGCAGGGAGAGAGGCAACCCCGTGATTGTCAGTTGACACTCCATCTCCCGTCCTCCCTGACATGGGAGTGTTATTTCCAGTCAGCCTCACACATCTGTCAGACGCACCGCGTCGCCCCGGCGCGCGACCAATCAGGACCCTTTCTCCGGGCGCTGCTCCGCAGACAATGAGGCCCTCTTAGAACCCTCTGGAAAGAGTCCCATCTCTCTCTCTCTTCTGAATAGGCGGCTGATGAAGCGACAGCCGGCCCCGAGATTGATCCTTGATAAATATCCATCCCCCCTTCCCCCCCACCCCCGCAACCGCCGGAGGAGACGGCCCGAAAGGGTGGGAGGGGGGGGTGGGGGGGGGATTCGCCCCCGCGCACCCCAAACTCCATCGCGGCCCTAAGTGAATCTGGAGGACTCTTCTCGGAGCTCCTAGCTGTAATTGAAAGCGCGGCCGAGTGCGTTGCCCGGCTTCCCCTTATCTCCTCCCCCGCGGCGGCGGCGGCCTCTGATAACGCGAACTGCGCCCGGGCCTAGGCACGCTTTCCCGGCGCGTTCCTTACACCTATCGACCCTTATCAGATCCGCGTCTTCGCAATAGGCCCCTGTTGTTCCAGGAAGCGATATGCGGGGCCAGAGACCTCGAGGTACTTCCTGGCTAGGAACTGCAAGGGTGATCGAAGTTCATTGGCCTTTACCATGGTAACACAGTCATTCCACGATTGGCTTTGTCAGTTGTGAATAAAAGCGTGGAGTTGCATATGTCACAATTTTTACATATAATGTGACAATTTCATTTGTATTCATTTGAATTTGTACACATTTATGCTTTTTCTATTTATTATTTTTGCGTGTGTATGCTTAGTTTTAGCTCCCTTGCTGGTCAAACGTGCCGCTTTCATTCAATCGTGCTGCGAGTCCGAGCGCGGCGAACTTCAACCCTCGTATGGCGAACGCGATTGGCCCGGGCTCACCTCTGATGATGGACAGCTTGGCGTTGACGTTGATCTCGGCCTCGCTGTTCTCCGCCACGCACTCGTAGATGTTCTCGTCCCGCGGGGCGCGGAGAGGCTGGATCCGGAGCACGGCCCCGGCCCCCTCGTCAAACTCAATAGTCTGGGGGAGAGAGAGAGAGAGGTGGGGGGATTAGAACGGGAGCTGCCTGCATGGGGGGAACCTCTGTAGGATGGGCAGGGAGAGAGAGAGGAGTGTATTGCTATCGGAGATAGTGTGTGTGTGTTTGTGTGAAACTCCGTAGACGAGGTAGGGTAGAGAAAGGTGTGTGTTACGCTTGGAGCTGTGTGTGTGTGTGCGCAAAACTCTATAGAATAGGTAGGGAGAGAGATGTGTTGTACAATAACTGCTGTGTGTGTGTGTGAAACTCTATAGAATAGGTAGGGAGAGGGATGTGTTGTACAATAACTGCTGTGTGTGTGTGTGTGTGAAACTCTATAGAATAGGTAGGGAGAGGGATGTGTTGTACAATAACTGCTGTGTGTGTGTGTGTGAAACTCTATAGAATAGGTAGGGAGAGGGATGTGTTGTACAATAACTGCTGTGTGTGTGTGTGTGTGTGTGTGTGAAACTCTATAGAATAGGTAGGGAGAGGGATGTGTGTTACAATGAGAGCTGTGTGTGTGTGTGTCAAACTACAGTCTGGGATAGGGAGAGAGAGAGAGAGAGAGAGAGATAGAGAGAGACAGATATATGTTTCAATGAGAGCCACGTGCGTTTAACTCTGTAGCACGGGTTAGGGAGAAAGAGGTGCGATGTGTCTTCCAATCGAAGGCGTTCCTCTTCACTCCTCTTGAATAGAAACATTCAACACTCTCCTGACCCTGGATTCAGCAGATATCTTTAGAACATGCGCCGCGCACACGCACACACACACTAATGCGTGGATCAATTCAGCAACAGGGAAGAGGGGGCTAGCGGGGGTAGTTGTCCTCCATCCTGCTTTTAAACATCTCAAGGCCAAAACTCTAATGAGGAAAAACAGAGCAAGTTCAACACCGAGATCGATATCAAAGGCGGAAAAGCTGGAGGGGGGCCAGCGAACAGCCAGGCCTTTTTTCCTAGCAAGAATCCACGAACGCGGGAAACGCGTACCCCCGTAAATGCGTAATTTCAGTCAGAGGTCATTCCTGCGCCCCCTGAGGGAGGGGGGTGGGGGGGAGGGGGGTGCTGTTGGTTGTTTGTTTAAACCCTTCCCCTCCCCATCTTTTCATCGAGAGGAACATAATGCAAAACAGCGAGTTCTAATTCGTCCCCGTTTCACCGCATGTCCTCGTTTCGCTGTTGTTGATGCTGTTGTGCCGTTGCTGCCTCCGTCGCCTTACTGCCGTCAAGGGCAGGCACTTCCAGCTTTAATTAGAGAACGCTGAGCGTCGATCGAGACTTCCAAAGCCTCCATCTGGCCTTGAGCGGCGAAGGGAACGCCGAGCAAACGCCGTGGATAACGGGCAGCTTGGCGCAGCGAAAGATGCTGGCGAGAGCTCCCTGCTCTCGGAACGCCGTCTGCTTTACCTCCCCGGGCCTTAAGTGGGGGCGCTCGTGAGTTTTAAGGGGGTGGGGGGGTGGGAGGGGGGGTTTCTCACCTCGATGCGCTGGGAGTTGACCTTCTTGCCCTTCTTGTTCCAGCTCACCCGGGGCTTAGGGTCACCGGTCGCCTGGCAAACGAAGGAGACCACGCCCCCTGATACACCGATCTGGTCAACAGGAACTTTAGTGAACCGAGGTGGTGCTGGAGGAAGGGAGAGAGAGAGACAGAGAGAGAGACAGAGAGAGAGACAGAGAGAGACAGATAGAGAGACAGAGAGAGAGACAGAGAGAGAGACAGAGAGAGAGACAGAGAGAGAGAGCCAGACAGAGAGAGATACACAGAGATAGATAGAGAAAGAGAAAGAGAGAGTGAGAGAGAGAGAGAGGTCATTAGTTCAAGTGCCAGGTGATGGGAAGGCCAGTATCACGATCAGCTAACCAGTTCATTATTAGTCTGTCGCTGCCTTCAGACGGAGGTGAGGGTTGGTGAAGAGCAGAGAGGGAGACAGGCACTCACAACCCCAGAGTCACCTGTCTGAGCAGAGAGGGAGACAGGCACTCACACCCTCCAGAGTCACCTGTCTGAGCAGAGAGGGAGACAGGCACTCACACCCTCCAGAGTCACCTGTCTGGCCAGAGAGGGAGACAGGCACTCACACCCTCCAGAGTCACCTGTCTGACCAGAGAGGGAGACAGGCCCTCACACCCTCCAGAGTCACCTGTCTGAGCAGAGAGGGAGACAGGCACTCACACCCTCCAGAGTCACCTGTCTGAGCAGAGAGGGAGACAGGCACTCACACCCTCCAGAGTCACCTGTCTGACCAGAGAGGGAGACAGGCACTCACACCCTCCAGAGTCCCCTGTCTGGCCAGAGAGGGGACCGGACAGGCTAATTTGGAATTCCTCAGTTGTGGAACTGGAGACAGAGAGGGGAGGGAGAGAGACAGACAGAGAGAGAGACAGAGAGACATACAGAGAGAGACAGACAGACAGAGACAGAAAGAGATAGAGGGGAGGGAGGGAGACAGGCAGAGAGAGAGACAGACACACAGAGAGAGACAGACAGACAGAGACAGAATGAGATAGAGGGGGAGGGAGAGAGACAGGCAGAGAGAGAGAGACAGAGATAGAGAGAGGGGGACAGAAACGGAGAGGGGTAAGAGACAGAGACAGGGAGAGAGAGACAGTGAGAGATAAGGAGAGAAAGAGAGAGAGACATGAGAGACAGAGCGAGAGCGAAGGGCGAAAGTAGACGGACCAAAATGAGAGATGACGAAAAGGTTGAGACGTGGAAGGAGAGGGTGGGGAACAAAGAAAAAGAACTGGCGAGGGAGGGAGAGAGGGAGGGGAGGAGGGAGGGAGGGAGGGGAGGAGGGAGGGGAGGAGGGAGGGGAGGAGGGAGGGAGGGGTTGTGGACTGCAGAGAGATGGGCATGATCGGGGAAGTGTCCATCGTGTATCAACACCTGGGGGTAATTACACTACAGACAATGCACACCCTGACACACCGACAACCACATGAATTATTTAACGGAGCAATGAATAATAAAGAGACCCCCGTTCCTGTGCCTGTCTATGGCTTTCCACCCCTCCTGTAACCCACACACACGCACGCACACCCTCCCAATCCTCAAACCCACACACACCCTCCCAATCCTCAAACCCACACACACGCACACACCCTCCCAATCCTCAGACCCACACACACCCTCTGAATCCTCAAACCCACACACACGCACACACATACACCCTCCCAATCCTCAAACCCACACACATACACCCTCCCAATCCTCAAACCCACACACGTCGCTCGCCCGCCATGCTGCCCACCCAGGATGCATGCCAACGGCCTGTCGGAGAGATGGAGGGCTGGGAAGAGAGACAGCGCGAGAAGAGGAGGGGTGAAGGGTTGGAAGGATGAAGGGAGGGGGAGAGGAGGGAGGTGGGGGAGCGATGCACACGCCAGTCAGGAGAGACGTGCGCTTGAGTTGGTGGGGGGGCGCGACCCCAGGCAGAGGAAGCCGGGGAGACGATTGGCTGGACGATTTTTTGGGAGGGGGGCGGGGGAAGAGGAGGGGGGGTTCCCGGTCCTCTTACCCTCCGATAAAACACGCCGCCGCGACTCAACGAGGAAAAGCGATCAACGCCCACGTCCTCTCGCCGATCCTCCCCGCGTAGCATCCCACCATCGGAGGAGGCGATGACGGGAGTGGGGGTGCACATGTAGAGGGTGTTGTGAAGGGGTGGGGGGGGGAAGCGGAGGCGGGGGGTCAATCTCGACACGCGGTGCACCGGGCAGAGCGTCCGCGGTCTCCAGGGAGACTTGTTAACTCCGGCGTGCACTTGATACGTGGGTCTGATCAAACAGCCAGCTACTGGAACATCCGATGAATAATTAAAAGGCAGCGGGCAAAGCCCTCTCTCTGGGCTGTGATAAACACACATGAAGGGGAGATTCCTGCATTGATTAGGGACACACGCCTGATAGGGAGATACAGTGGAAAAGCAGGAATTGCGGGGGGTGGGGGGGGGGAGCCCGGGGGTGTAGGAACGATCCATAGAAAGTTCATTTCACTGCAACAACAAAAAAGACGAGCCAAAGAAGCGGTACCGGGTGAAATCCTTGGTGAATGAGGATACAAAATGTGCACACGCACGTGTTACAGAACACACGGCCCCCCGCGCGTCACGCGTGTTTGTAGGTCGCACCAAGCCCGACCGTCGCCTGGGCTTGAACTTGTCTCGTCTCTGGTCTCCCGGAGCGACACACTTCCAAAAGAGAGACCGGCCTGACTGACTTCTGAAGCCCTGGATCCTGAGAGAGGGTGATGGAGAGAGCAAAAACGCAACGCGAGGAGAACAAGGAGAGACCGTGAGAGAGAAGTTTCCCCGTCTGAAAGAGCAAGCACGCGAGCATGAGGAGAGAGACGCGGACGGGGTGTACGAACGGACGAGCGGATAATCCGAGAGGCGGAACCGAAGACCGGGAGAGGGGGGGCGGCTGGAGAGCGGGGGCGAGACAGCGACAGGGGGGAGAGGTGAGAGGGGGGGTAAGCCGCCCGTGCCTGACACGTTAACTAGCACAGCGGTGAACATCTAACGCCGGCATCACACGCAGCCCGGGGCAAAGTTTTACACCTGCTGTGAGAGCCCTCGCCACTGAGAGGCTTCTGAGAGGAGCTTGTGTGTGTGTATGGGTGTGTGTGTGTGTGTGTGGGGGTGTGTGTGTGGGTGTGTGTGTGTGTGGGTGAGCTTGATTAGGTATCGAAAGAGCAAAGCATTGAGCTCCTTCCCTGCGCCCATGTGTGTGTGCTGTACGTGTGCATGAGGGCCGTATGAAAACCACCCTCAGTATAATTAACCTTTTGCCATTTTCGGCTGCCGCCTGGCTCCAGGACTCGGCCGGTGGTTATTGTTGAGTGTCGTTCTCCGTCAGGTGAACCTCGAAGAGATGCGAACCGTAATTGGACGACTGTGACGCTGTACGTGTATCGGAACGAAATTGCTTTCTATTTTACGCCGCGAGGAACGCTATCTTGAACTCGTCCGAGCCAAGCTTTTCCCGCTGTCGGAAAGGCCCATGCTGAACACGTTGAAAAATGCGTGTAACATGGAGAAAAAAAGGTTTTGCTCTCACAATTTTGAAACTATGACTTGAAGAACCCAGTTCTTCCGGTGTATTTTACTCTGGGTGACCTTGAAAGGACACTGTCCCCTCCGTATCTCGTTCTATTCCGGTCTTTCAAACGGAGAAAAAGGTTCCAACTCAGCACAGATAAGCACAAAACACTGGGTTTATCTGCCTAGCAGGAGTCGGCTAAGGCGGGAATAGCTCCAGACGGGGGAGCCGCAATCTTCACAGGACGCTAGAACGAAGCGTTTCCGAGCGAACAGCAGCCGGCCGGCGGGGGAGGAAGCGAACTCACACTGTGTAAGCAGCTACTTGTTTTGCTAATGTCGCATCCCGCTACTGACCGCTAACTCTGCTTGCGGCCGATAAGAGAAATGACACGGCCTCGTTCTAAAGGCCTAGCCTCTCAGCGCGGGGGTAGTCGCCACGTCGGTTTTCCATTTACTCTCCGGCGCGTTTTCCGGTGTACTTTGCCGGGAACTGAAGACGGATCTGTGACTAATGCCGGCGGACGCTGAAGCCCACAACATAAATAGGAGCTATTATGGCACAGATGAGAAAAGTGAAGAACGAAATAGCCCCTCGTAAAGCCATTCAGTCATTTCAGAAAAGTAGGGGCTGTGAGGAAAACCACTTGGCATCCATCTAGTCGAATATAGACACCTGCAACAGCAAGGGGAAAGGCCTATTCGGAGCGAAGGGAACATTTGGACCCAATTTGACGATGTAACGACTATCGACGGCGTTGTGTAGCGCACAGGGCAGTTAGCTTAGCCTTCCGTACGGCGGTTGCTAGCTTTTTTTTTCTCCACTGTTGCTAACGGTATGATTGAGAGTCATGTTGCTACAGGACGGAACATGTTGACCTCTCGACGCCGTCTTTTCACACTTCCCGAAGGTGGCATATTGAGTCCGTAAGCGGAGCGATGGCGATGCCTCCAAACCGGAAAAGGAGGAAGCGTCAACAGATGCGTCGATAAACTACCGTCCGGTCTGTAATAATCGACGTTGCCCTGAAGCGGAGGGCTAATTTATCCACTCCTCCATCAGGCCTAATCCTTAGCTTGCTCGGGAAAAAGCTAAAGGGTTAATGAAACAATTGCTTTTTCAATTAAGGAGGGGGATGGGAGGTTAATTGGGATTCAATCTCCGGGCCAGCTGGGTGGGGGTGGGGATGGGGGGGGGGGGTTGGGGGGTCGGAGTCCTGTCTGATGCAGCTAATTCACACACAGCGAACGTGCTGATTGCATCGTCAACATCGGGGTCATCTACCAGGTCATCTCCCTCACAAAACAGTGCTACGGAATCTCATTCCTAATATAACTTTTCTTTAAAAAGAACCCCCCTCCTCCTCCTCTTCCATTTGCAGTGAAAGAAAGTTTGGGACCTTTCTATAAACTGGAAATGAGACTTACTGTCCCTGAAAGGCCGGACTGGAGGAAGCCTGTTTGAGTTAGAAAGCCCCCGATTCCCACAGCAAACTATTCCAGCCACGGGGTTGTCAAGGAGATGAATTCATGGGTGTCTTCTAATGGTGTAGAATTGGTCCCATTGAAACCATTGTTTTGGATCCAGATTGAAGTGTATTATGCTGTAATCTGTTGGCAATAAATCAACTAGATTTCAAGAAGGCCAAAGGAAATTAAATTGAAGAGTTCTGCCAATCTCAGAATAGCTGGGGGACACCAAGGAGTTGCAAAATGGGACCAATTTTCTACAGTTTACGGTCTCTTAAGGCAATTTCGACTTGTTGACTGCTAAAAATGGAAATAAAAACACCTGCAATCGGTAGGAGCCAGAAATGGTCCGCCTCCAAACCTAGCGTGGAACGGCTACATTGGGAGTAACGCGAAACGCTTCTCTCTGAGAGGGGATGACGGTAAGGGCCCTCGATCTATCAATATAGCACTGCACTGAAATAAGGGGTTATCTACACAACGCCATCTGGTTTCACACAAAAACACACTATGGAACGGAAAAAACCCAAAGCAACGCCGAGCATTTCACCCCTGCGTGCTTGATTTAGAAAACGTACTGTGTCATTTTACACCTGCTTAAGGTAACGCTGCAGGCATCCCCCCCCCCCCCCCCGCATCGCCCTTTCCCAAATGTCCTGATTCAGAAGCTTTGAAGATGTCGAATTCAGAGGGAGCCCGATCTGACACAATTACGATTTCAAAGGACACCTTGCCGCCGAGGTGAATTCGTTCCTCCTGGAAAATAACAGGGGACAGTTCCCTCAAACTTGACTGGAGCAGCATTGCTCAAACTACTGGACTGTGTTAATCCAGGGCAAAAAAGGCGGGGGGGGGAGGGGAGGAGGGGGCGGATACACGCTAAGATCCCAAATATCCATGCCATCGTAAACACAACAATAATGGATTCGAATAAAAACGCTTATGGCTTTTGCTGATAACAAATCTACTTGGCATTCAGAAACACTATCCTCATCACGCTAAGAGGACTTGGGCCGTTTATGAAGATTAATGCCAGTTGATTAAACCCTGGTAGCTTGGTCCCATAAGAAATCAAAGGCCTTGTCTATAAATCTAGGCATCCTATTTGACTATGTGGATGGTAGCATTATCTGAGTATGTACGTGGAAAAAAAAGGTGATGTCATTGTGGGGGACATCTATCGGTTGCTACAAGAACTGCAGATGAAAAATTTATCGCAAAAAGAACAAGTGTATGAAGCCAAACAGATCATGGGTCCTTCTTCTGGAACGTGGAGAACAGCATTTGTCTCGTGTAGTGCCCCTGACTGAAAGATAAAAAAAAACCTTTCCAACTCAAATAAAAAATCCCAAATTGCCGATCAAATTATGAGGAGAAAAATACTGACGGTGAATCTGCTTAAA
Source organism: Protosalanx chinensis (assembly GCA_030340685.1). Taxonomy (NCBI): domain Eukaryota; kingdom Metazoa; phylum Chordata; class Actinopteri; order Osmeriformes; family Salangidae; genus Protosalanx; species Protosalanx chinensis. The sequence continues at coordinate 3,541,267 of CM059340.1, forward strand.
ACACGTCTGGGATTTTTCAAAAGGTTGTCTGTCTCAAACAGAACTCAACTGAACAAAAATGGAGGGAGAACGCTTGAACGCTCTCCCCGAGGGGCCAGAAATGTTTTCATTTGGCTTCTTCAAAGGAAAATAAATGATTGAAATTGCTCCCCCGTCACCATGGGCTCACGTCAATTACAATTAGGAGGCTCGGCCAACACAAAGACAGACCAGCAACTCTTAAGGAAATTGCATCGGAAAGGAAAGAACATAAATAATGGCGCAAATGATTATATATTTTTTTCATCACACCTCATTGTCCTCGAGTATTTCAAGAATCCGATCGTTCACTTCACCAACGTGCACCCCCAGAAAAAACTGAATTTACCCAGAGAAACTAAACTAAACCCTATTTGGTCACTCTGTGGTGAGCTTGGAGACATAACATAGCACTTTCCCACTATATTTATGTATGGAAGTTCCCTCCCCCCCCTTAAAAAAAGAAAAATAAATTCAATTTTATCGCCGTGTGAGTTGTGGATGGTTGAAAATGGCTACGTTTGAGAGGTGGCAGAGGAACAAATGGGATTTGTGGAGAGACAGTGTTTGTGGGGCCAGGCTATTCTGGGGAGCTGTTGTCTTGCGGTGTCTGCTGGTCCGAGGCAGCCGGCAGTGTAATGCAGGGTCTGGGATGCTGTGGCCAGGCCAACCGACACACCCCGCTGAATGGACAAGCGCTGGCAAAGAGGGTGTGTTTGTGTGTGTTTGTTTTTCGTCAGATCTTTTCTAAAGTGCAATGTTAGCTCTCCTTAGGACGCCTCAGCAACCTCAACTCTAGGACCAGTAGACTGAGGAAAAGGGGAGTCAGATGGCTCAGCGGGTTAAGGCGTTGGCCTTGTGATCGGGACATTGTGAGTTCGAACCCCGGCTGTGACTCTGTGACGTTGTGTCTTTGGGAAAGGGACTTCACCCTACTTGCCTCAGGGGGATATCTGTACTTAAATAAGTCACTTTGGATTAAAGTGTCTGTTAAATGAGGTATTACTTTATTGTTATTATTATTAAAGGAGAGTGGTGGTCAAGCGTGCTCAGGTTGACTGATCTGTTGAAGTCTCGAAGTCTTGATTCTGACAGAACCCCTGCTGTTCCTGTCCATCTGGACATCTAATCACAGAGTGTGTACGGCCGTGTCGTTCAGCAGAAGGATTTACAGATGCTCGCTGATATCGACGGCTGAGCCATGAGCTTAAGGCAACACAAAGAAAAGAAAAGGAAAATGAAAGCAATAAAACGTGACAACAAATAATAATATTCTCACGAACGAATAAAAACGGAAAACAAAACCATAAAAAAAACGTCAGGGCGACGTCTTCTCTGGATGGTTTAGTAGGACTCGAGGTGTTACGAATGGGTTGGGTTTTAAGGTCAGCTCCCTGAGATAGCTCGATCACAATGCAGGACTTTGCAAAGCAACGCAAGGGGAGACCTAGAAATGAAAGGTTTTCAGAGGCACAACAACATTACCTCCTGTAGGGACGCACACAAACACACAATGCAAAGGGGAGGCTTTATTACTGCGGAGTAGCAGGATTTATTCAACACTCTTTTCCCTTTTTTGATTAAAAATGCCTACTCCCTGTGATTTACGAGAGTGAAAGGAGGGGGGGAGGGAGCGGGCGAGAGGGAGGGAGAATGACATCATGCTTTTAGCAGAAGCCCTCCTCAAAGAGGTGACATCCACTCGCGGCGTGTGTGCGCGCCGAGGTGTTGATGGAGCGAGGGAGGGAGAGAGAGAGAGAGGGTAGACTAATATGAGGTTCTTTGTCCCCTCAAGATCAGGTGGGAGAGGATTTAATTGGACGACAGCACCCCTGGGTCGACACGCGCGCCATCGCCCCCCCGCGGGGGCGCGGGTGTTTGTCCTCCGCCCGGCAAAAGCAGACAGGTGCGCGGAATCCAAACACAGATGGAGAAGGGGAGCGAGGGGGGGGCGGGGGGGGGGGGTATAAATGGAGGCTAGAGTGCTTTAAACAAGGCAAAGGGTAGGAGGGGGGGGGACGAGAAAAAAAACGATCCGTAGAAGAGCCACTGGCTGGACTCAATCTGAACTAGCAATTAGGGCGAGCGACAAGAAATGGACTATGGGTGCGTCCGTGCGCACGGGTCTGTGTGTGTGTGTGTGTGTGTCGAAATTATACACAGCGCTGGTGTGTGCGTGTGTGTGTCTAAAAGTTACTGAGAAGAGGAGGAAAAAAAGAGAGAAAAAAGGAGAGAGGAGCAGAATCCAACCGAGAGGAGAGACAGAAAACAGACGGTGAGGAAAAGAGGGGGGGGGAGGGAGGAGAAGAGCGATGCTCTGATGGAGAGATAAAGGTGGGGACAGACCTGACGAGGATCTGCCGGAGTCTAGTACAGAGATAGACATCTGCGATGGCAGTAAAGCTCCGCTTTAGCTTCCAGAGGAGAGGAGGGCGGGGGGGGGGAGGCTCAGACTAGCTCCCTGTGAAGACACCCTCGCTGTCTCCCTCTCCCTCCCTCCCTCCCTCTCAGCTGCGTGCCTTAGACTGCCTTTAGGACCCCCCCCCCCCCCCCCCCAACCCCACATCCGTCCTTATTTATCTGCCGCGCTCCCTTGTTTTGTTTCCGTAATGCGTTTCTAAACCCCATCTTATGGGAGAAACGGCGCAGAACAAATCCAGCGTACCGGCGTGGGGTTCCCACCGGTGCTAAGCGATGAGCTAGCAGCTAGCAGGGTAGATATTCTACACACACAGCTGGGAGGTTCCTCCCCCATCACAGATTAGGTTTCCACCCAATGGGAGAAAACAAAATGGAAACAAAGCTAGCCAATCGTAGTTGACATACAGAGTAGGCCTTAGTCGAAGACGCTGCATCGACAGAACACATCAAACACCCCGGGAACGTGACGTATAGAAGCACAACACATCAAACACCCCGGGAACGTGACGTATAGAAGCACAACACATCAAACACCCCAGGAACGTGACGTATAGACGCACAACACATCAAACACCCCGGGAACGTGACGTATAGAAGCACAACACATCAAACACCCCAGGAACGTGACGTATAGACGCACAGGCCGCAGGTGTAAACAACTCATCGCAAACCGACACGAGTACATTCAGGACGTTTACGTTTAGTCAGTTAGCAGACGTTATCCAGAGTGACTTACAGCAAGTACAGGGACATTCCCCCCCCCTGAGGCAAGTAGGGTGAAGTGCTTTGCACTTCAAACTGGCAACCTTCTGATTACTAGCCAGATTTCCTAACCGCTCAGCCACCTGACTCCCAATGATATATATACATTATATAAAGATATTCAACAGATATTCGCAAAATGATGAAAACACATGTAGGAAAGTTATCGGCTGTGTGGTCGCCAGGTACTTACATAAGGCATGTGAAGCGGACAGCAGCAGAGACAGGAGCAGGGTGCTGAGGGGCAGCAGCACCAGCAGAGAGAGGCAGGGGGGAGAGCCGGCGGCCATCTTGGCTCCGGAAGGCGAGCTTCGACCTGGCTGCGACGCCGAGGCCCCACGAGGATGGGAGGACCCAGGAGACAGGGGGAGGGAGGGGGAGGTTCACGCAGTCTTGGCACTCTGTCAGGGGGGGAAAGGGGGAACAGAGAAGAGGTTGATTAGGTCACAGGTCATGTGTTCAGAAGCAGGCTTGTTGGATACCTCATTGGTTTCCTTTAGCGACCGATGCCCTCCCACCCGCGCCGCACTACAACACAGACGAGACGCTATCTTCGGTTTCCACCGTGGAGTGCCCCGTGTACATCTCCATCCCCCCCCCCCCCCAAACCCTCCGACCCCCCCCCCCCCCCCCCCCACCCCCATCCAATCAACTGCTTTTCACGTCGCGTAATTAGTCCGGGGGTGCTATCGCCGGGATCTTGTCATTATTTGCTTATCAGCACATCTTGTAATTATGTGGGTACCCGGCAATATTTCAGGCGACGTCTCTTTGTTTTAGTCAAATTGCCATTAATCCTTGTGTGCACACATCGGGCCTGGGGAATCGAGCCCTCATTGATATGTCTACCGTGTCATACGTTGCCGAGTAGTTACACACGTTTAATTAAAAAAAGAGGAGGAATACGGAAGGAACAGAGAGAAAGAGAGAGAGGAGGGAGACCTAGAGGTAGGGAGGGAGAGGGGAAGACAGGAGGGAGACCTAGAGGTAGGGAGGGAGAGGGGAAGACAGGAGGGAGACCTAGAGGTAGGGAGAGAGAGGGGAAGACAGGGGAGAGACGAAAGAGAGGGAGAGACGTGGAGTGCGAGGGAGAGAGAATGAGGGAGAGGCGGACAGAGAGAGACTGCTTCGAGAGGATTAGCGAGCGCGAGAGGAATAAAGAGTTCTATATCAGGAAAAGAAACACCCAGTTCTGTTGTCTCTCTCAGACACCCTCTGACCCACAGGTGCTCGGAAAGATCAAAGATTCCAATCGGACGAAAAACCGTTCCTTTTTAACCGTTATTGTGTTCAACGTTTCAAAGGCGGGGCGTGAAAAAACCAGGGACTTTCGACTAGCAGGGTGGGCAGAAAAAGAACATCAGGCGTACTGCGCGTTTCTCAAACAAGCTCCCTGCTCGGCGTGCTACCGTCTCTATTATTATACCCGCTGAAATAAGAAGACCAGATTAGTCGCTCCAGTCAACAGCCGAGCTGGTCGCGGCGTAGACTGCCCGCCGTTTTGCAAACCCAGGCCCGCAGCCAAAGCCACAGCCGCGGTTGCTAATCGCAGAGTAACCCGCCCCCCCCCCCCCCCCGTAGACGCCATGCCAGAGCGCCAGCCAAGTCCCCGCCCACTTGGCTCCGGGGGGGACCAATCGCTCGATCCCCACGTCCCCCCCCACCCCTCCCCGTCTCCCTGCGTTTTGCACCGACTGGAACAGCCATCCTCGCACCCCCCCTCCCCCCGACAATGGCTCTATTGTTGCCCCTCTCGTCCAATACAGAGGGGGGGGGGGCTCTTTAAGGAAATATGAGCTCATCTCTCACGCAACAGAGTAGAATTCTGTCTTGTCACATGTTCTTTTGTATTTCTGTAGTTTTTTGTGTTTGTTGTGGATGGAAGGTGATGTCACTAGGAGGGAGAGACAGGGAGAGAGATGGATGGATGAGGGTGCGAGAGAGAGGGGACGGTGGGAGGGTGAACGTGACAGGCCAGGGTTGTAGTGACGCCGTCGTTGGGTGGGGGATTACAAATGGTAAGACGTGGACAGGTCTCCCCCGCTGTCCGCGAGGAGGCTGTGGTGTTGGAGGTTCAAGCCTACAGGAAGTGCTCGATTCAGTGGATGGACTTGATCGCTTCTCTCCTCGGTCCTCCAGACAGTGAACTTGCGTGCGTTCATGTGGTGCGTCGATTCAGGTTGGATAACAACGCGCAAAGTGATCCTTGCTCATGCAGGTGCGATTCCGTCACGAAAACAACACCTTTCGACAATAATTAGCCCACCCTCTGAGAATTACTGCTTTAAATATGCAATAACGCAGGAAAAAACCCTGTTGGAAATGTCACATTTAAAGTGAGACTGCAGGCAGCCCACATCAGCCTGCTCGAACGCTTAGCTGTCGATAGAGATGCGAGCGTGTCCCCCAAGTGGTTCCCTGGTCGACTGCTCGGAGAGACGCAGAAGTGGAGCGTTTCTCTCGCTATTAGCACCTCTCCTCGAAACCGTAGGCCCCCGCTAAAAGCAACCACAGTTTCTCTTCTGGAGAAGAACTCTAGAGGGCAAGGATTAAGGTGTGTGTGTGTTGAGGAGGTGCCTGTGCGTTTGTGTCTGTGTGTGTGTGTGCGTGTTGAGGGGTAGTCTGTGTGTTTGTGTGTGTGTAGTGTGTGTGTGTGTGTGTGTAGAGAGAGAGAGGGTGGGGGCATTGAAAACAGTCTGGTTACCCTGTAAGCTAATCGATGGCTAAAGCCTAGCTGCCCGGCACCCAACGCATTCGCAGGGCGCGGCGGACAGGAAATCGCTAATTGCTATCGTTCCTGATCCCTCAGATTTACAGCCGTGTCCTTGGCTACCGGTGTCAGGGCTATTCTTTTCTGGGGCAGGCACGCTAATGCTACAGCTAAGCTATTGTTTCAGAGGCTCAGCTCATCCGTGTGTGAACGAAACCCAATTGTGGAGCGCAAATGACCAGTTCAGAACGGTCCAAAGCTTGATATTAATAGTTGACCTGCTAGATGCTGATAACCCATGTTCTGTTTGTCTTGTGATGGGATATTCGATAGCAGCACGCTAAGAACATTTCCGTCCAGCGGCCTTCGCTTAACGAACGGGGGGAGACGCCCTAGCATATTTTGCTGAAGCAAAGCAACATGCACAAGAAGGTGCTTCTGCCATCTATTATTAAGCTGCGAACCAGCGAAGACTCTGCTGCTGTTCAGTCTAGCAATCTGGAGTCCATCCTGTTGGTGATGTAAGCGCACACACACACACGTGCACGCACACACACACACCAAGAGGGTACGGACGGCACACACGTTAACGTCCACATCCGGAAAACGTCTTCCACGTCTCCAAACTGCGACAGATTGCTACCCGGTTTCCCTTCCTCCTTCCAGCTCTCTCTTCTTCCCTCCCTCCATCCATCCATCCCACCCACACCCTCTGTCCTCCAGAAGAACTCCATTCGGCGAGCGATTTGCTATTCTGTCTGGTGCGCGATCAGCAAACCCTTTACGTCCATTATTGATGCTAACGCGTCGTATTCAGGAAAGGAGTCCAATTATACCCGCGTCTGCGAGCGAAGCGGGCGAGCGAAGCGGACACACGTACTGCTCCGCACGCCACATGAAACAAGGTGGACTCAAGAGAGAGAAAATACCCGCTTTGCCCGCAGGGCAACACCCCCCCCCCCCCCCCCCAAAATAAAAGAAAACATGCCTTTACCCAGATAAAAGCTTGCTTGAGCTTCACAGCCCAGCTGAACATAAAAGACAAACAAAACAAACAACTGATGTTCACCAATCGATCGTTCGCAGGATCAAAAGGTCCATTTTGGATCTCTAGCTTTCCCTCCTTGACTTCCAAGACATTTTGGACTGAATCGAGTTGTACGAATCAAGATTTCGCGTAAACAAGGTTAACTTCAAGTTTACACCTGGGGTTTTCTGGATTGGGTTGAACCTGACGTTATCTTGTTAATGCCAAATCTTGATTCGTAGTACAGGACCCTGCTTTCCTCTGCTTTCCTCTGGTTTTATCGAGCTCCAGGGGTTCCTTGCTATCAACTGAAGGCTATATCACAATAGTCTTTAAAAAAAGTATATTATGGGAAATATTGATTAACGTCACTCAGCAACTGGAGTTTCATCTCATCTCTGGAGTTTCATCCTGTCTCATCGCAGAAGAGAGACCAGGCTGGGTTTTACACCACAATATACTAAAGGAACGTATTACTTTCAACAGTTGCTAAACCTGCACTGTGTACGTTTTTTTTCTTCTTTTTCCGGAAGATGATCGTTCCAGTCCCAAGCTTTCGTTTTAATAGGCTTCCCTTAAAAGCCAGCGCTAACTCATAGCGCTTTACGCTAACAATGAACAGGGTGTCGTTAAAGGGGGTCTTCCAGACTTCGCTGGGAACATCGCTCTTTAAAGACCTTTAAACAGGTCTTGAAACTGCGCCTCTGCGATTTGAAGAGCCTTCCTGCGATTCACGAGCTAGTGACTCGGGCAGAGCCTTGTTCGAAATATTCAAGCTATTATCTACGCGAAGATTTCCGTACGTGCGTGTCTGTGGTTCAAGAGGTAGACGAATGAATATGGTGGTACGAGAGGATGGGGGACCTCGAAGCGTCAACGTGCCTCTGCTCTGAGGCGAATCTCCAGAAGCTCGATTGATTCAAGGTGTCAATTCTCCCATTTGCGCTTTCTCATTTTACGGTTTAGTTCACGGCTGTCTTTACCTCGCTCGTCACTCTCTAATTTCCCAGTTCGAAATCTCCGAGGCATAAAAGTCCATCCATCTCAGAGAAACGTTAGTCGAACCTTCTCAGTAAACACTACAGGGCCCTGGTCGTTCGCGTGGGTGAGGGTGCGCGTAGCTCGATTACCTGTGTAAGTGTTGCACTCGTGTCGTTTTCTTGAGCATGTGTGTTGCACGAATAAAAATAGCCTGACTCATTCAGCCTTGAACCGATCTTTCTTCTTATTTTTTCCTCCTCCCTCGTCTCTCCCTCTCTCATCCCTCCTCCCTCGTCTCTCCCTCTCTCATCCCTCCTCCCTCGTCTCTCCCTCTCTCATCCCTCCTCCCTCGTCTCTCCCTCTCTCATCCCTCCTCCCTCGTGCATACTTAAGTGTGCTTGCATTGCAGATGTTTAGTGGGGGAGTCGCATTAATTTGCATGTATCTGCGGGACGATTATGTAAACACCCTTCATGTGTCCGGGGTCTGTCTCTTACGTCCCCCTCCCCCCCACCCTGACCCAGCGTAGGCTCTGACAAAATCTAAATCCCTGAGTTGGACCCCTGAACTCCGTTCATCCCAACACTCGCTCACTTTGTTTTGTTGAGAAAGGACCAAATATTCTGTCAACGATGGACCGTTATAGTAGAAAAGGTTTAAAAATCCTTACATTTAAACATCCATCCGGAAGTCATTCTCGAGTCTTGAAAACAGCGTCCAGACGACTATGTCTGATCCCCCCCCCCCCACACACACACACACACAATGGCCATTTAGCAAACTCTGTTCTGGAGACGAGGTCATTCTGCTGACGAACAGTCCAACAGTCACCGGGCAGAGCTTTCGTAAGCGCGTTTATTTACCACAGGTTTGTTTGGATAAACCGCATGACCTTTGTGAGAAACACAAAATGGCGGCACTTTACGGGGATCCCTCCGACGCACCTGTGGAGAAAACCCCCCCAGCGAGACCAGCATGTGACGAGGCCCTTCCCAAAATCAGGGAAGCAAAAAGGGGGCACCGTTCAGAAAAGGACAGGGCTCGCATGCCAAGAGGAAGCGCTTCTTTTCCGTCCTCCTCCGACGCCGTGCTGAAAAACCCCAGCCAGGCTCTCGCTCCGACGAACAAGTTGGATTGACAGGTAATGATTGGCCAGGGGCTGACCTAAAAAAACTACAAGTGTCACTTCCTGCCATTTAGTTTATCGCAGAAACCATTATGATGTCCGTCTAGCAGGCAATGTTAACCCGAGCGGGGCCCGGCCCTCCCTGTAACAGGGTGGGAGGAGGAGTCAGCGGCCCCTGAGATGTACGCAAAGGTCAAGGGGTCACGGATGCCCTCGGCGGTGGCTCCCGGACCGGCTCCCGGACCGGACCTTATAGACGGGGCCCATTTAATTACACTACACCCTGGGGGAGGGAGGGAGGGGGGGGAGGAGGTACAGACACATTAGTCCTTGACAGGAGACAGAGGCGACGTCAGCCGCTGGCGCGGCGCCAGGGCTGACATGGGGGGGGGGGGGGGCATCGCACAGATTCCAGAACTGATGGTCGCCTGAGCGCCCTTTAGATTCGTGTCGGGAGCGGGGAGAGGAGGAGAGGAGGAGAGGAGGGGGGGAGGAGGGGAGGGGAGGGGGAGGGGTGGACTTTTGGAGGGCAGCCGGGACTGCTGGGAAATGCGTGCGCCGGGTTTGTTTAAGAAGCGGAATGGCGGGGAATGTGATTATGGTTAGTAGATGTGGTTCAGGGGAAACGGCGTGCGTGAACGTGCGTGAGCGTGCGTGAGCGTGCGAGAGAGAACGGTGACTGCGCGGCGTCACTGACGTCCTCCGATTCGGTTAAAAGCCGCATGATGGCGTGGGTGAATGGCGGTGTCGTAAGAGTTAAAGAAACACAACATGTTTCCTGAGTGTGTCTCTCTATGCTGTGGACCATACGCCTTGATAAACATGAGCGTGTGTGAGAGACACGATTACATGTAGTCATTCAGCAGACGCTCTTATCCAGAGCGACTTACAGCAAGTACAGGGACATTCCCCCCTGAGGCAAGCAGGGTGAAGTACCTTGCACACGGACACAACGATATATTTGCTCAGCCGGGAATCGAACTCGCAACCTTCTGACCATTAGACCCTACACCCTAACCGCTCAGCCACTCTGACTCCCAATTACAATGAAAGCTGAGTCTCTGCCGGAGAAAGGGACTTTGGTGCTCTTCCATTAGTACTCCAGCTCAGCGGATTATTTATTCAGTACCCGGCGCAAGAAAGTCCACTGGCGATGAGTCACCAAGTCAGGACCCGAGAATATCGAGCGGAGGCCCTCCTACGATGTCATGGCTAACTTTAATCCATTTGCAGGTAAAGACAGTTGTGGGGGGATGGGGGGGGCACTGAAAAAAGACTTAAGACTTCGGTTGAATACAAATGGAAACTGCATGCAATCTAACCTTGGAAAATCAAAACATGATGATTCTTCTACATCCCCCCCCCCCCCCCCCCCCCCCCCCCCCCCCGCAGAGTCTCTGAATAGGCAAACAGGATGGTTCACTTCAGCCTTTCTACTAAGGAGTCAGATGGCTCAGCGGGTTAAGGCGTTGGTCTCATGAGTAGAAGGTTGTGAGTTTGAACCCCGGCTGTAGCTATGTGATGTCTCTCATAGTGGTGGCAAGGTACTTCACCCTACTTGCCTCAGGGGGAATGTCCCCTGTACTTAATGTAAGTCACACAAGGATGTGTTGTTATTGTTCTACTAGCCATCCTGTGAACTACATTTCCCACGTCTCCTTGAATTTCGTGTGGTGTTCCCGATCTGTGCGGCTCCAACCAGAGCCTCAGAACTCAGACGTGACGACCCGGCCCAGCTCGACTTGACGAGTGCCCGCCTCGCCGCCGACATCCCTCCCTCCCTCCCTATCCTCTCCTCTTCAGGAATCTAATTAAAAGGAGTTAATCCCGCCAATTTCTACCGCATTTGATTGGATAAGAACCTTCCAATCTCTGGTGGCCGTTCGACTGGTTGGGTGGGCAGCTAGACAAGATCGCAGCACACATCATGGCTAAATCTACTAGATGTAATTTCATTTGGAAGGGGGTAATTTTTAGTTAAGGGCAGCTTGATACAATACAAGTCTGAATGAAGCCAGAAATAATTGTTCTGGTCTATTTAAAATCGTCTGTTCTACTCGGTTAATCCTTCTGCGCTCTCTCCTCTCCCCCGAGTCGCCCCTCCTTCCCACTTCCCCTTCTCCTCTGTTATATTCTGCCTCGTTCTTTACTGAGGAGATTCCAAAAGCGAAGGTGGTTGGAATGACAAGCTATCGCTCACGGCGGCATATAATGCGGATCGTGCAAATTGCGTGCGTGCGACAGATGGTCTAGTTAGGTTTGCCTTGGTGTCTTCCGACATCTGTCTGTCCTGCCTGTCTGTGTGTCAGTTTTTCTGTCTGACCTCCCCCCCCCGCCCCCCTCCCCCCAGCTTGGGAAAACAACTGCTCCTGTTTTACAGCCGCAGTAAAAAAAAAAATACAGATATAAAAATACCAAAATGGAGCAATGACCAAATGTTCCGGATCCCCTCTCGAACGCTTCAACTCAATTTGCCAGTGCGAGGAAGGGTCGCATTCAAGTCCAGGTCAAAACTGGTTCACAAATTCATTGAAAAGGGAGAAAATAATCATAATAAAAAATACAATAATAATAATAATATTCCCTCAGTCATTCACGCAAGTCCAGGACAAACTGGTTCACAAATTCATAAAACAGTAAGACAGTAGGGTTTATCCTAAACTAAAAGGGAATAACAGTTTTTTGGGCAGGAAGTGAAGCTCATGACCTAAGCATGACTTGGCGTGGCCAGCTAGGGTACAGAATGTCACAGCCTCGTTAATGTATTCCTCCATAACAAGCGGAGGCAGACAGGGTAGGGTGTGTTGTGTGCCGGGGGCCCTGGACTCCAGGCGTGGGCAGGGGTGAAAGCATCCAGTGCCCCTCTGGACCGGACCAACACAAGGGCTACTGTTCCCAGGCGGGGGGTGGGGGGGCCTCACACGGTGGCCTGCTCACCAACGAGCCTGCGCCCACGCGAGGGCCCGGGTTCCACCCCCCCTCCCCCCCCAACCCTGCAGCATCCTGTGCTGCCACGGGCGAATGGACAACTCCCCCAGCGACGCCCCTCGCCCTAACCACCCCCTTCCTGTGACCTCAAAGTCAAAAACCCCATGCTGATCTCTCATGAGAACATCCTCCCCCCACCCCGTTTTTCCTGAAGTCACCCCTGAACTCCCCCCCCCCCCCCCCCCCCCCCCCCCGTTCCCTGGTTCCTCCTGTCGCCAGCTAAGGGCTTTTGGGGGGGAGGAGGTCGGAGTTCACAGGTCGAGCAGCTGGTAAAGCTCTTTAAGGGACTTTTTTTTCTTCACTGCATGGGGCCACGCGGCCATCCCTACTGTAATAGAGAGAGACAGAGCAAGAGAAAGACCGCATGTTGAAAAAAGAGAGCGAGAGATTGATAGAGAGAGACTGAGAGAGACAAAGAGAGAGATTGAGAGAGAGAGAGAGAGAGAGAGAGAGAGAGAGAGAGAGAGAGAGAGAGAGAGAGAGAGAGTGAGGGTCTACAGCCATGCACACTGGAGGGGCCGTCGGTGGAACATCAGTTTTCATCAGGAGCCGAATAAAACACAACACCCCCCCCCCCCCCACGCCCCCCCCCCCCCCCCCCCCACGCCCCCGAGCCCACACCCGGGCTTAAAGCAGCGCTTCAAAAGGCCGCTGTGACTGGTACGTAAACAAGCTCTCTGCCTGTCTGGATGCCCGTGGTGCGCTCACCAGCCTCTGTGTGTGTGTCCCGCCGCTGTGTGTGTGCGTGTGCGTGTGCTGTGAGCTGCGGTGCCGTGAACAACAAAGACAGTACAGGAAAAGGGAGACAGCGAGGGACAGAGAAATAGAGACAGAGAGAGCGAGGGAGAGAGAGACAGAGAGAGACAGAAGCAAGGGAGAGACAGAGAGAAGAGGGAAGAGAGACAGAGAGAAGGGAGAGACAGAGAGAAGAGGAGAGAGAGAGAGAAAGCAAGGGAGAGAGACAGAGAGAGAGAAGGGAAGAGAGACAGAGAGAAGGGGGAGAGAGAGAGAGACAGAAAGCAAGGGAGAGAGACAGAGAGAGAGAAGGGAAGAGAGACAGAGAGAAGGGGAGAGAGAGACAAAAAGCAAGGGAGAGAGACAGAGAGAGAGAAGGGAAGAGAGACAGAGAGAAGGGG